>JAKOOJ010000014.1:20472736-20557736 GCA_022577455.1 Arizona elegans
CCAGCGTCTCAATGATTTTGGGGGTGGAAAAGTTTCAAATTGCAAGTATCTTGTTTTCAGGCTGTCTGTAAAATGAGTTTTTTAAAAATTTATTTTGGGGATGGTGATGAAGGAGAAAGAGAAAGAAGTTGGCTGGGAAGATACTTAGTGCCTCATGCACTAAGCCAGGGGTGTCAAACTCGTGGGCTGGATGTGTCACGCACAGGCCACGCCCATCCCCCGGTTTAGCGAAGGGGGAAAACTTGCAATACGTGACGTGACGACACCTGTGCGCTAAGGGGAACCTCCCTCCTTCCTGGAGATTCTGTCCTATTCGTGGTTTGCAGTGTGGCAGGACCTTCCCTGACCCTTTCGAGGGAGCCCTGCCTTTTGTGATGGCGTTTCCTTCATTCTGCAGAGATGTCCTGCCTCATGGAGGCTCTGGAGGACAAGCGGGTACGGCTACAGCCAGAATGCAAAAAACGCCTTAATGACCGCATTGAAATGTGGAGCTTTGCTGCAAAGGTGAGTGAGGTGGCACTTAACGTCTTTCTTAAATGGGAAGAGAAGAGCCCTTGGCGTGCTTGGAAATGAGAAGGAAATTAAGGGGAGGTAAAACAGATTCTAGGAAGTGTTGCAGGTAGGTTGGGTCTCATCCCCATACAGCTCGTCCTTGACTTACGGCTATAGTTAGGACCAGACTTTCCATTACTACCATTACTAAGCAAGGCTTAGTAATTAAGACACCCCTCAGTTAAGTGAGTGGTGTCTGATTTTACAACCTTTTCTTGTTAAGCAAATCCACGGTGGTTCTTAAGCGAATCGTGTGGTTGTTAAGCGAATCCGGCTTCCCCTATTGACTGCCTGTTTGGAAGCTGGCTGGAAAGGTTGCAAATGATCATTTTACATGACCCTGGGATGTCGAAAAGGCATGTCGGTTGAGAGGGCCTGAATTTTGATCGCTTGACTAAGGATGCTGTGATGTTCATATGTACCAGGGGACCAGTCACAAGTCACCTTTTCAGTGGTGTTGTAACTTCAACTTCAAACAATTGCTAAACAAATGGTTGTAAGTGGAGGACTTCTTCTAATGTCTAGCCAGTATGACTGCTGATGTGAGAGAGTCAGTCTCTTTCTCTCTCTCTCTCTCTCTCTCTCTCTCTCTCTCTCTCTCTCTCTCTCTCTCTCTCTCTGTGTGTGTGTGTGTGTGTGTGTGTGTGTGTTGGTGTTGGTGTTGGTGTGGAGCTCTGGATGGCTAGTGAGGGAATGATGAGCTGAATGCAACAAAATTTCATTGCATACAGATTAGTATACATTTAAAGTGATGGTAAAATTCTATTCTATTCTATTCTTTTTTTTTTTAGATTTTAAAACAAACTATTGAATTATCAAACAATTATAAAAACAATTAAAACCATAATAAGATATTCATATGCATAGATCATATCATATATTTGACATTTCATTTCTATTCTTTTACATATCTATATATATTCTTCTTCTCTACACATTGTATATTTCATTATATTCTCTTCTCTTCTCTTCTCTCTTCTCTTCTCTTCTCTTCTCTTTTCTCTTCTCTTCTCCTCTCCTCTCCTCTCCTCTTCTCTTCCTCCCCTCCCCTCCACTCATCATTCTATTCTATTCTATTCTATTCTATTCTATTCTATTCTATTCTATTCTATTCTATTCTATTCTATTCTCTCTCCTACCGCTACCCCTATTTCATTTCTATTGTATTCATGATTTGGACCTTGCCTGCGCTTTGCATGGAAAAGCACCTCACTGGCTTTGTTTATTAAAGAGGAAATACTTTCATGGCAAATTGATTTGAAGGCACATTAAGATGTGTCACTACGAAGTGGGATGGTAATAAAGTTAGGGATCGATCCATAAGCAGCTGTAGTAGGGTTTTATCCAGCTTCAACTTTGAAGAAAATTCTACTACAAACTTATGTGGAACCTTTACCTTTGATGCATTTAAAGAAGTGTACCTGAACCTTGACAACATCCCGGGTGGGGAATTCTGGGAGTTGAAGTCTGCACATCTTGTGCAAGTGGCCAAGGTTGAGAAACACTGAATTAAAAGGCATCAAAGATGAACAGAATTTTTGACCTTAAAAATGTGGTTCCCATCCTTAGACGCACCTGGGAAGTTTTAAGAAAGGTAGAGTAATCATTTCCCAGAGCAAACTGGGGATCTCCGAAATGTATTTGGGCATGTTCTAACTCTCTGGTTGCGAGCTTCATGGTTGCTAAGGTCCAGCCTTGCACCTTCTAGCCAGACTGATACTTAAGAGATTTCTACAGAATTTGCCCAGGTGAAAGGAGGCTTTTATTAGCATAACTTCATTGGAACAGACGATTGTTTGTCTTCTGCCACCTGTCTTGGTTGGGTTGGTGTGTCTTTCCCTGGACTCGGTAGCTGATGGCTCCTTTCCCTCTTGCCAGGTGGCCCCCGCAGAAGGCTTTTCGGACCTTGCCATGCAAGTGGTGACGTCTCCATCCAAGAACTACATCCTGTCGGTGATCAGTGCAGGCATCTGTGTCCTGTTCCTGATTGGTCTGATGTGCGGGGCGTATCACTAAGCGAGTGACACGAGAACTGAAGGACAGGTAGAGACGACCTTGGTCATCGGAGGGAAGGAGGAGGAAGGCCTGCCCGATTTGTACAGTCTTCTCTGTATAGTCTCCCTCCCCACCTCGCTCTCCTTCAGACAATACAAGCCAATTAGAACAGCAGCAGCAGCTCGTGTCGGCTGGGTTTCCCATCCTGTCCAGCAGCTTTGTTACCCCATCGTTAGCCACGGTTGTTTGCCTGCCTGTAGACAAAGCTCTTTCTTTCCCCCCCCCCCTTTTTTTTTCTTTTCCCTTTCTCGTACTGTTGAACTACCTTCTTCGACATGCTCCAAACCAGACTGACAAAACTGCAGCCCGGGAGGTTTTTAAAGCCAACCTTTTAAAGATCCGTTCTTGGCATAATTTTGGGGGCAGTGTGTCTCGGTGAGGAAATATTTGCGCCCTGAGTTTAGGCAGGACAGGACTTGAAAGGATGGGACATTTACCTACTGCTCACCACTACCGACCCTGGTTTGGATCTCTAATTTGCCAATGAACCAGCATCTTCAGCTCATAACCTGTCAGCAAAATGGTCTCAGAGGAATATCATCTCCCACCAGTTCTCCTCTCTCTGTCACGAGGTTCTGTTTGTGTGTATTTTTCCTTTCCTTTCCTTTCCTTATACTGGTTTGTTCCTCAGTTTCCACCAACAGGCAAAAGCCATTCATTTTCTCCGTTGTCTTTTGGGATTAATAAAATATCGACCACAAGAAACAAAGTCCGGTGGTTTTATAGGTTCCCCTCGCAAAGCTACGTCCTACCCCAGTGGAAGCTGTTAGATGAGGCAAGTGAGGGTGTGTGAAGCAAGTAGGTATCTCGGCAAGTGACCCTGAAGAGTTGGGGCCCCAAAAGTTGCTGGGGTGATGATTAGCAGGTGTCTCTCTCCCCGATACACAGATCCGGCCTTAATCAGAAGGGGAGCAGGGTTCATGCTCTGTCAGGCTTGGGAAGGAGGAAAGGAGCACCTTCTGGACTCAGTTCCTAAGCAAGAATGGGTTGGTGGGGACTGTTTGCCTGTTATTTGAAAGGAAGTGGTAACTTTTCTGCAGCAGCACTGTGGATAACCCTCCTGGTCTGAACCTGGAGGCTCCCCTTGACCTGATTGGGGAGTAAAAGAAGCTGCACGTGCTCTTACATTGGCACATGGGACAGTCTTTTAACCTGCTAGCCATAGGTCTCCGCCTGCGTATGCTGGGGCTGAATCCTGCATTTGGGTGTTCTGGCCAGTGCAAAGCTTAATGGCTCGCCCCTCTCCATTCCCCTGGCATGTTCCAGCTCATACCAGTATTGCACTTGCTAGACAGATTCTACCTTTCTAGATTTTTTTTTTTTTTTAACATTTAACTTCCCAAAAACGGAGGGTGTTTCTGTCAAGGGACCAGGCGGTCAGAGTGTCTGGACCAGCTGTCGCTCGTAACTGTGAATATTTGCTGCTGCTCTGAAGTGTTGGTGAATGGTGTTTCCACAAAGTTTAACTTTAGGAGACTTCCTACTGGAAAATGAGCAATGTGGTATCTGGTTTTGCTTCCCTAGAGATGGCGGTTTGGTGCGTTTTATTTTTTAAGTGACTACTGATTCTTTTTTTTTCCTTCTTGCTATCCTGAAAGGTTCTTGGATCATGGTTCTTTTTGGGTTCCCCCCGGATCTCCTAAAACAGGGATGGGGAAGGCGCCATGCTGGCTCAGGAATTCTGGGAGTTGAAGTCCACAAGTCATAAAAGGGCCACACTTCCCCACCCGTTCTAGAAGGTGGGACTGGTAAAAGACACGTGATCTAAGAACCCAGGGGATGCTGCAGGATCCTCCTCTGCAGGATCTAAAAACTACTCCAGTATTTTGTCAGACATTGGTTTCCTCCTAGAGACATTAGCCCATGACTTGAGATATGCAATTCTGGCACAAAATTGGATACGCGATAGGCCAGAATTAAGAACCGGAGAAGGCAATAGGGCACTGAAGCTCTGTGGAGAGTCTGGCTGTGGATTATGGACTACAGAGCGCTTAAAAGAGGCTAAACCGTTGATAGGAAGCAAGGAAGAGTCCCAGTCTCATTCAGAGTTGTACAATTGGGCAAGATGCCAGCAAGACATCTGGATTGGTCTTGGCTGTCTTGCCGCATTTGCTGACAAAGGTGAAAGTCTCTGTGTGCCCCCCCCCCCCCCCCCCGGGCAGTCATTTTAGCTACTGGGTCTTAGAAAATTACACAACACGCATTTTTTTTAATTTTTGCTTCCCCTCAGTTAATTGTAGTTGCCTTTACCTGCATTTCCACTGTTTTAGGTTGTGTTGAGGATAAGGAACGATGCTTCTGCGGAGAGAGGAGACAGGGCACCGAAAAAGGGGCTCCTAAGCAATGGCCCCGAGATAGCTTGCCCGGACTGCCCCAAGGGCTTAAGAGGCCCGCTGCTGTGGGGAGAGGCTGGACGGCCTCCAATGTTGCTGCAGTCCCCATGCTCCCTTCCCAGGATTTTCTGCAGGGAGTTCCCCGGCTGCCTCTTCCGTTTTACTTTTCAACCTCAGAAACAGATCAGGAGAGATTAGGCTTCATTTCCACTCAGGCTGGGCCACACCAGATTAATTCTGCTTAATTAGATTAATTAACTCAAGGAAGGTGGAGAAGGCAGTGCTTGAGTTTTGCCAGTCTGCTGGTTTGAATGGTTTAAAACCCTCCTTAGCTGGGAGCCAAAAGACTCCTTCCTCCTCCCACTTCCATACAGTTGTGTTTTGTGCTTTGCAACCGTTTGCAGGAAGAGATAGGTTGGTCACGGAGGGCTCCTCTGCCTAAACTGGGTGAGGATGCAGGGCCTTGTTCTCCAGGATCCAATCCGGGTCGGTCACCGGGACCAGAAGTTTTGTCTTCCGAGTTTTCGGACTTATGCTGGAGCCCATTTTCAGGCAACTTCTCTGTGTGAAGAAATTCCCCGAGGATGGGCTTCCAGCACGACTTCGAAAGCTCAGAAGGCAAAACTTCTGGTCCCGGTGACCGACCCAGATTGGATCCTGCAACGCGTACATTTGGCCTTCTTTCCATCAGACAGGCTGCCCCCCTTGTCTCAGTGAGAGAAAATTAAGGCCCAGCAAATAGCATCAGGTTGGCCCCATGCTGGAAGGCTGAGGGAGGACAGAAGGGGCTGTGTACTGAACCTAACTGCGTTTTGGACCAAGCCTTATAGTTATTTGTCAGGAAACTGCCACTCTTGAGCCAGCAATGACTGGCTACATTTGGGGACTTCGTAGGACTGGCATTGCTTCCTTCCACTGCCTCAAATTTGAGCGCGGCCCACACTGTGGCCCCATACCTGGTGAAAAGGTATCTGGAGTTTCCTGAATTGGCACCAAGAGGCATTTCCCCTGCAAGGCAGCCCAGAACCAATTAATGTCTTTGATGCTCACGGTTTTGATTTTGTTTTCATTGCAGATCCAAATATTGGATTTTAAACCAACACCCACCCATACACACCAAACAACTTGGAAAGGCATAGCTAGGTTATGTTCGGTGCCCTTCTTGCAGCCTTGAAAAGCAGCCACTGGAGACATGGTAAAGAATTTTTTAAAAAAACAACAACACAAAACAGCAAATGTTGGCTGATCTTGGTTCTTTTTTTTAAAAAATGTAATATTGATTTTTATTTTTTTTTGTAAATTGTTTGGGTTTTTTTTTCTTATCTATGTACAAATTCTTGGCCATTCTTTGTTTTTACATGTTCATGCTGTGTAATTTTTGAATTGTTAACTGAAATACTGAACATAATGTGCATTTTTCTGTACAGATGAAACAGGAGAATTTAATAAAAAAGAGTCTGCAGGTTTTATGTTTTTTGCTGTGTTTTTTCTCCGCTGCCTTTCATGTTCACCCCAAGTTCTGCTACTTTTCCAGGTTATTTAATGGGGATTGGTGTCTCTGGACTTTGCCCTTAAGCGTTTTTGAATTTTTTTTTTTAATTGAAAAAGTTTTTCAAATACAAATTTTCCCCCCTTTTTCCTGCCCCTCCTCCCTAACCCCCCCCCTCCCCTCCCCCTGTGGCTTCTTCAAAATAAAACCCAAAGTCATAACAGATTATATAATACTTTACCATCCCCTTACTCCATCCCCCATATACTGACCCTTTCTTTCTAATAATATTATTATATCCCCCTTATACTATACATTTCAAAATAACATTCTACTATAACATTATATAATAACTCCCAATTTAGCATAATATTATTATATCTCCCAGTTTAGCAATTTCTGCTCATAATCTACCCTTTTTCTGCCCCCCCATACATGTATCTCTTAAATCAAATCTTTTATGTATATTAATAAAACATTTCAAAGCAACCTTCCACTATAAGACTATATAATAAATCCTAATTTAACATTTATTCAATTCATAGTCTACCCATTTCCTCCACCCCCATCGATATATCTCTTAACTCAAATCTTTTACATATATTCATATCTAAACATAATATCCCTTTTCTTAAACTAAACAGTCAATAAACTAACCTGTCTCCACCCACTTTCCTACAAGACTACCATACTTAATAATTCTTAATATCTTTATTCTTCTGCCCACACCATTAAAAATATTCCCTTATGTAAATAAAATCCTCTTAAAAAAGACTTTAAGATTGTAATGCATATGATATCTTCTCTAATGTCTTTCAACTGGATTGTTAACTCCAACATCCATGTTAGGGTAACATCACATCCTAATTCCAACAGTATACTCAGTATCTTCAATTACCATCTGCCCCCATCAATAACAAGTATCTTCTTAAAAAAAAAAAAACAACAACCACCCGAGTGACTTTATATTTGTATTCCATATAGTGTCCGTAGTGGTGTCTTTCATCCAAATTATTAATTCCAAACCGTTTTTGAATTTCTTGAAGGACTCCCTGATCTTCCTCATCATGCTGACCAACCAGGGGGATCAGTTCTCTGGGAACAGATGTCTCAGATCAGGGGGTCTCCATCCTTGGCAACGTTAAGCCTGGCGGACTTCAACTCCCAGAATTCCCTAGACAGCAAAGCTTCTGGGAGTTGAAGTCTGCCAGGCTTAATGTTGCCAAGGATGGAGACCCCTGCCCCAGACTACTACCCTGTTTCCCCGAAAATAAGACGACCTACCTGATAATAAGGCCAATCAGGGTTTTAAGCGCATGCACTAAAATAAGCCTCCCCCCGAAAATAAGCCCTCCCCAAAAATATTTAAACACAGAGCTGGAAATCAGGTGAGACGGCAAGAGGAGCCCCATCTTGCTCCATGCACCCCAAAATAATAAGACCCCCCCGAAAATAAGGCCAAGCGCTTATTTCGGAGTTCAAAAAAATATAAGACAGGGTCTTATTTTCGGGGAAAACACTGTACGATGTACGATGGACCAAGCTTTGACCTACAACAATGGGCCACACAGCAAAGGCTTGAAAACAACCTCAGCTGGAGGCTGCTGAGTGAGATGTTTTATTTATTTTGGAAAATTTACATAGCCTCCTACACGATCTAGGCGGCTTAGAGAAAATAAAAACACAATGTAGAAGAAATTAAAAAATAAAAGGGGTTATTTTAACCTGGCAACAACACCACACTCAAATCAGCCATTTGATGGGCTCCCTCTCACTCTGGGTTTCCTAGGCCCACTGGCAAAACCACGTCTTCAGGGCCATCCGAAAGGGGGTCAGAGTGGGGACCAGTCTAATTTCAGGCGGGATGATGTTCCAGAGAAAGGCAGCCACCACGGAGAAGGTCCTTCTGGGTCTCATCAGTTGAAACTCCTTACGGGACGGGACATGCCACGTTTCTTACCACCCCATTCTAGTGTATCAGGTGGATGTGACTCAGGGGTGAAATCTAAAATTTGTTATTACCGGTTCTGTGGGCGTGGCTTGGGGGGGGGGGTAATGTGACGGGCATGGCCAACTTTTTTTTTTTTAACTTTTAGTTTTAAAAGCATTCTTTCTACAACCTGTTCGGCTGAAGAGGTTGTAGAAAAAGTGCTTTTAAAAGCCTCTGATGATCCCAGCTGAGCCGCGCGATCATCAGAGGCTTTTTTTTTTTTTTTTACTTTTAAAAGCATTTTTTCGGCCAAAGAGGTTGTAGAAAATATGCTTTTAAAAGTAAAAAAAAAAACCAGCCTCTGATGATCGTGCGGCTCAGCTGGGAATGGAGGGGGGAGTGCAGGGATGTTTGCTACCGGTTCTCCGAACCACCCGCCGCCATTGCTACCTCGAACTAGGAGCATTTCATCCCTGATGTGACTGGCAAGAGACGGTCCCTCGGATAACCTGGTCCCGAGCCATGAAGGGCTTTAAAGGTGACAACCAGCACCTTGAATTGCACCCAGAAGCAAACCAACAACCAATGCAGCTCCTGCAGGAGGCGACACAGGCACACTGAGGTCTACACAAAACCATGCAGGCCGCTGCATTTTGAACCAACTAGAGCTTCTGGATGCTTTTTGGGGAAAGCCCCATGTATAAAAAGGTAAAGGCTCTCCTCTCACACATGTGCTAGTCATTCCCGACTCTAGGGGGCAGTGCTCATCTCTGTTTCAAAGCCAGAGAGCCAGCGCTGTCTGAAGACGTCTCCGTGGTCAAGTGGCCGGCATGACTCAACGCCAAAGGCTCACGGAATGCTGTTCCCTTCCCACCAAAGGTGGTCCCTATTTTTCTACTTGCATTTTTTACCTGCTTTCGAACTGCTAGGTTGGCAGAAGCTGGGACAAGTCACGGGAACTCACCCTGTTATTCGACACTAGGGATTCAAACTGCCGACCTTTCAATCGACAAGCTCAGCATCTTAGCCACTGACCCACCGCGTCCCTAGCCCCATGTATAGCGCGCTGCAATAGTCAAGAGGGGAGGTGACTATTGCAATGAGGCATGAGTGACTTGTGTGTTAAGAAATCTGAGTCTTCAAAATTCTTACCAGAGGACCCAGGCAGTGACACACAGGAGATGGGCAATGGGAACTCCCATTCCTGGTGTGAGTGAGCACAGGTTGATTGTGTTCCGGGGTCCCCTCTTCCCTCCATCAGAAGAGAAGCACCCTGAGGCTGGGTCAGGCCAACATCCATCTGCACCAGAGTTCTGGGACTCACAGTAATTGGCCCAGCAGCTCAACACCAGCTATTCTTCACTGCTTGGCTGCCCATCAAACTATTATCCAGATAGATGGATTCAGAGCATCCAACAGCAGGAGGCCAGACATCTCTGCTACTGATTTTCTTCTGGGGTTTTGTTCAGCCCATCTTTAAAACTCAATGGTGATTGTCTCCATCTACTCGGGCTCTGTGGCTGGTCTTTGCCACAGTCTTGACTGAGCTGTAGCTTAACTCTCCTAGCACATCCTTGTATGGCGGGTGGACCTTTAAGTCCATCTTGACTGGGTGACTAGGAGAGCAGTCCCTACAGGGTTTTGCCATTGTTTTTCAGAAGTGATTTGTTGCTTCCTTCCTAGACCATGACTGGTCTAAATTCATGCAGCTGGCTTCATGCTTAAAGCAGGACTAGAACTCACAGCCACCTGGTTTCTAGTCAAACCCACCACTACAGAAAACAGGCTTAGTTTGAACTGCTGATGGCTAATTTGACTCCGGTTCTTGCCAAATAGGCTCGGCAGCTGATCGGACTGGCCGTAGCGGGCGCTGCGTTTGACCCGATCCTCCGGCGGCGCTAAAAAAAAAAAGCCGATTAAAAACTCGCCCAACTTCCACGGGCATCCAAGCAAACGGCCCTACCTACAACGGGAAGAATGCGCAAGCGCAGTACGCCGCCGCTCCTCGTGGCCGGTCGCGTGGCTCGACCAAAGCGCGCCTGCGCTCTCTCGTTTACCCCTTATTCCCTCCCCCTCCTCCCGCCCCCAGCGCCGATTGGCTGCCGCCCGACGGGTTGCGGTACGGGCAGCAGCCGCGCGACTTGCCGTAAAGCGCGAGCGGAAAAAAAAAAACCAACAACACAGAAGGGGAAGGTCGCGCGCCGCTCTTTCCTTTCACCCCCTCCTCCCATCACCTCCCGCGACGATACCTGTGGGGGCGGAGCCGAGTATGCAGATGACCCGCCGCGGGGCGGGGCCGACGATGCAAATTAAAGCCTCCAGGCAGCGCGTTCAGGTGAGCGCCGCGCCGGAGGCCGCACAGGTGGGTCCTTGGCAGCCGGGCTAGGCACCGGGGGCGTTAGGCGGCCCCGAGAGGAAACCCGGGGGTGGGGGGGATAACCGCCTCGCCCTGTCCTTCCTTGCACTCCGAAGGGTAGGAGCGGCGCCCCCCCCCACTTGCAGCCCTTATAGTCCAGGGCCCCCTTCTCTCTCCCCCCTCCCCTCCCGGGCTCTGGGAAAGGCCTCTCCGGATGGGGGGGTCGAAGAAAATGCCTTTCCTGGGGGGGGTGTTTGGGGAGGGCATTCCCCCCCTTTTTTCCCTTACCTGTCGGCTCCAGACACACAGGTGAACCCCTCTCTCTTTCCTTCGCTCCTCAACGACCCCCCTCTTGGGAGGGGTGGGACTCAGAGAGCAATTTGGGACCCTCTCCCCAATAGGGTGGCTCCCTGGGGTTCCTTGGCCTTAAACAGACCTCCTCCAACAGGTAGATAGCGCCCCCACCCCCTTTACTTAGTTTATTTCTTTATTAAATTTATATGCCATCCGTCCCACTTTTGCTGTGGCTGTAGGTGGCTTAAGCTTCAGGGCTTTTCTTGGGGGAGGACATTTGCTCCATGTCCCCCCCCCCCCCCGCTGCCTTTCCTCACCTGTCGGGCTCTGGACCCCACAGGTCAAACCCCTCTCTTTCCTTCGTTCCCCAACAACCCCTTCCCCTTGTGAGGGGCAGGACTCAGAGAGCAATTTGAGACCCCCTCCCCAGTAGGGTGGCACCCCTGGGGTTACTTGGCCTTAAGGATCTGCCAGGCAGGTAGATAGCCCCCCCCACCCCCCAAGATTTTTACTGGGTTTGTCTATTAAATTTGTATGCCACTCATTCCACTTTTGCAGCAGCTCTAGGTGGCTTATCAAATGATGTATAAGGTAAGGCAGGTAGTCCTCAACTTACAACAGTTCATTTAGTGGCGGTTCAAAGTTACAACGGCACTGAAAGAAGTGACTTGGGACCGTTTGTCGTCCTTACGACCACTGCAGCATCCCCCAAGGTCGGGATCAAATGCTAAACAAGGGACTCAGATTTATGACAATGGCAGTGCCGCGTTATCGGCTTTTCCAAACGTCCGACCAGCAAAGGCAACGGGGAAGCCAGATTCACTGAACAACCGAGTTACTAACTTAACAAGTGTAGTGATTCACTTAACAACAGTGGCAAGGAAGGTTGAAGGGCAAAATTCACTTAGCAAATGTCTCACTTTTGGGCTCAGTTGCGGGCGTAAACCAAGGACTACCTGAAAAAAATGGACCAAATGTCGAATAGGTGGACCAAATTAGTGGAAAATCTCACAAAGAGATTCATGGCTGAATTTGCATCTGGTTTCTTGGATTCAAATCCACCATGCAAATCTGTACAGAACCATGAAAATTAAGAAAGATTAAATAAAAGACTGAAAAGTTAAGAAGACGGATGACATAATAGGGCGGGTGGCTGGGATCTTATCTCCATCCTATCAGCCAGTCCCAGCAGAGAGCATCCCACTGGGGCCACAGGGCAGCTGGCAGAGCCAGGTTTTAAGGGTCTTCCAGCAGGCCAGGAGTGTGGGGACTCGTCCCACCCCACCTCCTGTAGGAGAAGAGTCCAAAGGGCCATAGCAAAAAAAAATGGGCTCTTCTCCTGGACTCCACCAGCCGAAATTCTTTGGCAGAAGGGATCCAAGTACGTCTCTTGACAGGGGTGGGTGGGACAAGCTTGGGCTGAGGCGGCTCCTCTGGGGAACCAGATCTCTCTGATCAAGCACAAAAAAGGGGAAAAGATAACCTCATGCTGAAGAGAATTGTAATGGTGCTGTGAGAAAAGAAAAATATGTTCTAGTTTTGGGGAAAAAAAAAGAAAGTTTCAGATATGAAAACTGGCTGGGTGACCTTGGGACCAACTCACTCCATAGTGTCCTTGTGGGAAAATAAGCAAGCAGATTAGCAATGTTTTCCACCATATATACGTATATATTTTAAAAAGCAGGATAAAAAATAATCATAATAAAAAGATATCCAGGGGCTTCACTATAGCAGTTATTTATATCTTGAGTATTTCAAGCAATAGAAATAATTCTATCTCTTTTGTTCAGTTGTATTAGGTTATTGGAGACTCCCTGCGGTTTTCTTGGCAAGTTTTGCAGAAGTGGTTTGTCATTGCCTCCTTCCTAGGGCTGAGAGAAAGCGACTGGCCCAAGATCCTCCAGCTTGCCTTGTACCCAAGATGAGACTAGGACTCACGGTCTCCCAGTTTCTAGCCTGATGCCTTAACCGCTATGCTGAATTTGCTCTCCAGTTATAAATTACCGTGCAATAAATGAAACACTTGAGGATTTTTCCTATAGGGCAGTTAATACATATGGCTCTGGGAGACTTGCTAGTCAGTCCCATGGTTGAAAATAGGAGGAGGTAGCAGGCATTCAAATTAGATTATTTCTAATTATTAGATTAGTTGCATCCAGGGTTTTTTAAATCAGAAGGAAAGAATGGTTGAGCTCTTTCTTAAAAAAAATATAAAACTTGGCGTTTTATAGAGATTTGCCTTCTCTTCCCTTTATTGCCACATTGTGAGTCTTTTCTAGGAGATCACTTTTGTACTTAAGGGCAAGGTGTGACTGAGTCAGTGCTGCCCTGTGGCAGTAAATGTGCTTTTGGCATTCAGTGGGTAAATTGTTTTAACCATGGAATTGTGCCAAAACACAGCATATTGGCTCGATTCACACTAGTTCAAACTAACATGGTTTCTGATGGGTTGCAAGTTAGGGTCTAGGACTTTTCATCTCCGACTCTTCATTCTCCTCGGGCAATTCTCCCCCGATTTATCTCCTCAGCTGGCACGCCCCCAGCCATTCGCCCTGTGTCCCACACCCTTCGACACAGCCCATTCGCAGAAAGAAGGTTCGTCTTTCGATAAATACAGGGACGTTGTTACTTCACGCTGCGATCCTAGCATTGAATTTAGTGAGACTTACTTCCGAGTAAACCAATTGTTCCTCAAAACAACGTCAATCTTCCTTTATTTTATTCTCCCCCACTCCCAATGGCCTGGGCTCCAGTTCAGACAAGGAACCAACTGTTCTCTGAAGTGTGATCTAGTGAAATGGCCTTTTCTCTCTGCACCCTGCCTTCCTTTCCTTTTTCACAGACACACACACACACACACACATGCTAGTTGCCATGTTATGCTGGGCCATGTCGAAGGGTGTGGGACACAGTGGACGGTGGCCCATTCCCCAGGGTGAATGGCTGGGGGTGTGTCAGCTGAGGAGATAAGTCGGGGAAGAATCGCCTGAGGAGAAACGCCCGAGGAGAATGAAGTGTCCAAGACAAAAAGTCCCATTCTGGCAGGTTAAATTCACCTGGGTCTGTTTGCATCACATTTAAGGTGTATAATACATACTAGGGCTTATTGTATGATTGCTTAACTGGACTTGGGATCAAGTATATTATGTAAACGTATCTATATGAGGCTGAAAGAGAAGCGGTTCAGCCATTGAACTTGACCAAACTTGTGTATCCTTTTGATTTTTTTTTTAAATTTGATTTATATGCCGCCCTTCTGCGGAGACTCAGGGCGGCTTACAATGCACTAAGCAATAGCCTTCATTCTTTTGTATATTTATACAAAGTCAGTTTATTGCCCCCACAAACTGGGTCCTCAATTTACCTACCTTAGAAAGGATGGAAGGCTGAGTCAACCTTGAGCCTGGCGAGATTTGAACCTGCAGTAATTGCAGGCAGCTTAATAACAGGGTGCTTTAGACCACTGTACTACCAAGGCTCTTATATTTCCGTATATGAGGGGCTTCCATCGCTCCACCAATATCCCCAGTGGAAGTAGCGAATAGGGATTATTGTACTTGCAGAATGCATTTTTGTTGTGCTCATATTCTTTATTTTGGTGGTATTATATGGTTTGCCCCAACATTCCTTATTAATTGACTTTTTAAAAAGCAGAGACAATGTCTTTGTTTCAATTCGTGGCTTCCAAATACTAAAGTAATAAAAAAGGGCTTCTGGTGAACTATCACTGCAATCATTTTCCAAAAAGGGCCAGATCCTGTACTTAAACCTTTACAGGCTCCCACCCATCCAAAAACGTTAGGAACATTGGAGGTGGTGATGCTGACCGATCTCATTGAGGTTGCTGAAGCTGTATTCCAAGCATTAATGAAAAGCATGTTCCTCTTTTGCAGAGCTAGCAGCAGCTGTGAAGATTTATCTGTGCGTCTTTGGAGAACCGACTAACAGTCAGCATGATGTTTCTTCGACGACTGCTGGACCTCCAGTGGCAAAGAATGACTCTGACGTGGTGGAAGCTGTGTGGCTTCCGGCACAGTAGCAGCAATGGAGCTGAATCTCACTTGATGCCCCTGCCAACACAAGCACAAGTCGTTATCTGTGGTGGTGGAATCATGGGCACCTCAGTGGCATATCATCTCTCCAAGCTAGGGTGGAAGGACATTGTCTTACTGGAGCAGGGCAGGTAAAGGATGATGTTTTTTTTGAGAAGGTCACCAACTCTGGCCAATCATAACTTCCTTGGTCTTCCTCCTCTCAAACCACCCACCATTTGTTCTGAAATGAATCTTCGTTTATTCTCTATAAACGATCAGATTTCCTCACTCTGCCTTTTTTTTTGCACTGGGTGCTTCTTTCCTATAACGTATGCCTTCATGGAGCCCTTTTTTGGGAGTAAAAGAAATGGAAATGGGCTGGTCACATAGCAAGAAGAACTGAGGGCAGGTGGACCAAGGCGGTCATAGAATGAATTCCACTTGATCAAAAGCATCCACGAAAGAGACCTAAAACAAGATGGAGAGATGACATCAGCAAGTATGGCGGGCCCAATTGGCAAAAGAAAGCTCAGGACCATCTGGGTTGCAAACCTGTGGAAGAGGACTCCATTTTGCAGTGGATAGACAGAGCCTTGAATGAATGAATGAATGAATTGAATGAATGAATGAATGAATGAATGAATGAATGAATGAATGAATTGATCCCCTGTTCCAGGGGTGTCAAACTCAAGGCCCACGGGGTGCTTAAATTTGGCCTGTGTGGCCGGCCTGGAATTTAATTTAATTTAATTTAATTTAATTTATCAAATTTCTATGCCGCCCAACTCCCAAGGGACTCTGGGCGGCTTACAGCAAAAAATAACACAACAAAGAACATAGGAAAATTATTAAAAAACATTATAAAAACGTTTTAAAAACATTAAAAACCCATTCACACCATTCATGGCCGGATTTCGCAAGATTGCAACAGCGAGATCAATGGCCCCAGGCCTGCCGGAAGAGCCGGGTCTTCACCGTTTTTCGGAAGGCCAATAGGGTGGGGATGGTCCAGACCTCAGGAGGTAACTGGTTCCAGAGAGCTGGGGCAGCCACAGAGAAGGCCCTCCCCTGCAGGCCCGCTAGCCAGCATTGTTTAGCTGATGGGACCCTGAGAAGACCAACGCTGTGGGAAATAGCAAAGGACTGGCCCTCGGTGCCTCTGGCAGCCAAAATGGGGCACCGGGGGGAGGGGGGACTCGCACAGTCCCCTCGTGGCCCATTTTCGGCCTGGACGGCCTCCTGTAACACTCTGCCAGCCAAAACAGTGGGGAGGGGCCACACGCAGTCCCCCTGCACCCTGTTTTCTGCATGGATGGCCTCCTGTGCCACTTTGCTGGCCAAAACAGGGCGGGGGTGTGTGTGTGCTGCGTGGCCATCCAGGCAGAAAAAGCGATGTGGAGGGGGTTTGTGTGGCCCCCCTGTGCCCCGTTTTGGCCGGCAAAGTGCTGCGGGAGGTGTCCGTCATGTCTCTCCCTCCCTCCCCTCTCCCCCAGTTGGCCTGCAGAGGAGAACTAATATGCTGATTGGCCCTCGAAGAAATCCAGTTTGACATCCCTGTTCGTTCTGGACCGCATCTCTGCTTGTTTTATCATAAAGGTGGTAATAGAGCCCAGACTTTCTATCATATGTCATGATGGCGGTAAGTCGAGGCACCCATATCGCCAACCCTTTTTGTGGCCATCACAACTTACGACTGTGATGAGCAGACTCCATTATGGTTGTAGTTCAAGGACTACCTGTATGTATGTATAACTTGCAAATTGAGCTTCGGGACTTCTTGTCCTCTTCTCCCTCTCGGGTTCTGGAGTGTCTCTTTAGCTCTCTGGCTTTTTCCTTTCAGGCTGGCAGCCGGTTCCACTCGGTTCTGCGCAGGCGTCGTAAGCACAGTGCGGCATTTGTCCATCGAGCTGAAGATGGCTGATTACTCAAGGAAGCTCTATCAGCAACTCGAGCAAGAGACGGGCGTGAAAACTGGTAAGAACCGGAGGTGTCAGTTTGGGGAAAGAAGGCATCCCGTATCTATTTTGTTGGCACCCTCCAATTGCATCAGGAGTAGGGGGAGAGGAGAGTAGAGTAGAGTAGAGTAGAATAGAAAAGATCTTGGAGGCCTTCTAGTCTAGCCCCCTGCTCAATCGGGAGACCCTGCCTACACCATTTCAGACAAGTGAATGTCCAGTCTCTTTTTAAAAACCTCCAGTGATGGAGTGCCCATGATTCCTGGAGGCAAGCAGTTCCACGGGTGAATTGTCCTCACTGTTAGGAAGTTTCTCCTCAATTCCAGGTTGCTTCTCTCCTTGATTAGTTTCCATCCATTGTTTCTTCTCTTGATGCTTTGGAGTATAATTTGACCCCCTCTTCTTTGTGGCAGCCCCTCAAATACTAGAATCCTGCTATCGTGTCACCCCTAATTCTTCCTTTCTTTGGACTAGCCTGACCCTTTTTTTTTTATTATTGCAAAAGTTTTACAATTACATTTTCACCCCTTTCCGCCCCCTCAACCCACCCCAAACTTCCCAACCTCCCTAACCCTACCCTCCCCCCGGACTTCCACACAATATACTCATATCAGGTAACCCCCCCCTTAGTATAAAACTTATATAAAATTTGAACCCCTCCCTCCCCCTTATAATTTTTTTATCTTCATTACATTGAAATATTTCTATCTTGATATATCATTTTCAAATAAAAGCTATTTGATACTTCCTAGTTTGATATTTGTTCTGAACATAATCTATCCACTTTTTCCATTCCCATTCATAAGTCTCTTGTGAACAGTCTTTTAAATATGCTGAAATCTTCGCCATCTCTGCAAAACTGGCCATCTTCAAAGTCCATTCCTCGATCGTGGGCAAAACTTCATTCTTCCAGTATTTACCTATTAATAGTCTCGCAGCTGTTATCATGTACAATATCAACTTTGTTTCACCCGAAGTAAAACCCTTAACTATACCCAATAAAAACAATTGTGGAGAAAATTGAATTTTTTTCTTCAAAACATTCTGCATGACCCACCAAATTTTTATCCAAAAAGCCTTAACTTTCCTACAGGTCCACCAAACATGATAATATGTAGCATCTAAACAGTCACATCTCCAACATTTTGGCTGAACATTAGGGTACATACACGACAATTTTTTGGGATCTAAATGCCATCTATAAAACATTTTATAGAAATTTTCCCTCAAATTCTGCGACTGTGAATTTAACATTCTGAACCCAAATTTTTTCCCATGTTTCCAACATCACTGGCTCCTCAAAATTTTGTGCCCACTTAATCATACAATCTTTAACCAATTCAGTTTCTGAATCCCTTTCTAACAAAACATTATAAAGCCATTTAATATGCATTGGACCTTTCTCTTTTATATGTCTAACCAATTCTTCCTCATGCAACATAATACCAGTTTTTTGGTCCTCTTTCCATCTCAATTGTAATTGATTATATTGTAACCAAGTTAAGTTAATCCCTTCGTCCAACAGTGTCTGTAATGTCTTCAACTGCCATCTGCCCGCATCTGTAAAAAGAACCTCTTTGTATAAACCCCCCCCGAGTGACATTATATTTGTATTCCACATAATATGACCAAGATCCAGCCATAGCGGTATTTTATAATCCCATTTGAATCTGTGCTTCTTCCAAACTCTCATCAAAGAGTCTCTAAGTATATGGCTTTTAAATACTTTATCCACTTTGTTGTCATAAAATAAGTAAGCATGCCATCCAAATTCAAGATCAAAACTTTCTATATTCAGTATTCCAGTCTTTTTCCTTCCAAACCAATCACTTGCTAAAGTCAAAGCTGCTGCTTCATAATATAACTGTAGATTTGGAAGTTTAAGACCTCCCCTTTCTGGAACTTCTTGCATAATTTTCAATTTCACTCTCGGTTTTTTCTCGTTCCAGACAAACTTATTCACTCCAGTTTGCCAGTTTTTCAGTTGTTTATCACTTTTGAGCACCGGAATCATTTGAAACAAAAAAAGAAATCTTGGCAAAATGTTCATCTTAACTGCTGCTATTCTTCCAAGTAAAGACAGCTGCAGTTTTTTCCAAGTCTCCATATCTTTCTGCACCTCTCGCCACAACACCTCATAATTATTTTGAAACAATTTCATGTTTGATTCTGCAACCTGAACTCCTAGATATTTTACCTTTGGTACAATCTCAAAACCTGCCTTCCTTTCAAGCTCATGTTTACGATCTTGTGTCATATTTTTAACTATCATCTTAGTTTTTTTCTGATTCAGTCTAAAACCTGAAACTTTACCATAGTCTTGTATAATGTCCTTCATCTGGATTATTGATTCCATTGGCTGTGTTAGGGTAACGACCAGATCATCTGCAAATGCCTTTATTCTGTAATCCTCTTGCTTTATCATTATACCTTTCAAGATATTAGAGTCCCGTATTGTATTTAACAAGACTTCTAATGTTAAAATAAATAACAATGGAGACAGCGGACATCCCTGTCTTGTTCCTTTTTCAATTTTAAACTCTGTTGTCAAACTTCCATTAATAATAATCTGTGCCTTTTGCTCTTGGTAAATTGCTGAAACCGCCTGTATAAATTGATCCCCAAAGTCCATCTTTTTTAAAGTCTTTAATAGAAAATTCCAGTCCACTCTATCAAAGGCCTTCTCTGCATCCAGGAAAACCAGCACTGCAGGGATCTGTTTATTCTTCTCAAGATATTCCAATAAATCTATTACTTGCCTTACATTGTCCTTCATGTATCTACCCTCGATAAATCCCGCTTGATCATCATGAATCACCTTTTGAATTACTGGCATCAACCTGTTGGCTAATACTTTTGCATAAATTTTATAATCAGTATTCAGAAGAGATATTGGTCTATAATTCTCTGGTTTTTTGGGACCTGCTTGCTCTAGACTAGCCTGACCCTTAACCGACCCTTAGAGCATCCCCATGGTCATGTGATCAAAATCCAGATGCTCGGCAATTGACTCATGACCGTTGCAGCGTCCTGGGATCACGTGATCCCCGTTTGGCCACTTTCTGACAAGCAAAGTCAACGGGGAAGCCAGATTCACTTAACAGCCAGGTTACTGATTTATCAACTGCGGTAATTCACTTAACAAACGTGGCAAGAGAAGTGGTAAAACGGGGCAAAACTTACGTCTCGCTTAGTAACAGAAATTTTGGGCTCAGTTGTGGTCGTACGTCGAGGACTGCCTGTATAACAATGGTGTGGTTTAAACTCGCTTCATTTCATGGCTGTGCAGAGATCGGAAGTACGGATTCTCCTGTCCAAGCTCTTCCCTCTTAACACAGGGTTTCCCAACTGTGGCCATTTCCAGGTGTATTGACTTCAATTCCCAGAATTCCACAACCACCACAGCCATTGCAGGGAATTCTGGGAGTTGATGTCCACTCACCTTCAATTCACCAAGATTGGGAAACACTGCTCTTAACACCTGCTTCCTTCCGTTATTCTCCCATCCAAGAATAAGAAATGCAGGAAATGGCTCTTTGGTGGGACCACCCGCAGGCTGAGAGTGGGCTATGTTTTTTTGTTCCAGGTTACATGAGGACAGGCTCCATCTCACTAGCTCAGACCCAAGACCGACTGATCTCGCTGAAGCGCATAGCCTCGCGACTCAAGTAAGCTGGCGCATATGCACATCTGGTGGGGCGGCATCAGCTTGGGTGGAACAAGTGTAACGGTTCTTGTGTGTCTCCGGCAGAATCATGGGTATTCCCTGCGAGCTTATCCCGCCAAAGAGAGTGGCCCAGCTCCACCCCTTTATCAACATCCACGACCTGGTGGGGGCCCTGCATGTGCCCGAGGACGCCGTCATATCATCTGCTGACGTGACCCTCGCTTTGGCCAATGCTGCTGCAGCAAACGGTATGACCCAGCTTCCCCAGTGTCCTGTCGGGACTTCCTTTTTCAGGGAGTGGGCACTGCTTGGGAGGGTGTGTGTGGAGTGATGCTGCAAAGCCACAGGGATAGACTCCACTCCAGCTTTCCTTTAAGACATTGTGTTGTGGCCTGTCAGCCACCGGCCCCTCCAGCAGCCAAATCAGAGGAGGAGGAGGAGGCATGGGAGTCAGGCTCAGCATCAAGGCAACTTGAGAGCTCCGAGGGGGAAGAGGGAATGCGCTGGCAGAGAGAGGGAGGGAGGGAGGGAGGGAGGGAGAGAGGGGGGGCGGAGGCGGAGCCCTCAGATGGAAAGTTAACAACGCCCAGGTCTGGAGGTGGCTGATTAGGAAGAGGAGGAACAGCTGGGTCCAGTGCCTGATGTGCAGATGCACAGAAGGCAGAGGAGAGGAGAGCAGCAGGAATCTATGGGCCGGTCCTCAGGACGGAAGAGCCACCGCTGTTAGTGGCGGCATAGAAATATGAATAATAAAATAAATAAAATAAATAGTGAAGCCCCACCCTAGCTCTGGGAATAAAAGGCAGTGGGCGGAGATGAATAGATGTGGCAGACAACTATTCATCTCCCTGCCAGACAGACTTGTTAGCCTGCGTTGAGAGAGAAACTTTTTGCTGGGGCTGATGGTGCTCCTAATTAAAGGAATCATTGATTTAATTTCAGAGGGTTGGTTGTGTTTGGAGAACTGGGTCAGAGCACATTGGGTGTATGTTGCTTTGTGAGCATTTTGTGGGAAGCAGGTTCCGTTTGATGGATATAGAGGAAACTATTTTAGACCATATCCTGAAAACCAGGAAGCATCAGCTGTTGGGGAGTAATGCAATTATCATTGCGTCCTGTGCTTTCACTCTAAACAGGACCAGGTTTTTAGATGGTCTCTCTTGGACAAAGGGCAGGATCTCTTTTCACTGCTGACTGGAGTGGCATGAGAAAGCCCAGCCCTGCATGTGTGATTTCAAGGGTTGGGCTGCAGGTTCTGTTCTGTCCCCGTACCCCACACGCACCCCCACAGACGGCCCGGAGTTAATAAGCCACACGACAAAACTCTTTGAAGATAAAACTGGCAGCAACCCAGTGGCTAGCTACCAATTCAGACTTTACTCACACAAAACAAAGATTAGACTGCCAGCATTCTGATAAAACAGGCAGAGTTTCAACAATACAAGGATTAATCCAAATGCAGTCCGATAAAGCAGGCAAAGTCCAGTAATGCAGAGATCATGGAGTATTTCCAGTTTTTGCTCGTCACAAACTGAACCGGCCACCACACCCACATTTATACCCTGTGGGGTGTGGTCCAGTGACTCAGCTAATCTCTGGCACACCTTCCCCTCTGCTGTGCACGCTTCTCCCTGCGCCTCTGCCGAGGGTCCAGCCAGCACTTATCTTCTTCGTCGCTGTCCACCTGTGGCTGCGGGGACGTGCTTGGCTCTGAGCCTATCGTTTGGCCTTCGGTGTCCTCCGGAGGCATTGCCAGAGAGGAGGGTCCTGGAGAGGGAGGCCTTACCAACTCCTCTCCCTCACTCTCAGAGTCTGCATCTGTTGATAGCCCAGGCTCAGGCAACGGAGCCACAACAGGTTCATTCTGGGACTTTCCAGCTAAAAGGGTCAGAGCATTGTGGTGGAGAAGACCTTTCTCTGGCTTGAAAGTGTCTGTCGTTGACCGTATTGGGTCTCCAAACTTGGCCACTTTCAGATTTGTAGACTTCAACTCCCAGAAGTCCCCAGCCAGCAAGTCTTAAAATTGCCAAGGTTGGGCATCCTCTGGGCAAGAGGTTGTGAGAGTTGAACACTCTTATCTCTGCGGGAACCTCATTGGGAATAGGTGGCCACCTGTAGGCTTTTAGGAGCCCTCCTCTACCCTTTAGTGACAGCAAAAGGCATTGGCATGAGGGCATGGTATGAATTGAAGTTGGCATTGCAGAGGGCTGTGTTTTTCAAAAGAAGTATTGCGCTCTTCGTAGTGAGCAAGAGGAGGCCATATCAAGAAGTCCCATAAAATTTGAAGATGTTTTTTGGCCTAGATTGCAAAACAACCCTGGTGGCTTTCTTAGACCCATCTGTTGTTTTTTTTAAAATCCTTAGCTCATTACTCTAAATGCTCTTTGCTTATTTGTGACATAAAATCAGTTACAATGACAGTGTCGACATAGTTGATGACTGATCTGTCCCTGTCCACACACACACACAAACACAGCCAGCCGAGGGTTAAGGAAACACGTTGGCACACACCCAGGTCTTTATCTCCAACTTGGCAGCGATTTACACACCGTCTGCCAAGTGCGTTTATTTCCACAAAACAGAAAGATAAGATACTTAGCGTACAAAAGTCCAATCAGAATAATATTTCTCTCAGCAGTTCCGGACGAGGCTTTAGTGACTATCCAAGGTTTACTTTTGTTCGTCACAAGGATCACTGGCCACCACCCTCTATTATATAGTCTCGGGGGTGTGGTCCAGTGACTCAGTTCTAATCCCTAGCATGCCTCCTGAGCTGCTGCAATCGTTTATCACGCCTTCGGAGGCGTGCGTCCAGGAATGATGTCTCTCCCTCGCTCTCATCCGAGCCACCTGTCTCCCTGCTAATCTCCTCTCCCTCGGCCGGCACCTGAGACAGTGCCAGAGGGGAGGGGCCTGGAGAGGGAGGCCTGGCTGACTCTTCTTCCTCATGCTCGGAGCTTTCTTCCTCCGATGGGACAGGCTCAGAGGGCGGGGCCACAACAATGACTGACATTTCCCCACCGCTTCCAAGAGGCCGAAAGTTGAGTCCTTCCCAGTTCAGTGGTGGTAAAGCCCCCTTGGCCAGACCAGTAAATGTGGTAGGCCAAAGAACGCTGTGCCAAGTGGGCCTTCTAGTTGCAGAAATAGCAATAGCACTTAGACTTATATACCGCTTTACAGTGCTTTCCAGCACTCTCTAAGCGGTTTACAGAATCAGCCTCTTGCCCTCAACAATCTGGGTCCTCATTTTATCCACTTTGGATGGATGGAAGGCTGAGGGAGGGAGGAGGAAGGAGGGAAGAAGGAATGGAGGGGGGAAAGAAAGGAAGGAAAAGCAATAGCACTTAGACTTATATACTGCTTTACAGTGCTTTGCAGCCCTCTCTGAGCGGTTTACAGAGTCAGCCTATTGCCCCCAACAATCTGGGTCCTCATTTTACCCACCTCGGAAGGATGGAAGTTAGTCAACCTTGAGTCGGTCAGGATCGAATTGTCAAACTGCTAGCAGGCAGCTGAAGTAGCCTACAGTACTGCACTCTTACCACTGTGCCACCATGGCTCTGTGGGGCTCCTACTTGCAGAAAAACTCTTAAATTAAGGCTTAACTAACTTCTTCTCAGTAATAGCAATATCTCTTTAGACTTATATACCACTTCATAGTACTTTTACAGTCCTCTCTAAGCGGATTACAGAGCCAGCATTTTACCCCCAACAATCTGGGTCCTCATTTTAACCACCTTGGAAAGGTGGAAGGCTGAGTCCACCTTGAGCCGGTCAGAATCAAACTACTGGCAGTCGGCACAATTAGCCTGCAATACTGCATTCTAACCACTGCGTCACCAAGGCTCTACAATTAGCCTGCTTCCATGTGCGCAATTTGTTTCATTGCTGCAACTGAATTCCTTAAGTTTCTTTAGTTTTGAATGCCATAAAGGAACTTCTTGCCTACAGATGCAGTTTTGGATCTGTGATCCTGTCCACAAACTCCTACTTTTCCTTAAGAGCACCAGAACTGCCCTTCTGGGTCAAGTCAAAGTTAGTCTTTACTGATTCTGGCAGAATTTGTTCAAGGTTTCTGGGCAGGACTTGAGCGGGGCTTCTGCCTACATCTGTGTCAAAGTGTCTTGCTGTAAGATTTTATATATATATATATATTTAATTAGATTTATATGCCGCCCTTCTGTGGAGACTCAGGGTGGCTTACAATGCGTTAAGCAATAGCCTTCATACTTTTGTATATTTTATACAAAGTCAGCTTATTGCCCCCACAAACTGGGTCCTCAATTTACCTACCTTAGAAAGGATGGAAGGCTGAGTCAACCTTGAGTCTGGGGAGATTCAAACTAGCAGTAATTGCAGACATCTGAATGTTAATAACAGGCTTTTAGTCTGTTGAGCTATCCAGGCTCCATCCTTTTGAAGGCAGCATTCCGTATGTCAGACTGGGCTTCTCAAGGAGCGTGAGTGGCCGTGAGGTTCTACTGAGTTGCGTTTCTGTTGAGTTGTGTTCCTTGCAGGGTGGCACTTTGGGTAAGCAGAGTCCAAGAGTTACAGTGAAAGATCGGGGCTCTTTGCAGCTTTCCCTTGTGATGGATCACCAGAGATCACCCAACTTCCTCTCCCCTGTTGTTCTCCCCAGGTGTTCAAATCCACGAACGAACCAGTGTCATCCACGTCTTGGGCCAGAAGGGCTGCGTAACTGGAGTGGAGACGGACAGAGGGATGATTGAGTGCCCATACTTCGTTAACTGTGCTGGGCAGGTGAGGTCCTGATTGGACCGTGGGGCTGAAGGGCTTGTGGGCCTGACCATTGCTGGGTCCTCTCTTTTTTGGGGGGAGGGTGTTCTGGGACTGCCCACAGTAGACTTCCTGAGCAGATTTTAGGGGCTGGGCCTTTTGGGCAACAAACACGAGGCACTTATTCAAGTTGGCAAGCTGCTCACGTTATTAGATGGGGAATAGAAGAAAATGAGCCGGAAGGGGCCTTAGAGCTCATCTAGTCCAGCCACCTGCTCCAGCAGGAGAACCTATACCATTTCAGACAAGCGACTGTCTACTCTCTTTTTAAAAACCTCCAGTGATGGAGCACCCACAACTTCTGGTGGCAAGCTGTTCCGCTGGTTAATTGTCTTCACTGTTAGGAAGTTTCTCCTTAATCCCAGGCTGCTTCTCTCTTTGGTTAGACTCAGTTGCAGTTGTGCTAAATGGGGTGGCTGGTGGGATGGAGGGCAGGGGGCGAGTGGATGGCTCCTTGTTGTAGGCATATGGTTGCCGGAAGACCAGAAGGGGCTCATGAGAAAGTTATCTATCTGCTTTTCTCACTGTTCTGTTTGGGTTCTGTGATCCTCACTAATTATGCAGAGCATGGAATTGTGCTCAGAGCGTTAAACCATATTAGCCAATATTTGCTAACCGTTTGTGTGCTGCACCAGTTGGAAAACAGGCTATAAAACAAAATAATGAATAACTTGTTTCTTATATATTTTGCCTCTGGTGACAAGAGGTGTAAAGAACAGATCCTTGCAGCCTCTCCCCAGGCAGTTGTTCACGTCCATCCTGCAATCTTTCTTCCCTGTGGTACATATTAGATATATTATCACTGCTGTTGTGATTCTTATTAGAATCACAACAGAATCCCATTAGCTAAATTTCCCCTCTATTAGAGCAAATCCCAGAATTGACCAAAAAGAGTTTATAGATGGTATTAAAGCTGCTTCTAATTTTAATTATAGACATACAGCAGCAAGAATAACATATGCACAGCATTGGAAAGGAAACAATATACCACCAGAGGAATCCATTATTCAAAAAATATTCGATTGTGCCGAAATGAATAAACTAACATTAGAACTAAATGAAAAATAGGATTCAGAATACTATACGGTGTGGGATAATTGGTACAGATGGATTGATAGCCGAATCAAAAATGGATAAAGATTATACTAAGTTTAATATATATATATACACATACACACACATATTTAGGAGTTATAGAATATATAGGAATAATTAATCTAACCTGTGGGAAAAGTAACACTGATCGATTATGTACTGCAATTTTGGAAAACGGAAAAAAACTACAATAAAAAAAAATTTGAAAAAAAAGCTGCTTCTTAAAATAACAGTAATTCTAGATTGAACTAGAAAAGTTGTAATCATATTCATGGTTCTATTTCTGAAATCGATATCTTCTTGTTCTGCTTGAATGTTATTTTATTTTTTGGAAAAAAATGACAAAGCAATTAAAATTGATAAGTCATTTTAACCCAATCTTACTGATAATTTTTCCCCAGCCCTTACGATTCAGCATAAAAAAATTAATTCACTATTTGTTATTATCTATTAAGTTCATTGTAGCAAAACACTCTTTACATCAGTGATATCTAAAAATATGGGAAATAACATAAAAATTGTTTTGAAGCACTTTGTTTAAAGCTTATTTTACTCACATTTCAGTTTCTATAGTTTCAGTTTAATGAAAGAAATTCCTAATGGATTAAATGTAAGAGTCCTTTTGGAACAAAATATTGAAAATTAACAGTTGTTTCAGTCCTCGAGGTTACGAAGCAACTTACACACACTTCTAAATTGCCTGGGTTTTTATTCGTTCCTATAAAATGTGAGTTTTTTATTATAGTATCTTTTATTCCTGCATTTAAACAGTGGGTTGAAATATTTCTTTGAAACAGTGCAGCACAAGTTGAAGAATGAATCCCATTGACGTAAAACCAATCAACTCTTAAATTTCCTCCTTTGCTTTCAGTGGGCTTACGAGCTTGGCCTTTCCAACGAGGAGCCGGTCAGCATCCCGCTGCATGCCTGCGAGCACTTCTACCTTCTGACGCGCCCCCTGAAGACCCCCCTGGAGAGTAGCACTCCAAGTGAGGAACCTTCTCTTGCGCTGTCTTGCAGGTGCTTGGGCTTTGGCACAATGGCAGGCCGTGGGTGTTTACTGCATAGGTGCTTGGCATCCATATGCAAAGCAAAGGTTGGGAGCTCCAGGTGTTCAGGGGCTATCAACTCCAGAGACGGGGGGCTTGAGTACAGGCTGACTATCTCCCAGTTGGACACTGGGAGCCCGAGATTTCTGGTCTGAGTTAGAGTAGGGGTATCCAATCTTGGTAACTTTTAAGACTTATGGCTGGCTGGGGAATTCTGGGAGTTGAAGTACACAAATCTTAAAGTTGCCAAGGTTGGATATCTGTTCTGATCCAGCTCCCCAAACACGACAAACCCTCTGAAATTAAATAAATGATTATTAGGAGTGCCCGCAGCTCCGGCAAAAAGTTTCTCAATGCAGGCAAACAAGTCTGTCCGGCAGGGAGATGAATAGATGTCAACTACACCTATTCATCTCCACTCCCTGCCTCTTATCCCCAGAGCTAGGATGGGGCTTTGCTAGCAGCAGTGGCTCTTCCGTCCCAAGGACCAGCCCATAGATTCCCGCTGCTCTCCTCTCCTCTGCCTTTTGCGTATCTGCGTGTCAGGCACTGGACCCAGCTGGTCCTCCTCTTCCTCATCAGCCACCTCTAGGCCTGGGGGATGTTGACTCTCCATCTGAGGGCTGACAGATGGCCCAGGCTCCACCTCTGTCTCTCTCTCTGTGCCAGCTCCATTCCCTCTTCCCCCTCGGAGCTCTCAGGTTGCCTTGATGCTGACTCTCCTCCTCTGATTTGTTTGCTGGAAGGGCCGGTGGCTGACAAGCCACAGCAACATCCCTGAGTTTAAAGGGTATGAATAGGCTTAAAAGGCCTTGACCTGAGACCTAAGGGAGTCAGGCAGCACAGTATTGGGCATGGCCTGATTCCATTTAGAGAAGATTCTTGGCTTCTTGAAGCTTGTTGAAGCTGGCTTTCCAACTTTTCCTGGAGCCGTGGTGGTGTAGTGTTTGAATGCAGTATTGCAGGCTAATTCAGCTCATTGCCAGCTGTTCGATCCTCACCAGGCTCCAGGTTGACTCAGCCTTCCATTTTTCCGAGGTGGGTAAAATGAGGACCCAGATTGTTTGGGGCAATAGGCCAACTCTGTAAACCACTTCGAGAGGGCTGTAAAGCACTGTGAAGCGGTATATAAGTCAATTGCCATCTCTTCATCCATCCGTGATGTGCAGTGATTAGAATGCAGTATTGCAAGCAAACTCTGCCCCAAACCTAGAGTTCAATCCTGACCAGCTCAAAGTTGACTCATCCTTCCATCATTCCGAGGTTGGTAAAATGAGGACCCAGATTGTTGGGGGGAAATAGGCTGACTCTGTAAACCGCTTAGAGAGGGCTGTAAAAGCACTGTGAAGTAGTATATAAGTCTTAAGTGCTATTGCTATTGCTGAGGAATACTTTGGCCCAATAGCTGTAGTTCTGAAGAAGCCCCCAGCTGCTCTGGAGAAGAGTGAAGATAGCCTTTGGGGTGCCCTTTGCTTGTGCTGACACTTGGAAGTGGCCTGCTTGAGCAGAGGGCACCACCAGAGCATTCCAGGGACATCTCATCTAGATGGGTTTTTTAATTATTTTTTTTATTAGTCATATTTCTATGCCGCCCACTCTCTGAGGACTCTGGGCGGCTTACACCGAAGGCAGGATAATACTAAATAGCATATTGCCCCCAACAATCTGGGTCCTCATTTTACTCACCTCAGAAGGATGGAAGGCTGAGTCAACCTTGAACCAGTGAGATTTGATCCGCTGATCTACTGAACTAGCAGTCAGATGAAGTAGCTGCAGTACTGCACCCTAACCACTGTGCCACCTCGGCTCTTACAGGGTTCCTGTTGGGGTTCTCTAGCAAAGGCTAGAGAAGGTCTGGCCAGCAGCCCTTCTTCTCTGCACGCGGCTGCATGAGAAGGAGCCCCCTTTCATTCACCCTTTAGTGACAGCAAAGGGCATTGACGTCACGGCATGGTGTGAATTGAAGTTGGCATTGCAGAGGGCTGTGTTTTTCAAAGCTGCGTTGTGCTCTTCGTAGTGAGCGTGAGGAGGCCATATCAGATGGCCTTGCTGGGTCAAGATTTCTGAAGGTTTTTAGGCTCAGATTGCAAAACAAGCCTGATGGCTTTCTTGGATCCATGTGGGTTTTTTTTTTTTTTTTTTAAATCCTTAGCTCCTTACCAGGGGTGGGTTGCTCCCGGTTCAGGCCGGTTCGGGTGAGCCGGTAGTGGTGATGATGTGACGTCAGCGAACCGGTTCTCTATGACTGTGAGCTGAGCCCTCCCGCCTGCCCGCCCGCATGTTATACCTACCTTTATTTCTCGTTTTTTAGCCCAGCTGATAGGCGCAGCAGAATGGATTGCCGCGCCTCAGCTGGGCAGAAATCTATTTCACTTGCGTGGAGCGCACAAAGTGCGTGCACGAAGAGAACCGGTGGTAACACCAGTTGGAACCCACCACTGCTCCTTACCTTTAAGTGCTCTTTGCTTGTTTGCGACATAAAATCAGTTACAAACCATGACAGTGTCACAGAGGTGACGGCTGACATCTCCCCACCGCTTTCAAGAGGCTGAAAGTTGAGTCCTTCCCAGTTCCGTGGTGGTACAGCCCCCTTGGCCAGACCAGTAACTGTGGTAGGCCAAAGAACTATGTGCCAAGCGGGCCTTCTAGTTGCACGAGAAGGCAGCCTGGCCCTGGGTGCAGGAATCCTGTGTGCAGTTGAGGCCCTTAGCAAGCAAGGAGAGTCCCCCTCCCTCTGTGTTTTGGGTTGGTTCTCCCCTCTCTCCCGACCCCCCCTCCCCCATCCTGTTTTTCCTCCTGGGTTCAAGCCTTTGCTTCTCTCCTCTGCAGCTATTGTGGACCTGGATGGGAGGATCTACATCCGCAGCTGGCAGGGGGGCATCCTCTCGGGTGGCTTTGAGAAGAACCCCAAGCCTATTTTCACCGAGGGCAAGAATCAGCTGGAGATACAGAACTTGCAGGAAGACTGGGATCACTTTGGTAAGGCGGCCAAACCATTGGTGTAAAGCAGAGGGGGGGAAACTACGGCCGCTTTCTGACTTGTGGACTTCAACTCCCATCATTCCCGAGGCAGCATTCCAGGCGGCTCGGGAATGATGGGAATTGGAGTCCACAAGTCACAAAGTGTTGTGGCCCGTCAGTGGCCTGTGCGGATTGTAGCTGACAGCGAGGAGGCTGGTGTGGTGTTGCGCCAGCAGCCTGTGCAGCTGGCACTCGAGTCGGACAGTGAGGAGGCTGGAGAAGATGTGGTGCCAGAGGCGGGGATTCAGCCAGGGCCTTCAGAACCTCCAGAAGCTCCCATAAGTGAAGAGGAAGAAGAGGAGGAGCCTCTTCTCGATGCACGGGCGTGCAGAGCTGCCAAAAGGCAGGAGTGGCTCCTCAGGAGGAGGTCTCCTCGAGAGTAAGGCATGGGGCTAATTGGCCACTCCCTTAGCCTATTTAAGGAAGAATGCCGACTGAAGCAATTTGCAGGGAACATATATATATATATATATATATATTCATAGATTTTCACAGGTACAGGTATGCAAGTCTTGGCGTATTCAGGTCTTTCCCCTTGGCGACGTTTTGACGAGGTCCCACTCGTCATCTTCAGGCTGGTGTCTTCGGCTTCATGCCTGTGCGAGCAAAGCATGATGGGAGATGCCGTCTCTCTATAAATACTAATATCAACTAAACAAGATGTAACAAAACAGCCAATCAACCCGCCTGCAGCAACAGAGCCAGCACTTCACATCTCCTCACCAATATTTATAGAGAGACGGCATCTCCGATCATGCTTTGCTCGCACAGGCACGAAGCCGAAGACACCAGCCTGAAGATGACGAGTGGGACCTCGTCAAAATGTCGCCAAGACCTCTATATTATTTAAACATAAAGGGCCTTGATAGTACAGTGGTCTACGCACCCTGTTATTAACACAGCTGCCTGCAATTTACTGCTGGTTTGAATCTCTCCAAGGCTCAAGGTTGACTCAGCCTTCCATCCTTTCTAAGGTAGGTGAAATGAGGACCCAGTTTGTGGGGGCAATAAGCTGACTTTGTATAAATATACAAAAGTATGAAGGCTATTGCTTAACGCATTGTAAACCGCCCTGAGTCTCCGGAGAAGGGCGGCATATAAATCAATTTTTTAAAAAACAAAGAAACAAAAAACATACATTAAAAAATGCTGAGCATATATAAACCTTTAATCTTTCTATCTATTATTTTTTTATTCTATAGAAAAAAAAATCCCCTATCTAATTTATTTCTGCTTCTCCAACTTACAATCAAGCTACTTTAATATTTAGAAGGCAATTCTTTCTATCCATCATCTCTTGCTCTCTTTAATGCTTCAACTACTACCTGTAGAAAGCAGGCTGGGCTAGAAACATGCTTTGCTCTGAGGAAACATCTGAAAGTGTCACTGTTGGAGGCCTGGCACTCTCTTGGGGTGGTGGGAGAGGAGATGTGACTGTCTTACCTTTTTTCTCTGCCATTGATGGAGATTATTGTCTGCTCTTCTTGGGGGGATTAGAGCCACTGCTGAGTGCCTTGCTGCGGAGGATGCCAGATATGGAGGCCCTGGAGATAGTGCAGCTGGTGAATTGCCCAGAATCCTTTACTCCAGACATGCGGTGTATCATGGGAGAATCCCCCACCAGACAGGGCTACTTCGTCCTAGCAGGAATGAATGCGGCTGGGACATCTTTTGGAGGTGGTGCAGGCAAGTAAGTGGACTCATTTCCTGTCGAGGAAGGAAGCGGGGGAGGGAAAGCTCGGGATGGTTTCTCTGGAGGAAAATGGTTTTTTTCAGTCCTTAATTTACTGAAACAAAGATGAGCGCTACCCCTCCTTATATTTGAACGGAGTAAAAGCCGCAAGGACTCCTTTCTTTTTTCCCCTTAACTTAAAAAGTAAAGGTTCCCCTCGCACATACGTGCTAGTCGTTCCCGACTCTAGGGGGCGGTGCTCATCTCCGTTTCAAAGCCAAAGAGCCAGTGCTGTCTGAAGACGTCTCCGTGGTCATGTGGCCGGCATGACTAAACAACAAAGGCACACGGAACGCTGTTACCTTCCCACCAATGGTGGTCCCTATTTTTCTACTTGCATTTTTTACCTGCTTTCGAACTGCTAGGTTGGCAGAAGCTGGGACAAGTAATGGGAGCTCACCCCATTACGCGGCACTCGGGATTCAAACCGCTGAACTGCCGACCTTTCGATCGACAAGCTCAGCGGCTTAGCCACTGAGCCACCACCTCCCTTAACTCACTGAAAGGCTAATATCCTACACCGGGAGTCCCTAACTCCCGGTCCATGGGCTGACACCAAGCTGCGGCATGCCAGAAACTGGTCTACGCAAACAAGCAAACCCCATCCATGGGATGCAGGCAGTACACAAAATCACACCCATTCCGACCTGCAGGAAAATCTCTCTCCACAGAATCGGTCGCTGATGCCCAAAAAGTTGGGGGCCATTGTCCTACATCACTATACTGAGAAGAAGAGGCTTTCACAACCCTTTTTTTAATAATAAAAAGCTAGTTTTATGGACTTGTTTATGAGATGTCAAGGTAGTTACAACAAGCATTCCTATTTTTACATACACATACTGTTTTTCTTTCATTTATTTGGCTTCAGTTGTCAAAGTAGTTGAATCACATGTTTTTTTTCTAGATCGTGGGTACGTATGGAACCAGATCATGGATACGTCCGTTTTCTTTTTTTTTTCTAGTTTCTGCAAACAAGACTCGTGTTTATCCTTCTTTGCAGAAAGTGGCACTCCTAACCACTCTGGGTTGCTGCCCCAAATGCTAGGCTTGTGACCTATGAGTTACTTTTCTGAGTTCCTCTTATGGTTTTCCTCGCGTTTCTCATTGTGCGGTTTGGAATCTGTGACTCGGGAGTGATGGGTTTTCTGGATATCTTCAGGAGATTCGAAAGCCAGCTGTCTGGGGGGGTGAGTGGGGGGCTCTGTTGTGACCCAGGCCCAAGTAGGTAGTAATCGACGCAAACAGTTCGAAAACAAACAGACTGTCAAGTTTCGAGGTCGTCTCAAATAAATTGCATTTCAAACAAAGTCTTTGAAGAAAAACTCCTATTTATTAAGCACGACATTCTAACCCGACTCCAAACGAAGCCAACACTGACGTCCAGCCCCCAAACCCTCCCTTTCCGTTCCCCACTCCCCTGCACTCATTGGCCATCTTCCAAGTCATTCTACCCCTAATCTACTCCAGCTCAAAGGAATTTCCCCCCTCCCATCCCATCTCCTAGGGGACATTATCTCCAGGGAAAATAAGTAGGTGAAAAGTCAAACGTCCCTTTCCAGACGCCTTTGCTTCTCCTTCTTATGTCAGCACTAGAGTAAATGCAGGTTGAAGTGCTGACACAGACTTTATTAGAACAGCTGAGAATTAACTCATTCTCAGCGTAGTCCAAACTAAATCAAACAAAGTCTTCATAAAGTCTTATCACCAACCTTGGTATAATTAGGCAAACTTGGCAAAAGTTCAGAAGCAGAGGATGCTGAGCAAGATGATAACCAAGTTTATCAAGTTATTTTCCAGCAAAGAGGCCAAGAGCCATTGCTGGTCTTTTAAGCCTTCTGGGAGGGGCCAATCATCTCTTGGCCTTACTCCCGAGTTGTCCTCTCTGCTTTATCTGCTCTTGCCTTCTGGCAGCTCTTCTCATGCATGCACTAGGAACAGGCTCCTCCTGTTCCTCTGCCTCTCTACTGTCGGCCTCTGGAGGCTCCGGAGTCCGCACATCACTCCCCGATGGCCCTGGCCCCATCTCTGCCTCTGACGCAGAGCCCTCACCCGGGCCTTCCCCAGCCTCCAGGACTGGCCCATGTTCCTCCGCAGCCTCATCGCTCTCCGACTCCGCTGGCTGCTGGTGGACCATAACAGTAATAGGGAGCCTGGATAGCTCTGCAGACTAAGCACTGTAATTTAACACCAGCTGTCTGCAATTAAAGTAAGTTCGAATCTCTCCAGGCTCAAGGTTGACTCAGCCTTCCATCCTTTCTAAGGTAGGTAAATTGAGGACCCAGTTTGTGGGGGCAATAAGCTGACTTTGTATAAATATACAAAAAGTATGAAGGCTATTGCTTAACGCACTGTAAGCCGCCCTGAGTCTCCGGAGAAGGGCGGCATATAAATCAAATTTAAAAAAAACAACAACAACAGGCCCTTCGATGCAATTTGTGCTGCAAATGGACGGACTTGTTGGCCTTCGCAGCCCTTTCCAGCTCTGTGTGTTTTTGATAACAGGTTCCTGGCTGAATGGATGGTGAATGGCTACCCCTCCGACAACGTCTGGCCCTTGGACCTGAAGCGCTTTGGAGCTCTGCAGAGCAGCCGTACCTTCCTCCGTCATCGGGTCATGGAAGTGATGCGTAAGTAGCCCTGAAGCTTTGCCTGCCTCTCGTGTTCCCAGGACTCGCCACGTGGCTCATGGAGGTGGGCGAGGGGTTGAGCTCGTGTCCTGGCTGGCAGCTGGTGGTTCATTCATTAGAGGCTCTCAGGACAGCCATGCCATGAAGCTCAAGACTTTGGAAGCGGTTTCTCCATGGGTGGAAATATTTGATTTATTATTTTCCTTGGTTGCACAGTCAGCCAAATGCCTAGACTGGATTTGGCATTTTTGTCCACCCATCAGGTCCTTCCCAAAGGTCTGGGATAGGAAAATGGTGCTGCCTGATGGCATTGCCACATGTTCTGCCCCAGCTACGGATCCCAAAGAACACAGCACACACAAACTCTGAGCAAAACTTAGTTTACTCAAATAACACAGTTTTAGCAAATGCCGGCTGTTAATGAGCATTCTTAATAGCCTGCCAGTGGTGGGTTCCACCCGGTTCCGCCGAGCCGGTAGCGGTGACAATATGACGTCACCGAACCGGTTCTGCCCGCCCCCCGTGTTATTCTTACCTTTTATTTGGCCCCCACCCCTAATCTATGTCTGCCTCCTGAGTCCCAGCTGATGGCTAGAGGGAAAAAAACCTGTTTAAACTCTTGCCTGGGGCTTCAAAGGGCCGCCCTACAGCTGATCAGTGTTAAAAGAAAACAAATGAGTAGACCAGTGCCTGCAAAAATACATGAGTAGATCAGTGCCTGCAAAAATACATGAGTAGATCAGTGCCTACAAAAATACATGAGTAGATCAGTGCCTGCAAAAATAAATGGGTAGACCGGTACAGCTCTGCAAGCAGTTAAAAGCCTGGTAGACCAGTACCTCTGCTAAATCCTAAATAACTGTCACATGACCATCAAGCCACACCCACAAAATAAGCCACGCCCACAGAACCGGTAGTAAAAAAATTTAGAACCCACCCTTGCCATAGTTGGCTTTTTCAGTTGTTCAGACCAGCTTACCATCCTGGCTTCAATTTCCCCTTTAAAGCTAGACAAAGTCAGTGGAAACCTTATTATAAAAGTAATGCTACACCATAGGTCATAATGAGAGGAAGAAAGAAATTACTGTATTTTTCAGAGTATAAGACGCACCTTAGTTTTTGGGAAGGAAAATAGGGGAAGAAAATTTCTGCCTATCAGGAATTCATCTGGCTAGCGTCCTTAGTCCGGTTAGCTTCAGCACATTAGTTCGCTGGTTTTGAGTGTGCAGCCGCCTGGTTGGGGATAAAAAAAGTTTATAAAGCACAGCTGACCGTCGGAGAGAGAAGCAATGAGAAAAGCAGGCGAAGCGGGGAAGATGGCTTCACTTGCTAGCGCCTCGTTAGGGCTGAAAAGAAGCTTCAAAAAAGCTACATTCGGAGTAGAAGACACAAATTTTCAGCCTCTTTTAAGGGGGGAGGGGGGGGAAGTGCGTCTTATACTCTGAAAGATACGGTACATGTTTTTTTTCCTGACTAAAGTACCTGTAGAAGAAGAAAAAAAAAATGTAGCTCAGGATTGAATTGTGGAGTCCTTGGTGCTCTCTGAGACACTGAGCATTGTGCTGGGAAGATGTTACCTACTCAGGCCTTGAAACATCTGGAACAGTGTTTCTCAACCTTGGTAGCTTGAAGATGGGTGGACTTCAACTCCCAGAATCCCCCAGCCAGCAGCGCTGGCTGGGGGATTCTGGGAGTTGAAGTCCACCCATCTTCAAGCTACCAAGGTTGAGAAACACTGGTCTGGAAGGAAGCAACCAACTTTGGAGAGCACTGAGAACTCCACACATTTAGTTCATGTTTTAGAGAACAGAAGGAACTGTTCCAAATCCAAAAGTCATTCCCTACAAGGAGTTTTTTGAGTTTGGATTGATATCCTGGTGGTCTTTTTTACTGTTCATGGTTGATCTGGGTGTTTGGGTGACTGTAAAAGGATATTCGGTCTGGATTGGGAAGATAACGCACTGTGTCCCTTCCAGCACATTGATTCTGTGGTTCTGTGGCCCCTCTCCAGCCCTGATTTACGACTTAAAAGTTCCCCGCTGGGATTTCCAGACTGGCCGGCAACTCCGCACGTCTCCCCTTTACGACAGGCTGGACGCCCAGGGAGCGCGATGGATGGAGAAGCATGGCTTTGAGAGGGCAAAATTCTTTGTCCCTCCAGGGAAAGGTGAGAGTGATTTCCCCCTGGATGCACCCCGAAACCCTACAGCCGCGTTTGGGGGCCCATCCTGAGCCTTGTGCTTCCTCTCCTGCAGATTTGCTGGCTCTGGATCAGAGCAAGACGTTTTACAAGCCGGATTGGTTTGACATTGTGGGGGCAGAGGTCAAGTGCTGCAAAGAGGCCGTGTGTGTCATTGACATGTCCTCTTTCACCAAGTTCGAGATAAGCGTAAGTGCATCTTCCTCCAGAGCTTTCCTTTGCATTTGGAAGCATTCCATGTTTGTTTGCAGGGTGTCAGAAGTGCCACCTCCCTGCCAGTCTGCCATGAAGGGGGGGGAAGCTGGAAGGGCAGGCGAGGGCCTGGGGCAGAGGTGGGTTTCAGCAGGTTCTGACCAGTTCTGGAGAACCAGTAGCGGAAATTTTGAGTAGAACCGGTAGTAAAAATTCTGACTGGCCCCGCCCCCATCTATTCTCTGCCTCCCGAGTCCCAGCTGATTGGGAGGAAATGGGGATTTTGCAGTATCCTTCCCCTGGAGTCGGGTGGGAATGGACATATTACAGTATCCTTCCCCTTCCACGCCCACCAAGCCATGCCATGTCCACCAAGCCGCATCCACAGAACCGGTAGTAAAAAATTTTGAAACCCACCACTGGCCTGGGGGAAAAGAAAACTGAAAACTGTGAGAACCCTGGGAGAAGAATGCCAACCCGTAGAGTGACCGTTTCCGAAATATCTCTTTTAAACTTGATTGGACCATGAGAGACACACCATGGGAAGGGACCAAGGGAGGAAAGTTAACTGGGGCAAAAGTCTGGCGCGAAATCTCAGCTCTGGCTTTACGCTTCTGTAACTCACTTGACTTCTAGTAAACTATACCTGTCTCAATAAACGGAGTTAAGGATCGTTTTTACTTAGAAGCCCAAGTTGATGCAGGTCTGACACAGAGACCTGATTTCAGACATAAGTTTTTAAGCTTTGACTTTGGCTTAGTAGCATATTGTCAATGTAAGCAGTGGGGCATGTACGTAGTAAGTCTTTATTGCTTAGTGTCATTTACAAATACAACCAATTTGGGGCAGGGTAAAACTTTTAATTGCAAGTCCTAACTTCGTGTAACATGTGAAGCCTTGAGAAGGTAGAGATTATTTTTAGACAAGCTCAAAACAAACATTGTGATCTGCCAGACTTGGTTTTAAGGTTAAGGACTTTTCATAGTTTTAGCTCCTTCCTTTTTGTTTCTTTTTGTTCTTGTTCCTGGGAACCAGTGGTTCACAAATAGGTGTCAGCTTTGGAAGCCATATTAGGCCGGAAGCTTCCATGCTGCCACTTTCTTTTTTTTTTTTTTTTAATTTGATTTATATGCCGCCCTTCTCCGGAGACTCAGGGCAGCTTACAATGCGTTAAGCAATAGCCTTCATCCTTTTGTATATTTTTATACAAAGTCAGCTTATTGCCCCCACAATCCGGGTCCTCATTTCACCTACCTTAGAAAGGATGGAAGGCTGAGTCAACCTTGAGCCTTGGAGAGATTCGAACCAGCAGAAATTGCAGGCAGCTGTGTTAATGACAGGGTGCACCAAACCACTGAATTATCAAGGCTCTCCTGTGTGGGGAAGTAGCGGGGGGGCGGGGGGGGGGGTTAGTAGAGGGGTTGTCTGTAGACATAATAGCATTCTTCCAAAGTCAGGGTGATCCTGCATCTGGAGAAGGAATGGTCGGAGTGATGTTTCGAGATGGGACAGCGGTTGATTGGAGCATGTGATTGTCCGAGGAGTGAGGGGATGGTTTGGGGGTTTTTGATTTACTGAGGAAAAACCCGGACCTCTCAGATTCGGGTTTTCCCAGATGTGCCAGTTTACCTATTCTAGTAAAATGAACTTTAAAAAAATGCTTGGGGATTTTTCTGGAACGCTGACAATATGTTTCCTCTGGATGTGGAACCTCTATTTAAATTGTTCATAGATACACTGAACAGGTACCTTGGTGGCTGTTAATATCCAGGTACCAAGTTATCTCTGGATCAGAGGCAAATGCCTCTATAGCAGAATAGTGCCAGGAGACACCATGTCTCCATCTCCTCTCGCAGGCAGCTGATAGGCATCAGATTGGCCACAGCGAGTACTAAAATGCCAGTGTCTGATCTGTGTAGGCCACATCTGTCAAGCTGTTCTTACGTTTTGTGTTCCTTCTCCCACTTGCTGCAGTCCACGGGAGGACAAGCTTTGGAAATTCTGCAGTATCTCTTCTCCAACGACTTGGATGTGCCAGTTGGGCATATTGTGCATACGGGGATGCTCAATCACAACGGAGGGTATGAGAACGACTGCAGCATAGCCCGCCTGAACAAACGCAGGTAGGGTCCCCCAGCTACAGCCTGGATACTCGCTGGCTTCGGCCTCTGGGGCCTTTGGTGACCTTGCCATCCATACCCAGAATCTGGTTGAAGCCATGATGATGTCAGAATGATAAACTCAATGTGGCATCACTTGCATGATTATGTCACAGCTCATGATATTAGTGGACCATCGCTGTGCTTTGCCTTGGTTTCTATATAACATTTGTCTGCTTGGGTGCAGGCACAAAAAGAAATTGAATCACCCGAGTTTAACTTGAAAAAGGAGGGATCTTTCCCCATTCCATACTTTAATTTCATATAAATAGATTCACAAGACAGTCCAGGAATTTCTATCTTGGCTTAGCCAAAATGTGTTGTGCGTTCCTGGTAATTTTTCCTTAAACCGTGATCAGTGATGTTGTAAGGACTTGCCTCCCCTCTTCACTCAAGAAAGCGGAGCTCTTGAAAGGATTGGCATTTCAAAAGGAAACTTTTATTGAGGGAAAGTGATAGCAAGACAAAGCAGGATCTGAGGATTCCTGCACAATTCCGTTAGGTTAAAAGAGATAGAAACCCCTCCCCCTCAGTCTAGTCCAGTGCAGGGCAAGCCAATCCGTAAGTGCAAAGTTGTTTTGACAACTTCAGGCTGAGAAGGTGATAAGTTGTCCAGTTCTGAGACAAAACAGATGGCCCTCAATTCATTCCCTCCCCCCCTTGCATTTCCTGGAAGGTAAATCGAAGTACAGGATAAGCAGGCAACAGGAAAAAGGTTATAAAGTGAGGAATGCCTCCAGGCCCTCCCCACCAGAATGGCAGCGTCCCGATGTATAGGACCTGATACATGTAACCTGTAGTGTCAGGCCAGTCACCTGTGGTTTATCTGATAAATTATGGTTAAGCAGTCTTTTGATAGTGTGATATACACAACTGGGGCCTTGTGCACGCCTAGAGAACTGAATACTGTAGAATATATAAGGTGCTCATTGTATGGAAGGTGCCTTTCCAGAAATGAGACAAGCAAGAAAGTTGCTAAATGAAATAGAAACCTGTTGTGATCAGAATTGGATAATGAACACCTGACTGGCCATTTTCATTGGCTGGCTCTTAAGACAGTTATGCTTTTTAATAAAACGGGTTATTTGGAAAAGGTGCTGCCACACTTTGTGTCCTACTCCTGGTTCCAAATACTGTCTCACACACACTTGCTATGTAATTCATATTTTACTCAAGGTCTAAGAGATAACAACAGCCAAAGCCTGCAAATCAAAGCAGAGTCTCTGACAAATGCTTGTCCTGAATGGTTAGCTTTTTAAAAGGAGAGTGCAGAGGAATAGTCCAAAATCAGTCCAAGGACCCAAGGATCAGGGTTGTCAGCTAGTCCAGAATTTCACAAGCAGAAGCTGCACAGATGCCACATAAGATGCCAGAGATCAGATAGATGTTTCTGGCAAAGGAAACATAGGTCAAGAATTGCCTCTTAAAATCAGGCTGGAGTCAACTGTCATTAAGCAAGAGATTTACTCCCTTGCTTGGCAAGAACCCCTCTCCCTCCCGGAGTTCATCTTGGGATTGCCCTTGCTTTTGGAGACGGGCAGTTAAGAAATAGAAAATATAAATAAATAGAAGAAACCTCATAGAACAGGGGTCTCCAACCTTAGTCACTTTAAGACTTGTGGACTTCAACTCCCAGAGTTCTTTGCTGGCTGAGGAATTCTGGGAGTTGAAGTCTTTAAGTGGCCAAGGTTGGAGACCCCTGTCATAGAACATCTCTGTCCTCCTCTCTGGAGGCAGGGACTGGGAAGCCTTACATTGTCCAATTGTTCCAGGTGCTCAGGTGGTGCCTGACTTGACCAGGTGATTCCTGTCTTTCTCTCTCCTGAGGTTGACATTCCACAAATTTTTGCTGGAGCAGCATCTTCAGCATCCTGGGCATAACACTCTGCCTGATGGAATAAATAATGAAGTGTTATCTGACAGCATCTTTTCGGAAAGCTTTGTATAAAAATGGTCCCCTTTGGGTTTAAATGCGCTTCTCTGTGTTTCATACTGCAGCTTCTTCATGATTTCCCCCACAGACCAGCAGGTTCACTGCTGGGCCTGGTTGAAGAAGCACATGCCCAAAGACAGCAACCTCTTCTTGGAAGACGTAACCTGGAAATACACAGGTGAGGGGAGCTGCCAGCTGCTGGCCCAGCTGGTGTGGTCTGGAACTCCTCTGGACCAGGGTGGAGTCTTTCTCCAAGGCAGTGTTTCTCAACCTTGGTAGCTTGAAGATGGGTGGACTTCAACTCTCAGAATCCCCCAGCCAGCAGCGCTGGCTGGGGGATTCTGGAAGTTGTAGTCCACCCATCTTCAAGCTTCCAAGGTTGAGAAACACTGCTCCAAGGGATCCTCAGATTCTACAGGCTGGCCTGCTGTTTTGTTTGCCGGGCTGCCTCTCCTCTCCATTCAAGAAAGCAGAACTCTTGAAACAATTACCATTTCAAAAGGAACCTTTTATTGAAGGAAAGTGATAGCACAACAAAGGAAGCAGGATCTGAGGATTCCCACGCAATTCCATTAGGTTAAAGTAATTAGAAACCCCTCCCCTCAGACTGGTGTTGAATAAGCCAATCCGCAGGGGCAAAGTTGTTTTGAGAATTGCAGGCTGAGAAGAATTTTTTTTCAGAAACAATCTTGGTACACGAGATGCCCTATTCAGCATTCAAGTTCTTGTGCAGCGCTGTAGAGATGTCAATCACAGTGTTTACATGTGCTTCATCGATTTTGAAAAAGCGTTTGATAAAATAAGACACAGCAAACTATTACAAATCCTGAAACAAGTGGGACTAGATGACAAAGACATCTGAATCATAAAGAATCTATATTGGCATCAGGTAGCAAATGTGAGACTAGGCCAAAAATACTCAGATGATGCAGAAATACGAAGAGGAGTCAGACAGGGCTGTATCCGCTGTTATTTATCTACTCTGAGTCAATTTTCAACAAAGCACTGGAAAACATTGATGCTGGCCTCAAAGTAAATGGTGTTCAGATCAACAATTTAAGATATGCTGATGATACAGTTCTGCTTGCCAGTAAGCATGAAAACCTTCAGCTCCTCATCAACAGAGTCTCAGAAATATCTGAAAAATATGGCTTGAAGCTTAACACCTCAAAAACCAAGATCATGGTCGTCAGCAAACAACCCATTAATTACTACTGATAAATTATGGAAGGAGTACCACTAGAAAAAGTTGAAAGGATCACCCACCTCCATTCTAATTTAGTTGAAAGCTAGGGCATGATCAATGAAGTAAAGGATAGAGAAAGCTCGAACAGCATTCTTCAAAATGAAAAGGAGCCTGGATAGCTCAGCAGACTAATGCATTGTAATTTAACTCCAGCTGTCTGCAATTAGTAAGTTTGAATCTCGCCAGGCTCAAGGTTGACTCAGCCTTCCATCCTTTCTAAGGTAGGTAAATTGAGGACCCAGTTTGTGGGGGCAATAAGCTGACTTTGTATAAAATATACAAAAGTATGAAGGCTATTGCTTAACGCACTGTAAGCCGCCCTGAGTCTCCGGAGAAGGGCGGCATATAAATCAAATTAAAAAAAAAAAAAGGGAGGGGGGTTCTGCAGTCACAACAGACTGAAAATCAGGCTTGTCAGATGTTAACATCTTTTCTATCCTGCTCTACAGAGTAGAGAGTTGGTCTCTGATAGAAAACCACTTGAAGAAACTAGAAACATTTGAAATGTGGATTTACAGATGGCTGTTATGTATAAGATGGGTTAACAAAATCACAAATGAGGAGGTGATAAGCCGCCTGGGAAAGCAAAGGGAAATCATCAAAGCCATTAAAAAGCAAAAGTTAGAATATATCGGATAGGTGATGTGACACACGGAAAAATACGGCACCTTCACTTAATCCTCCAGGGAAAGATTGAAGGCAAAGGAGGTCCAGGCAGAAGAAGAACATAATGGCTTCAAAACCATTCAAAACCAGGTTGCTGACCCCTGCACTAGACCAAACCGGCTCTCCCATCCGTGGCTGCCATGATATGGGGTGGACAGTTGATGTTGTTCCCATATCCCAGAGGCCTAACCCAAAAGTTGGCTCAGAAGAGTTGCTCAACGTGGGCTTCAGCGTTTGGCAGAGCTGGGTGCTTGTTTTGGAAGGCTGGAAAAGATCCCTTTTCCCATTTAAGTGGTCTCCTCTCACCCAGATGAAATCTGATATCAGATTCCGAATCCTTTCCCAGCTTTTGCTGATTTGTGTTGCGCTGAGAAGCTGCAAAGAGAAGAGTGAGGGAAGTAATGGGGCAAGGCTTCCTATTCTGCAGTTGCCTCTGATGCTGAATTCTTCTCCTTTCATTTCCTCCAGCCTTGAATCTGATTGGCCCACGGGCCATGGATGTCCTGTCGGAGCTCTCCTATGCACCAATGACGCCCGAACACTTCCCTTCCCTCTTTTGTAAGGTAGGGGACTTCCTTATACAGATGCTTACAGGTAGTCCTCAATTTACGACTTCAGTTGGTCAGAAAATTCATCATGAAGCAGTGCAGTCATTAAGTGAGGAATCCACACGGTTGCTATTTGCAATTTTGCTTGCAGGCTTCTCCATTGGTTTTACTTGTCGGAAGCCAGCTTGCCTCAGTTATAAGATGCCTCATTTAACAAATGGGCTTTTTGTAGCTACTCTTCCATCTTTTCCTTTGTGCAAAGGAATCAGTAGCCATGGCAACAGCCCTTGGGCTTATATACTGCTTCACGGCACTTTCCAGCCCTCTCTAAGCGGTTTACAGAGTCAGCCTCTTGCCCCCAACAATCTGAGTCCTCATTTTACCCACCTTGGAAGGATGAAAGGCTGAGTCAACCTTTGAGCCAGTCAGCATCGAACTCCTGTCAGTGGGCAGAGTTAGTTTGCAATTTTAACAACTATACACCATGGGTGGGTGAGAGAAAGGAAGGAAAGGAAAGGGAAGGAAGGAAGGAATAGCAACAGCCCTTGGACTTATATACCGCTTCACAGTGCTTTCCAGCCCTCTCTAAGCGGTTTACAGTGTCAGCTTACTGTCCCAACAATCTGGGTCCTCATTTTACCAACCTCAGAAGGATGGAAGGCTGAGTCCCCCTTGAGCTGGTCAGGATCAAACTCCTGGCAGTCGGCAGAGTCAGCCTGCAGTACTACATTCAAACCATTGTGCCACCATGGCTCACCTCGGTAGGGGTGATCCTTGAGTATGATGGCAGTTCAGGTTGGGATTGCAGTTGCAATCACTTAACGACAACAATCCTGCCAGTCCCTGCTGCGACTGTAACCTCATGACCATGTAGGTTGTTAAGTGGGAAGAGGCGGGAGGCTTAGTTAAGGAGCGCGGGGGATGGTGTGTGTGTGCTGGGGAGCGTGGCACAGCTGGCTGGGGAAATTTGGGAGTTGAAGTCCACCTTTCTTAAAGTTGCCAGAGATGAGAAACACTGGCCTAGAAAACGTTCTAAGACTAGAGAAGAGGTGTGCCCTGTCAGGGCGCTAATTAATCCCATTCTGCTTTTGGGTAATCGCACCTTGATTTAGAGACATGGATCGAGGCTTTTCCCTTGAAGCATACTTTAAGAAAATGAACCCCGGAGATATTTTCTAAGAAAAATTATTTATTATAAAGAAAATAAAACATCTTACTAATCTAAATAATTACATTTTGGCAACATTCCTGCCGGCCACCTCTCTGTGGTCAGACCTTTTGGCAAGAGAACAAAGAGAAGTGTGAAGTAGAAAGAAAGGAATGCGGACATGCGTAGTTAGCTTACTGATAAGAAATTTGGTAAGCTACGGTAAGTCTTAGAGTCCAAAAATATGAGCTCATCTGGTAAATACAAAAACGCAGTGACATGCCCCTCCTCCATTCTGCAAGTCACCCACCTTTTGATCTTAAGCGCTGGGCCAAGTTTCTTCTGGTGCAGAATGTCAGTTTGTGTCGTCCCCCAGTTTAAATCTGTTCCTTGCTGGTTTAACTATGGTCAAGTGAACTCCAGCTTTCCTTTGTCTTTGGAATTTTGTTCTGGATGTATAAACTGCGGGGTCCCTCTTTCTGCAGGAGATGAGTGTCGGCTATGCCAATGGCATCCGTGTCATGAGTATGACGCACACGGGAGAGCCCGGTTTCATGCTTTACATCCCCATCGAGGTGAGTGGGGCGTGTAGTTTGAAGGTCCATCTTCACTCTGTTGGGGGGGGAGGGGGGGCTTGTACCTAAGAGGGCCTAATCCCCAGATGGCATGACATCATCCACAATATTTGTTTAAGAACTTTTGTACTAAAAAGTACAGGTGGTCCTGGAGTTACGACCACAGTTGAGCCCAAATTTATGTTGCTTTAGTGAAAACTTCATTAAGTGAGTTTGGCCCATTTTACGACTTTTCTTGCCACCCTTGTTAAGCAAATCACTACAGTTGATAAGTTAGTCATCCGGTTGTTAAGTGAATCTTCGCTTCCCCGTTGATTTTGCTTGTCAGAAGGTCGCAGAAGGGGATGGTCACTAAATGAACTGTTGTAAGTCAAGGACTACCTGTGCCTAGACGGTGCCTGTATCATCTTTTCAGGTTCCTAAATTAAGCCAGGGAAGTTGGTTTGGGGAAGTGGCACTTAGAGGCCACATTGGGCAAGGCCGGTCTATGCTCAGTTCGTCAGCCGTGTTATCGGAGGTCATTGACCGAAACTTACGTCTTGACAAGTGACCACGGAACGCTATTAGCCTTCAGTTTCCAGGCTGGTTATTTAAATGCCCCTTGTTCTGACCTAGGCTTCCCAAGAGCATGAAGCAGACTCCTTGTCCTGATTTTATTAAGTTACTGTGAATTCTTGTCATTCACATCCAGCAAAGTCTTTCAAGGGTGAATTTACAGTCACAGACCTTATCTGGCTTGGAGAGCTGCCAGGCCACTATCTTCAAAACTTGGCAAGGAGTCTCGGAGAGTCAGGAACCAATTAAGTGAACTAATTGTCTCCTGCAAACTCCACTCCCCTTTCGCTCCTCTTTTATTCCCTCTGGGAGGGGCCATTCATCGTCCACCTGTGGCTTTACTCCTGAGTCGACCCTTGTTCTTTAGCAGTTCCCTTCATCTGGCAACTCTGCGCATGCGCACATTGGGAACAGGGTCCAGCTGTTCGTCTGCCTCACTGATGTCCGACTCCGAAGGCAGCTGATAACTGTCAGACGGCCCTGGCCCCCTCTCTGCCTCCGACGCAGAGCCCTCATCAGAGCCTTCTCCAGACTCCAGGACTGGCCCATGTTCCTCCCCAACCTCCTCACTGTCCGAATCTGCTGCCAGATCTGCTGGCCACTGGCAGGCCACAAGACCCCTCTCCTCTCTCTCTCTCTCTCTCTCCCCCCTTTGCAGTATGCCCTCCACGTGTACAATGAGGTGATGAGCGTGGGGCAGAAGTATGGGATCAGGAATTCTGGCTATTACGCCCTCCGTAGCTTGCGCATTGAGAAGTTTTTTGCCTTCTGGGGACAAGACCTGGACGCTTTCACCACCCCTATGGAATGCGGGCGAGAATTCCGGGTGAAGCTGGACAAGGTGAGGAGGGGTGGGCTCTCTTAACAGCAGGCTTGGTGGGAGTGAGTAGCCTCGAGAAACAGGGCACCAGTTTCTAGTACTGGGGTTGTCGGTCTCCCGCAGCCTCCAGTTGCTGCCCCTTTAGGTGCCAACACAGAAGGTTCCGAGTTAGGCTTGTGGGTTGAGAGTGGGCCATGCACAAAGGAGTCCTCAACATACCATTTGTGTTCCCCAAAATACTTTAAGGGTATTTATTCCTTTCAGCCAGGGGTCTCCAACCTTGGCAACATTAAGACCTGTGGACTTCCCCAGCATGGCTGGCTGGGGAAATCTGGGAGTTGAAGTCCACAAGTCTTAATGTTGCCAAGGTTGGACGCTCTTATTTTAAGCCCAACATCCCCCATGGCAGGAGCATTTAAGGGGTTAATCTTCAAGAATTAGGGGATTGGAACAGACCCAACATTTCAGCCCAGCTGTTCCAGTACTGTCATGCCCTCCCCAAAAAAGTTGTAGCCAACTTCTGCATTACAACCACAGATTCTTTGGGTGGCCTGGGAAAATGTTTGTCATTCCCCACCCCTTCTCTTCCCACCCCCTGAAAACAGTATTAACTTGCTTCATGCTCTTGTGAGAAACACGAAGTAAACTTCATGTCAAGTATGTGTCAACCATCCCACTCAGTCCTCTAGCAAAGAAAGACCCCTGGCTGTTCGTCTTTGCCAAGAGTACACTTTACCGAAGCTTAAAGGGTTATAGAAGTAGCAAAGCTGAATCTGAGGTTTTCACGCACCAACAATACAAAGTAAATTCTCCTCTTCCATCCCCTGGCAATCCCTCTGTTATTTGTAAACAGCCAATCAGGTGCTTGTATATTGTTTAGGAAACAGGCGCTGGGTTCCTAGCTCTGTATAGTGTTAGTTGACCTTGGCTGGCTGAAGCTTCTCACAAGGCTCAGCTGGGCTTTCATCCCCCCCTACTTCCTTACAGTCCAATCTCCCCCCTCCCCTCCATCGCTAATGTCAGGCTGTCAGTTCCTGAAGCTTGGATAGGAGAGAGGCAGCCATGACAGTTTGCTTCTAAGAAGTATGAAAATCCCAGCACCACGTACAACTTTGGAATAGAGTAGAGTAGGAATAGAATAGAATAGAATAGAATAGAATAGAATAGAATAGAATAGAATAGAATAGAATAGAATAGAATGAGGAGAGGAGAGAGGAGAGGAGAGGAGAGGAGAGGAGAGGAGAGGAGAGGAGAGGAGAGGAGAGGAGAGGAGAGGAGAGGAAGGAGAAAATAGAATAGAATAGAATAGAATGTACACAAATCAGCATACATTAAAATGAAATTTTGTTGCATACAGCTCTCAGTGGGTATGCCTCAAATATACACTACATAAACATGACTAAATAAATAAATACAAAATTATCCATATACCCACATATATTATATGACACGGAGAAACAACACACTCTAGTTCGGATGTATACATGTAACATGGTGAGAGAAACGAATCCTGTGAGTTTACCATACGGATGCCATGGGGAACAAAGCTGTTACAGAATCTGGTAGTCGTGCTAGAAATACTTTGAAATCTCCTCCCAGAGGGGAGCAACAGAAACAGACTGTAAAGTGGGTGCGTGGGTCTCTAACAGTGCTTTGAGCTCTAAGCACATAGCACTTATAAGCAGCATCCTGAATAACAGGAAGCTTCCTATAATCTCTGCTGTCCTCACCACTCTCTGTAGGGACTTTCTATCTGAGGCACGGCAGCCACCGAACCAAACAATAATGCAGTTTGTTAAAACGCTTGTCAGTGGGTTGCTGGCCAAGTGGATCTTTCCCAGCAGTAAGTAGACAAAAGAGTTGAAGTGGGTTGAATCCCATCTCGTGACATCTCTCTTTCTTTCTCTCTCGTCAGGGCATGGATTTCATTGGGAGGGACGCACTGATGGCTCAGAAGCAGGAAGGGGTCTACAAGCGCTTCACCATGTTCATCCTGGAAGACCATAACACCGACCTGGACTTGTGGCCCTGGTGGGGGGAACCCATCTATCGCAACGGCTGCTACGTGGGCAAGACCACCAGCAGCGCTTACAGTTACACACTGGAGCGGCATGTCTGCCTGGGCTTTGTTCAAAACTTGGACCCCGAGACCGGCAAGGAGCAGCTGGTCACCCCAGACTTTGTCAACCGGGGCGAATACGAGATTGACATTGCGGGACAGCGCTTCCAAGCCAAGGCCAAGCTGTACCCCTTCAGCTCCCTCTTTACCTCCCGCCGGCGAAAGGACGAGATGGAATTCAGCGGCTTCCAGGGAAAATAATCCCACAAAGCGCCAGACTTTTCCCACATTGCTCTTTGGACTTCTTAAGACTTCCTGGTCTGTTACATTTTGTATATTTTAACCCTTTTCCTTCCTTCCTTTCCCAAAGTGATCCTGCAGCTCCCAACCTAAAGGGGTATTTATGAGGGCGAGGTGCGACCCTCTGTTTCCGGAGCAAGCAGAGACTTCCTTGGGGTCTCTCAGCCATCATGGAGAGTTCGAGGTCTGGGGAACTTGGCGGGACCCCTTGGGATCTGGAATGTCCTGCAGAGTGAGACCCTGTTGCTTGCTATGGGCACCTGCTAACATGAAAACATTCTGGTCCTACCAGCCACCCTTCAAGAGGGGTCAATAGAAATGGCAAGAGGATTATCTCATCTTCATCTCCAGCGTAGGAGACGGGGCATTCTGTTAGCAAGAGGCTCTTGGTAGTTTTGGCGGGCATCTGCATCGATCTATGGGACCCTCAGGAAGTTCTTCAGATAGGAATAGAGCCGCCTGATGTTACTCATCTCCTCCTAGCAGCCCTTTGCTCCCTCTTCGGGACTTATTTCCTGAGAGCTGCTTTTGGTTCTGCTGCCTCTCAGGTCGTTGTCCTGTCATGGCCAACTCCTTCTTGGGTGCCCTCCAGAGACGTGGACTTCAGCTCCCAGGATTCTCGGCACAGACATGGGAGATAATGAGAGACTGCAAGGCAGCCAGGCCGGAGGAAGCCGTTTCCTTGCATATCTGCAGCTTGTGCAATAGACGGGGGGTGGGAGGGGGTCGGGGGGTGTTTGAGACTTTGGGGTAAGCAGCTTGCTCCATAATTTTTAAGGCTGATCCAACATGCAGCTCGCTTTGGGATCTAACCATTGTTCCCCCTCATCCCCACAAAAACTTCGTATTTGGCCCAAAATGATGCCAGCCCTGCAGCCCCCAACCCTGGTGATCATCTCATCAGCATGAGGTCGGGCAATTCCGCAACCCACCTGGAGGCTTCCTTCCCCATCATTTTTGGAGCTCCAAAGGCCCACCAAGATCCTGCCACAAACCCAAAAGGCCACAGCAGTGCAGCTTTTTGCTTGGCGGGAAGTCCAGATGAGCAGTGATGAAGTCCTCTTGTGGTGCTTCTGGCAGGCTTAACGCTTTGCCTCTTTTTCGCCTATCCCGGCCACCCACCCACGGGGGGGAGGGCGGGGGGAGGGTCTCTCACCAATTCTTGGCCAGGAAGACTGGCTCTTTTGGACACCTAGCCTCTTCTCTCCCCAATGCTTAACGCACTGTAAGCCGCCCTGAGTCTCCGGAGAAGGGCGGCATATAAATCAATTTTTTTAAAAAAAGGAAAAAAGGGGAATAAACGACCACTTTGCAGGTCTTCTTCCCTCCTAGCCAGGTAGTTCGCTCTAATCCTCCTCTTTTTAGCCTCCCTCTGGATGAAGAAGGCTGGGAAGTTGGGGAAAGGGATTCTGTTCCAAAGGTCTCTTCATTGGCTGCCGGAGACATTTTGATAGGCTCTTCTCCTTGCCCTTCCTTTGTTCTACCTGTGATCTCTCCTCTCTGCCAGTCAAGGGGTGTGTAGCACCTGCACCTCTGAACCTGCCAGTTCAGGATGAGCAGTAGGGAAGAGCGTTTTCCAAACATCTTGTTTGTCAAAAATTCCCTTTACGGGGACTTTTGTCTCATCCTGAGAGTCTGCTCAGGTCTTGTTGACGAATCAGGGTGGCATCTTTAGGGACAAGGGCAGTTTGGAAGCAGCACCAACCGGAGCCCAGCAGGGCCTGCTGAGAATAGCTCGGGGGTTGCCCCGAGACCCTCATCCTCTCTGTGCCTCTTCCTTTCAAGCTGTCTAGGCTGCAGCACCCTGAAGGCTGGCCTAGTCTGCTTGGAAAGAGGGGCAGAAGAGCTGGCCACTGCCTTGCAACCTGGGAGAAGACGGGGCAGGAGGATCAGAGAGGGACCGCCAGCCTTCCCAGTGGGTGCCCCTCGGGTTGGGTTTGCACTACAGTTCCCGCCACCTATCCCCGTTGAAGGGTCTGTTTTTTGCCTATCAAAGCTCTTCCCCCTTCGTCCTTGTGCCAAAGAGATCTGCTCCTTCATTGCCTTTTCCATCATCAGCCTTGCAAGAGTTTTGAGTGAAGACCTCCCCGCCCCCCTCCTCACTTTTTGCATTGCCTACCAAGCTTCTCCGTGTATGTCTGTCCAGGCTGACATTCTCTTTCCAGAAACTCCTCTGTGCAATTCTCGTGTTTCTTTGCCTTCTGGCTTAGCTGCTCCTGCCTTTTGGGGAAACGCTGGGAGACTCGAGTCCCTCTGCCGCCCTCCTTCCCTTGCAGCCCCTTCCTCCTTTGCCATTCTCCAATGCACTTTAGGAACCTTTCCTCCACTTTGGCGTTGAATTTGCCCCTCCGCCCTGGATCTTGGGTTTCTTTCTAGAATTCGCCTCCCAAATCGATGGAGGGAAAGATCATTGTTATTAATACGTCGTGATCATTTACGAAAGCCGAAAAAGCTTCCCTGGGCAGCTACTTCCACATGGCCTGAAGCTGAGGAAGCCGCCACTGCTCCTCCTCTTCAGAGTGCCTTACGCTCGCGATGTGACCATGGAGGGGCTTAGCTCGGCCTTGCCCTCTGCCCCGTCTCAGCCAGTTTAGTGCCTAAAAGCCTTGGACTCATCTGGACACCGATGGCTGAGACACAGAAAACCCTCCTGGCTTTGCAAGGTATCTTGGCAGACTTCGCTGGGGAAATCTGCTTGTCTGAACTCCGCAGTTCTGCTGAAGGCAGATCAGTCCTGGCCTGAAGCCCCCCATGGGAGCATCAGCTTCCCCCAACCCCAGTTCTGCCCTTCTCCAACTGAGAAGCTGCTGCTTCAGGACGCAACCTATCTGCAAGGAACTCCTGTCTCAAACTTGTTTTTTTTTTTTTAAGCCACCGTGTTTGTATATCAATAAAGACTTGATTAGCTACAAATACCGGCTAGTCTGGATGTTGGTTTTGGAGCCTTCCAAATAACTAGGCTGGGCTGCCAGCCTCTGCATCTCGGGTTAGGGAGAGGCGTTTCTGAGCAGCCTGTGAATCCAATGCTGGCTCAGTCCCCATTTGGGGAGGATGCAAGTGGGGAATTGTGGGTGTTTGTGTATGTGTGGTGACGGAATTCCTGCTTTGGAACCCTGCTTTAACCACAGCCCTGAAAACTCATCAGTGTGATTAATGCAGCCATTTACCCAAGATGCCCATTTCCTCCTTTCCCTCTCACGGACAGAGGAGTGGCCTTTCAGACACCGGTTGGCCAGTCTGCTGCCTCCCACGACTGCTCCAAACTCTGCACCCGCTGAGCAAAACGACTTGTCATAGTTTAGATGCTCTGCCTTTGGGGGCTCAAGCGGCTAAGCAACCAAGTTAGGTATATACAGCGGATGGGGATGGGGGCAATCCAGAGGCAACTCTTTGCACTGCTTTGGCATTTGGGGAAAAGATCCGCTTGTTCTGCCATGCGCTGGAGCCCCAATAGTTGATCTGCAGAATTGCAGCCTCAGTTTCCCCTCATGTGCCCGCAATGCATACGACCAAGTCTCTGGAAGGTTTCTCTTTCATTCATAAAGCTATTTTCCTGTGCGCCCACCTTACAAAGAAAAAACAATTTTGTTCTTATTTGGACCTACGGTAGTCATTCCACACAGTTGCCTTAAATTAACCGACTACGTACAATAACCAGCCAATGTAGTCAGTTATGGGTCTGTCTTGGGCTAACTCAGAAAACTGAATTAAACAAACCATGCATAGATAGACCTAAGAATAGAACTAGGTTAGTTTGCAGTGGGGGAATAAAAATCAACTCTGGTAGCCCCTTTTCAGTTAACAGCTCAGAAACTTACAGGTAATTTGACAGTCGGAAAAGGTGCTGATTTTGAACCAGAGGCAGTTCTGTCTTGCAAACGCAGCTACAGGTACCTGCACATTTGGTTAAGATGACCATGACGGAGCAATGCTTGCCAAAAAGATGGGGGCCTTGGAGAGCATAGCTGTGGTTGCCACCAGCTTTTTTGAACACCTGTTCCCAATCTCATGACCTTGCTTCCGATCTTGATTAGTTATTTATTTTTGTAATTTTTTTTTTATTTTTTAAAAACATAAACATAAAATACATCTTTTTAGAACGAAGCATTGATCCGGTCATAAATTGGTACAATCACAAATTCATCTTTAACAATGACTCATCACTAATCATCATTCTTATAAAAATAATTAAAAAAAAGTAAAACAGAGAAAAAAACCCACAATAACTCGCTCAAAACAATTACTTTTCTATTATTTCACCTCAAATCTTAAATTTCCAAATAACACAACTTAAATGTTTTACACAATTGTTTCCCTAAATTCTATCTACTTTATAATACCATTATCCAAGAACCCGTTACTTAAATCTTTAAACCCTAACTCAATATCATTTCATTACCTTTTCTTTTTATTTAAATGAGTGTATCTTAAAAATATAAATCATTACTATTATCATAAACAATATCTTAACTATCACTTAACTATCCTCTTCGTTACTATTTATCTCAACATAATCATCCTAATTTACAAATAATCATAACATAATCATTTTTAATTATTTATCACAGCACATCATCCTCATCTTTTACTTTTAATCCCAACGTAATCATCTTGATTATTTTTTGTCCATCAAGCGATAAGCCACAATTTTTTACAACAGCCAAAGCATTTGACACAGGATGACGACAAAACACTGTATTTTAATAACGGTTATTTATACATCAAATTTGGTTTGCTTATAAACAAGGTCCACTTCAGTGGTGGGTTTCAAATTTTTTTACTACTGGTTCTGTGGGCGTGGCTTGTCTTGGTGGGTGTGCCTTGGTGGGTGTGGCAGGGGGAGGATACTGCAAAATCCCCATTTCCTCCCGATAAACTGGGATTTGGGAGACAGAGAATAGATGGGAGGGGGCCAGTCAGAGGTGGTATTTACCGGTTTTCAGAACTACTCAAAATTTCTGCTACCAGTTCGCAAGAACTGGGGAAAACCTGCTGAAACACCCACCTCTGGTCCACTTGTATTATGTCTAAGCAAGGCTGTTTTAATGCAGATGCCTGTAAACCAGGGGTGAGCAAATGTGGCCCTTTTACAACCTGTGGACTTCAACTCCCAGAATTCCTGAGACAGCTCAGGAATTCTGGGAGTTGAAGTCCACAAGTTGTAAAAGGGCCACATTTGCCCACCCCTGCTGTAAACGATTCCCAGCTAGGATGGGAGGCAAGTTATTCAAAAACCACCAAACCAATTCCTGCCCAAAGGTGTCGCAGCCACCCAGCTCTTGATGGAATATGGCAATTATGATGGTCCAGAAAAGTATCCATCTCTCTTCACGCAAATGGGGAATAAATGCTAGCAGCGTCCTCTCTGACCAGGCCGGAAAAGGTTGCAATCCTGAACGGCTCTTTTTACCCACATCCCAAGCTGGATTTCCAAGCTCTGCAGGTCTTTGTGCCACTTGGCCTTCTTGTGCTTAAAAGCAGCACAAAAACTTGCCTTCGGGCTGAGGGGAGCAGCTACATCTGGTTAAGCCCACTGACCCTTCCTGGGAGTTGTTCTTGCCTGCAAAGGATTTATGTGCCTCTGTTGTGGCTCCGTTGCCTGAGCCTGGGCTATCGACAGATGCAGACTCTGAGAGTGAGGAAGAGGAGTTGGCAAGGCCTCCCTCTCCAGGACCCTCCTCTCTGGCAATGCCTCCAGAGGACACCGAAGGCCAAACGATAGGCTCAGAGCCAAGCACGTCCCCGCAGCCACAGGTGGACAGCGACGAAGGAGATAAGTGCTGGCTGGACCCTCGGCAGAGGCGCAGCAGAGGGGAAGGCGTGCCAGAGATTAGCTGAGTCACTGGACCACACCCCACAGGATATAAATGTGGGTGTGGTGGCCGGTTCAGTTTGTGACGAACAAAAGCTGGAAATAGGCCATGATCTCTGCGTTACTGGACTTTGCCTGCTTTATCGGACTGCATTTGGATTAATCCTTGTATTGTTGAAACTCTGCCTGTTTCATCGGAATGCTTGCAGTCTAATCTTTGTTTTGTGTGAGTAAAGTCTGAATTGGCAGCTAGCCACTGGGTTGCTGCCAGCTTTATCTTCAAAGAGTTTTGTCATGTGGCTTATTAACTCCAGGACGTCTGTGGGGGTGCGTGTGTGGTACGGGGACAGAACATCCTCCCAGCTGTTTCTACCGGCTTGTTGCAAGAACTCCAGTTGCTGTGGCTGGTCTTCCTCCAGGGGCTTCCCATCCTCGCTTCTCCACAAAGCCTCTCAAAGGGACCGTATCGTGGGGAAAGGGTCCAGCCACGTGGACAGGAGAGAGGAGTGTCCGGTTCAGCAGATCAAGGATTGTTTGGCCTTTTATGGCCCATTCTGCGTAGAGCAGGGGTCTTCAAACTTGGCAACGTTAAGACTTGTGGACTTCAATTGGACAGCAAAGCTGGTTGGGGAATTCTGGGAGTTGAAATCCACAAGTTGCCAAGGATGGAGACCCCCTGATCTGGGGCATCTGTTCCCAGAGAACTGATCCCCCTGGTTTGTCAGTAAGATGAGGAAGATCAGGGAGTCCTTCAAGAAATTCAAAAATGCTTAAGGGCAAAGTCCGGAGACACCAATCCTCATTAATTAATCTTGAAAGCAAAGCTGGCTGAGGAATTCTGGGAGTTGAAATCCACAAGTCTTAAAAGTGGCCAAGGTTGGAGACCCCTGGCGTAGAAAACTGCACCCTCAAAGTTCCTGCCACATCTGGTCCTGGGCTTCTCCAAGGCCCGACAGGGTTTCAAAGGGGCTCAGAATTCATACTGAGAAACCAACACCGTGACCTTGAAGATGTGCTTCCCTAGAAGGATCTTCTGGGCAAATTCGCTCATTTCTACCTCGGCCTCCAGGATCGCTGGGCCCAGGACTAAGCGGGTCAGCACCAGTTCCCCCGTGTGCTGGTCTGAGCGCTGGACCGCAAGCCTCCCCTGGCTGTTGCCCCCCAGGAGGGCGAAGCGCAGGCTGTCCCCCAGAGAGCGGCTGGTAGACATCTTGAAAAGGACCCAGGGCACGGAGTGGTTGGACTGGAGGGGCAGGTAGTGGAAGGAGATGGCATGGGCAGCTTTCTGGCAGGCTTGGCTGTCCATGGGGCAAGGGCTCCGTTCACACTGCCTGCAAAGAGGAGGTGGAAAAGAAACACCCAGTCGGGGCGAAAGTAAAGGTAAAGATTCCTCTCGCATGTATGAGCTAGTCATTCCCGACTCTAGGGGGCAGTGCTCATCTCTGTTTCAAAGTCAAAGAGCCAGTGCTGTCCGAAGATGTCTCCGTGGTCATGTGGCCGGCATGACTAAAAGCCAAAGGCACACAGGACGCTGTTACCTTCCCACCAAAGGTGGTCCCTATTTTTCTACTTGCATTTTTTACCTGCTTTCGAACTGCTAGGTTGGCAGAAGTTGGGACAAGGAATGGGAGCTGACCCTGTTACGCGGCGCTGGGGATTCAAACTACTGAACTGCCGACCTTTCGATCGACAAACTCAGCATCTTAGCCACTGAGCCACCGGCTACCAAGCGTTTAAAGATCTCTTAGGTGCCCAAAGATACGTCTGAATTGGGGGAAAGCATCCTAACGTCTAATGGCTCTCAGGAGGGAGCTTGCCTCTGGACAGAACGGCTGTTGGGTGGGCACGGGCAGCTCTCCTGCTAAGGACCCAGCCCTCCATCCTCATTCCCGGAGCTTCTACTTACGAGGCCGATGTCTTGACGTAGGTTGTGTTGAACTGAGTCTTGGGGCATTCGGGTTTCACGCAACGGAAGCCCCCAAAGACGTTGACGCAAATCTGTCCGCGGCTGCAGTTGTCTTGATTTGTGGCACATTCATCCACATCTTGCAAAGACAAGAGAGAGAGTCATGTCTGCCTGTCTCAATCCTGGTGGTCTGGAGCCCTGCTGTGTCCTGGCAAACCTTACAGACCCTCACCCTGCTCTAGGAATTTGGCGGAGGGTCAGAACTGCTCTGGACTGCTGGCACTGTGTCACTTCAATCCCAGCAAGGACCCACAGCAAATAGGCAGGAATACGGTCGGATGCCAACTCTGTGCAACTCCCCACTGCAACTTATAACAATCTACACGCTGGCTCCGAAGAGATTACTAAGGGGCAGGGTTGTGGCATCCATGCGCTGAGGGCAGTCCAGCCTCCTGGTACTTCTGGAATGAACGGGGCCAACACTTTCAGCCCCATGTTTTTGCATTTCATGCAGGTAGTCCTCGACTTACAACGGTTCCTTTAGTGACTGTTCAAAGTTGCAACAGCACTGAAAAATATGTCCGTTTTTCACGGTTATGACCTTTGCAGCACCCCCATGATCATGTGATCAAAATTCAGATGCTATGTAGCTGATTCATATTTAAGACCAGTAGTGAAATCCAATTTTTTTTTATTAACAGTTCTGTGGGCGTGGCTTGGTGGGTGTGGCTTGGTGGGCATGACAGGGGAAGGATGCTGCAAAATCTCCATTCCTTCCTGGGGGAAGGATATTGCAAAATCCCATTCCCACACCACTCTGGGGCCAGCCAAAGGTGGTATTTGCCGGTTCTCCAAATTACTCAAAATTTCCGCTACCAGTTCTCCAGAACCTGTTGGAACCTGCTGGATTTCACCCCTGTTTATGACCATTGCAGTGTTCCAAGGTCACGTGATCCCTTTGGACCCCTTGGACAAGCAAAAGTGTTGGAATACATGTTAGAATGTATTTCGTTTTGCAAAAGGAACAGAATTATTCAGCCAGTAGATGGCAGTGTTTAGTTTGCCTCTATGATTATAATCTATGATAGTTGAGACAGTTAAACAGCAAGGCCTATTGTGACTCTACACTTTGTTTGAGCTCTATGGTTATGTAACCATCTTCTGCTGCCAATCTATGTGGCTATTTAATACAGATAATCCTTGACTTACAACAGTTCATTTAGTGACCATTCAAAGTGACAACGGCACTGAAAAAAGTGACCTACAAACGTTGTTCACACTTATGACCGTTGAAGCATCCCCATGGTCACGTGATTAAAACTCAGATGCTTGGCAACTGGTTCATACTCACGACCGTTGCTGTGTCCCAAAATCACACGATGCCCTTTTGCAACCTTTCGACAAGCAAAGTCAATGGAGAAGCCAGATTCACATAACAACGATGTTACTAACTTATCAACTGCAGTGATTCACTTCACAACAAAAGGTCGTAAAATGGGGCAAAACTCACTGAACAGATGTCTCACTTAGCAACTGAAATTTTGTGGTCGTAAATCAAGAACTATCTGTTAACCCTCTGCTACAATTTCTATACAATAAAAATTTTTACAGAATAAAACAGAATTTCTAACACAAAGTCAAGGGGGAAGCTGGATTCACTTAACAACCAGGTTACTAATTTACCAAGTGCAGTGATTCTCTTAACAACTGTGGCAAGAATGGTCGTAAAATGGGGCAAAATTCACTGAACCAATGTCTCACTTAACAACAGAAATTTTGGGCTCAATGGTGGTCATAAGTCGAGGACTACCTGTACTTTAAAACACACACACATACACACAGCTCTGCCTGATCATCATTTTTAATGACCCCATAATCTCTTGTGGGGTGGAGTCTGGGCAACTGAATGGAGTTGAGTGTTTACTGGCCGGATGCCCTTCCTGTCGCCAATGTGGAGGTTTTTTCTTTCAGCAGATATATTCTCATTGTACCCAGAGAGAGAAATATCTGTCTTTACCTAGGATCAAACTCACAGCCTCCAGATTGTGAGATGAGAGCTCAACCTTTAGGCCACCGTACCACTCACACAGCCCTGCCTGATGAGGAAGGTAAAATGAATGGTCTACATTTCTACAATTTATTAATGAGGATGGGAAGGACTCACCGCTGCATATGTTCTGCTCAGCCTGAAACCGATAGCCTGACGGGCAGGTGCACTGATAAGACCCAGGTAGGTTCATGCATTCGTGGAGGCAGATCCGGGTGTGGTAGTTGGACTGGTACAGCTGGCACTCGTCCACATCTGCGGTGGAGCAGGAAGCTGCTGAGTGGGCAAGAAAGGAACTCCCCGATCCCTGCTCAACTCAGTGCCCCAGAGAGAGTAAGGTAAAGATATAGGTAAAGGTTCCCCTCACCCATATGTGCTAGTCGTTCCCGACTCTAGGGGGTAGTGCTCATCTCTGTTTCAAAGCCAGAGAGCCAGCGCTGTCCGAAGACGTCTCCGTGGTCATGTGGCCGGCATGACTCAACGCCAAAGACGCACGGAACACTGTTACCTTCCCACTAAAGGTGGTCCCTATTTTTTCTACTTGCATTTTTTACATGCTTTCGAACTGCTAAATTGGCAGAAGCTGGGACAAAGAACGGGAGCTCACCCTGTTACGTGGCGCTAGGGATTCAAACCGCTGAACTGCCGACCTTTTGATTGACAAGCTCTGCATCTTAGCCACTGAGCCACCACCGTGAATTCACCGAGGGTAAATTTATGCAAATGGGGTTCCCCACTTGGGGTACAATGCTCAGCAAAGCTTTGCCCGAAAAAATGGGCACTGTAGAGCCAAATCACGGTAGAAGCTCTGTTTAGAGTCCTGGAGTGGAGAAGCATTGGCACATTTGCAAAGTGTGCCAAGATGGAACCAGAACACGATGAAATGGTTCACTGTCAGCACTTCAAGCTGCATTTACTCTAGTGCTGACATAAGAAGGAGAAGAGGAGGAGTCTGGAAAGGGACGTTTGACTTTTCACCTACTTATTTTCCCTGGAGATAATATCCCTTAAGAGATGGGATGGGAGGGGGGAAATTCCTTTGAGCTGGAGCAGTAGATTAGGGGTAGAGTGACTTGGAAAATGGCCAATGAGTGCAGAGGAGTGGGGAAAGGAAAGGGAGGGTTTTGGGTCTGGACGTCAGTGTTGGCTGCGATGGAGTCGGAGTTAGAATGTCATGCTTAATAAATGGGAGTTTTTCATCAAAGACTTTGTTTGAAATGCAATTTATTTAAGACGACCTCGAAACCTGACATTCACATTACATTCTAAGGCAGGGTTTCTCTATCTTGGCAAATTTAAAACATGTGGACTTCAACTCCCAGAATTCCCCAGCCAGCATAGCTTCTGGGAGTTGGAGAATCCACAGGTCTTAAACTTGCCAAGATGGAGAAACACTGTACTAAGACAAAAGAAAACCCACCCTAGGATCACTTAACCATAATCTGGTTCACATAATACTCTACGACATGATGGGCAATTCCCTGAGATTGTCCTGCCCACACTCAGGGGCAAAATGACTGGATTTCACCAGTGCAAAGCCAAAGACCCCGTCTCCTTTCGCTTAATAGCCATTTTCCTCCACTCAAAATCAGGTAGATGGCGGACCAAGAAGACTCCAGGAAGCAGAGCGCCCCAGTTCCTCCCTGGCTAAAATGGACTAAAACAGCAGGAGTGGTTTTTTTTGGGGGGGGGGGTGTATTTTCAGAAGATTTAAGGGTAGAAATGTGAGTGAGAATAGGAATAGGAATAGAAAACAGAACAGAACAGAACAGAATAGGAGCAGAGCAGAGCAAAGCAGAGAATAGAATAGAATAGAATAGAATAGAATAGAATAGAATAGAATAGAATAGAATAGAATAGAATAGAATAGAATAGAATAGAAGCAGAGTAGAGCAGAGAATAGAATAGAATAGCATAGCATAGCATAGCATAGAACAGAGCAGAGCTGGAAGGGGCCTTGGAGATCTTCTAGTCCAGCCCCCTGCTCAAGCAGGAGAACCTATACCCGTGATGACGAACCTATGCCATGTGCGCCGTCACCAGCTGCTGTTCTGGTTTCCGGCCAGCTGGTCTTCACGGGTGAAGGAGTGCCAGAAAACAGCCCGAAAAACGTCCAAAAATGGCCAAAAAATAGGCCGTTTTTCCGGGACATTTTCTGGGCCATTTTCTGGCCAGTTTTCAGGCTGTTTTCACCATCCAACTCCGACTGGATGGTGGGGGAAGCTGAAGAAGCTTCTTGGATGAGAAGCGAAACGTCTTCAAAGAAAAACCAGAAAGTCCAGTTTGCCTCTTGGGGGAAAAAAAGCGCCTTTGGGACAACCGTGACCTGGATGGCTGAGAAGGTCCGTAGACATCTAGCTTCTTTTTATTTTCTTGTAAAGCAAGATTGGAAGAATCTGTGATGCAAGAAATGGTAGAATTCTGGGAGCAGCAATTGCCCCTTTAGTTGAGGGTCCCAGTTGGGGTATATATGGTTACTAGCACGCCCCCCACCCCGTAATCTCACCTTGACACATGCCTCTCCTCGTCAACAGGAAGCCAGCGTCGCAGCTGCATTGGCGGGAGCCCCCCGGATTCTCAACGCAGCGGGGTTGACGGCTGAAGGTTGTGTTGCTCACAGCTGGCCTATCTGTGGTCAAGAGGTCCCCATTAGGGTGGCCTTTGCAGTGAGACCAATGAGCAGAGCACTGTTCTGCCCCAGCTACGGACCCCAAAGAACTCAGCACACACAAAGTCTGTACAAATCTTAGTTTACTAAATTAAATCAGTCTTTTTCAAACAAAGGCTGTTAATTAACTTTCTTAACAGCCTTCAAGAATCCAAAGAATAAATAATTGTAATCTTACTATGGTTGGCAGAAAGCCCAGAAGCAATTTGCAGGAAATTGATAAGAGAACTAAGATCCAGACGCGAAGGAGAGTGAACGAAGTTGTTCCCTGCAAATTGCCTCAGTCATCGTCCTTCCTTAAATAGGTTAAGGGAGTGGCCAATTAGCCCCAAGCCTTACTCTCGAGGACACCTCCTCCTGAGGAGCCACTCCTGCCTTTTGGCAGCTCTACATGCCCTTGCATGGAGAAGAGGCTCCTCCTCTTCATCCTCTTCACTTAAAGGAGCTTCTGGAGGTTCTGAAGGCCCTGGCTGAATCCCTGCCTCTGGCACCACATCTTCTCCAGCCTGCTCATTGTCTGACTCAAGTGCCAGCTGCATAGGCTGCTGGCACAGCACCACACCAGCCTCCTCGCTGTCGGAATCAGCTACTAGCTACACAGGCCGCTGACGGGCCACAAGAAGCAGAGGGTGGGGAAGAGATGGGGCCTTTGGGGGTCTCCTCGTTGCACAGGCTTTTTACAGCCTCCGCTAGAGGTAATCCTCTACTTATGACCGGTTATTTAGTGACTACAGGTAGTCTACCACATACAACAGTTCCTTTAGTGACTCTTCAAAGTTACGACGGCATTGAAATTAGTGATGTATGGCCATTTTTCACAGTTACAACCGTTGCACTATGACCATAGTCAAGGGATCAAAATTCGGATGCTTGGCAGCTGACTCATACTTATGATGGCTGCGGTATCCCAGGGTCGTGTCCTTCTGTGACCTTCTGATAAGGAAAGTCAATGGGGAGTCCAGATTCCCTTAACAACCGTGTTTCTAACTTAACAACTGTTGTGATTCACTTAAGAACTGTGGCACGTAAAGTCGTAAAATGGGGCAAGACTCACTTAGCAAATGCCTCACTGAGCAACAAAAGTTTTGGGTTCAGTTGTGGTCATAACATAGGGAGTTACGATGGCCTCAGAAAGGATGCTTTGTAGCCTGTGAAGCAGTGGTGGGTTTCAACAGTTTTTACTACCAGTTCTGTCGGCGTGGCTTGGTGGGTGTGGCCTGGGGGCGTGGCAGGGGAAGGATATTCCAAAATCTCCATTCCCACCCCACTCCAGGGGAAGGATCCCCATTTCCTCCCTTATCAACTGGGACTCGGGAGGCAGAGAATAGATGGGGACGAGGCCAGTCAGAATTTTTACTACCGGTTCTCCGAACTACTCAAAATTTCCGCTACCAGTTCGCCAGAACTGGTCAGAACCTGCTGAAACCCACCTCTGCTGTGAAGCATTTTTAGCCACCATAAAGTGTCAGACTGATTTTCCCCCCCCCACAACCCAATCCGCCCCGGGGGGGGGGTCACATAAACACAATTTGAGCTCTTGGTAACTGACCGGCTGCAGCATTCTGGGGGTCACATGATTGCAATTGGTGACATATTTTGCCAGTTTCTTAAAACATTTTTTACCGGTTTTTGGCAAAAATGCCCATTTAGGAGAACCCAGAACACAGAATCGTAGGGCTGGAAGGAGCTTTGGAGGGCTCCTAGTCCAACCCCTTACTCAAAGCAGGAGACCCTATACCAGTGATGGCTAACCTTTTTGCGATCGCGTGCCAGGAGAGGGGGGGGCGGGAGAGGGTCGCGCGCGTACGTGCCCACGCGCATGTGTGTGCAACCCCCTCCCCCCCGCTCCTGGCACATGATGGCCTGGTAGGCCCATTTTTCTTTCTTACCTGGTTCCAAATCCTCTCTGTGTATCTGGGAAGGGCGAAAACAGCCTTTCCCACTCCCTTGGAGGCCCTACGGAGGCTGAAAGGGCCCATTTCCCAACTCCTGGTGGGACAGGAAATGACATTTTTTGCTGTCCCCAGCCTCCAGAACCTCTCTAGGAGTCTCTAGGAGCCTCTCTAGGAGTCTCTAGGAGCCTCTCTAGGAGTCTCTAGAGGCTGGGGACAGGAAAAAACGTCACTTCCTGTCCCACCGGGAGTGGGGAAATGGGCCCTTTGAGCCTCCATAGGGCCTCCAAGGAAGTGGGAAAGGCTGTTTTCGCCCTTCCCAGATACACAGAGAGAATCCGGAGCCAGGTAAGAAAAAAAAAAAAAAACGGGCCTTCCCCACCCCCCCAGGCCCTCCAGAGGCAGGAAACAGCCTGTTTCCCTACTTCTGTGGGCCCAGAAGGCCTGAAAATCAGCTGGCCGGCGCGCGCATGCGTCCCAAAGCTGAGTTGGCGTGCCCACTAATATGGCTCTGCGTGCCACCTGTGGCACGCGTACCATAGGTCCGCCATCATGGCCCTATACCATATATATATTTCTGGTCCCAATTATAGTCAAGGACAACCAATAAAGGCTTTCAACCCAATCTACCTTAGATTAGATTAACAGAGTTGGAAGGGACCTTATAGGTCATCTAGTCCAACCCCCCGCCCAAGCAGGAGACCCTACACCAGAGGTCTTCAAACTTGGCAGCTTTAAGACTTGTGGACTTCAACTCCCAGAATTCTCCAGCCAGCTGGAGAATTCTGGGAGTTGAAGTCCACAAGTCTTAAAGCTGCCAAGTTTGAAGACCGCTGCCCTACACCATTTCTGACAGAGGGCAGTCCAGTCTCTTCTTTAAAGCCTCCAGTGATGAAGCTCCCACAACTTCTGAAGGCAACTTCTGTTTCATGGGTTGATGGTTCTCACTGTTAGAAAATTCCTCCTTATTTCTAGGTTGAATCTCTCCTTGGTCAGTTTCCACCCATTATTCCTTGTCTGGCCTTCGGGTGCTTTGGAGAATATCTTGACCCCTTCCTCTCTGTGGCAGCCCCTCAAATATTGGAAGACTGCTATCCTGTCTCCCCTGGTCCTTCTCTTCACTACTTGAGCCAAGCTTTCCCCCCCGAGAGAACACAGATCCATCCCTGTTGTTTCTTTGGCAGCAACATGAATATAGAGTTCTTTCTGTCCTCCCTGGCTGGCTGGGGTCTCCCATCTCAGCCACCAGCTGCTGAGAGACCCACTCCCCTTTCAATCCGATCCAATGGAAATGAAACACTGAGCCTGTCAGAGCCAAGTGTGGCTGGGCCTGGTGGCTCAGCAGACTGATAGCATTGTGATTAACATCAGCTGTCTGCAATTACTGTAAGTTCGAATCTCCCCAGGCTCAAGGTTGACTCAGCCTTCCATCCTTTCTAGGTAGGTAAAATGAGGACCCAGTTTGTGGGGGCAATAAGCTGACTTTGTATAAATATACAAAAGTATGAAGGCTATTGCTTAATGCATTGTAAGCTGCCCTGAGTCTCCGGAGAAGGGCGGCATATAAATCAAATTAAAAAAAAAAAGTGTGGTGCAGGGGCTCAGAATGTCGCTCTAGGGTAGGGAGCCCCCACATCCAAAGTCCCTGCTCAGAGGTGTACCCCATAGCTCCCTTGCCCTCCCTCCTTCTACCCCTCGAGGGAAGAGAGGACCAAACAGCCAGTCCTGCTTCTTGGATCCTCAGGATTTTGCTAGCGCAGCAGCCCCAGGGATCTCCGTCACTTACGGGCATGAAGGGGGGCCTGGCAGTTGCTCCCCGACCAGCCGCTGGGGCACAAGCAGCTGTAACGATGGACGCAGGTCCCTCCGTTGGCACAGGGGCGACTGGCACAATCGCTGGTGCCTGGTTGGGGGGTTAAAAAAACGAGGAGATGCTTCGTTTGGCCAACTGTTGAGATACAGCCCTCTCCTCTCCTGGCAGGACCCAGCTAACAGGTAATGGTAACAGAGTTGGATGGGACTTTGGAGGTCATCTAGTCCAACCCCCTGCTCATGCAGGAGACCTGTACTAGGGATTCGAACCGCTGAACTGCCGACCTTTCCAATCGACAAGCTCAGTGTCTTAGCCAACTTGTTAGGCCTGAGCCACCTAGTCATTTTGACCGAATTCTGACCCCTCTGCAGACATAGGAAAAAGGGGGTGAATCAGTGGTGAAATCTAAAATGTGTTACTACCAGTTCTGTGGGCGTGGCTTGATGGGGGGGTAATGTGACTGGTTGGGTGCGGCCAATATGTATGTATGTATGTATGTATGTATGTATGTATTTATTTATTTATTTATTTATTTATTTTACTTCAAATTTATATACCGCCCTTCTCCCTAGGGACTCAGGGCGGTGTACAGCCAAATAAAAACACATAATAAATACATTAAGAACAGATTAAAAGAAAATATCTCAATTTGGCCCAAAATTTAAAAAGAAAACAAATTTAAAATCATTTAAAAGATTTGTTAGGCCAGCCCGGCTTGTTGGAAAAGGAAAGTTTTAAGTTTTGGTTTTACTTTTAAAACCATTTTTTCTACAACCTCTTCGGCGAAGCGGTTGTAAAAAAAAATGCTTTCAAAAGCCTCTGACGATCCCAGCTGAGTTGCCTGATTGGCAGAGGCTTTTTTTTCTTTTAAATGCCTCTGCCGATCAGGCAACTCAGCTGGGATCGTCAGAGGCTCTTAAACACATTTTTTCTACAACCTCTGAAGAGATTGTAGTAAAAATGCTTTTAAAAGCCTTTGACGATCCAGCCACGCGATCATAAGAGGCTTTTTTTTTCTTTTAACAGCATTTTTTCAGCCAAAGAGGTTGTAGAAAAAAGGCTTTTAAAAACTAAAAATAAAAAGCCTCTGATGATTGTGCAGCTCAGCTGGGTATGTGGGGGGGGGGGGGGGCAGGGATTTTTGCTACCGGTTCTCCGAACCACAAGCTGCCATCGCTACCAGATCGGGCGATCCGGTCCGAATCGAGAACATTTCACCCCTGGGGTGAATGTTGTATAGAACAGGGGTCTCCGACCTTGGAAACTTTAAGCCTGGAGAACTTCAGTTCCCAGAATTCCCTAGCTGGCTGGGGAATTCTGGGAATTGAAGTCCTCCAGGCTTAAAGTTGCCAAGGTTGGAGACGCCTGGTATAGAAGACAAACAGATAAGCAAAATAATCTGCGTGAACAATAAAACAGATTTTAAAGCAACTCAGCTCCCCAAAAGCAGGCTTTATACAGGTAGTCCTCAAGTTACAACACTTCATTTAGCGACAGTTTGAAGTTACAGCGGCACTGAAAGAAGTGACTTACAACCGTTTTTCATTCTTATGACCGTTGCAGCATCCCCCTGGTCACGTGATCAAAATTCAGACGCTTGGCCACCGGTTCATACTTATGACCGTCACTGTGTCCCAAAGTCATGTAATCGTCTTTTGCAACCATTCGACAAGCCAAGTCTGCGGGGAAGCCAGATTCACTTAACAACCACCTTACTAATTTAACACCTGCAGTGATTCACTTAACAACGGTGGCAAGAAAAGTCGTAAAATGGGACAGAACTCACTTAACAGATTTCCCGGTTAAGACTTCTCTGTTGAGTTTTGTCCCATTTTACGACTTTTCTTGCCACCGTTGTTAAGTGAATCACTGCAGATGTTAAATTAGTAACATAAATTCAGGGCGCAATTTATAGTCTTAAATTGAGGACTATCTGGGAGGCGAGACTGCTTCGAAGTCAAGATGACGAGTGGGAGACCTCTCCTTCCACCTACTTTTGCAGAAGGCCTGCCGTCCACTCCAGGTCCTGTTCTCCAGGCAGATCCGAGTCTCAGAGCCGGTCAGCGCAAAGCCAGGATTGCAGACAAAATGGACCTCGTTCCCCATGGCCCTTCCCCTACCCAGCCTCCTGCCATTGGTAGGCGCAGGAGGGAGGGTGCAGCTCTCTGTGGGGAGCAAGACAGAAGAAGAAACAAGCTGGAGACGCATCTTGATTCCTCAGAAAACTCCTGGCTTAATCAGAAGTGCCTTTCTATTAGAATAACAGAGTTGGAAGGGACCTTGGAGGTCTTCTAGTCCAACCCCCTGCTCAGGCAGGAAACCCTACACCACTTCAGATAAATGGTTATCCAATCTCTTCTTAAAAACTTCCAGTGTTGGAGCATTCACAACTTCTGGAGGCAAGTTGTTCCACTGGTTAATTATTATCACTGTCAGGAAATTCCTCCTGAGTTCTAAGTTGCTTCTCTTCTTTAATTAATTCTTAGAAATAACGTGGGTTAAATAATCAGCAAAGACCTTTCTATTATACCCTCTACTATCAGATTTGGAAGAAGCCTGATTGCAGATAATCCACAACAAGTCTATTGGACTTCTACAAGGCAGATCTGGATTCAAATCCAGCCTCGAAACAACCCACCTAGCAAGGTGGGATACATTTCAGAATGGCTAAAAAAAAAACTTTAAAATTTATTCATTTTTATTCCAATGAAATCAACTCAATACCCTTTTCCCCTGGATTCTGCAATCTTTGATTTCATGGGAGCAGGGATGAAATCCAAATCTTTTCCCTATGTGGCTTGGTGGGTGTGGCAGGGGAAGGATACTGCAAAATCTCCATTCCCTCCCTTCCTGAGGGAAAGATATTACAAAATCTCCATTGCCTCCCCACTCCTGGGGAGCCAGCCAGAGGTGGTATTTGCCAGTTCTCCGAACTACTCAAAATTTCCGCTACCGGTTCTCCAGAACCTGTTAGAACCTGCTGGATTTCACCCCTGCATGGGAGCCTGTGGAGATGATGGGGGGGGGGGGGGGAGATGTCAAAAGAAGCAAGATGGCGTCTGTAACGTACATGACAGACGCCATCTTGACTTCTTGGCCCACTTTGCTGTCCTCTTACCATTCTGCTTGGCTGGCGGCTTCTGGGCACCGGCTGGCAGGAGCGCCAGCTGCTTCTTCAGGCTTCGCAGGCTGCGCATCTGGGCCGCCTCATGAGCCGAGAGCAGCTTCTGCATCTGTTGGATGGCGGCTGCAACATGTTGCTTGCTCAGGCAGTTCTGGGCAGAGGGAAGAGAGCAGAGCCAGTTGGGAAGGAGCCCCCAAAGCTGGGTCTCTCCCCGCCCTCAGAAATCAGATCATCCTAAAGGGATTTTCTTCTGGCTGCCATCTCCTCAGGGTCAGCACCCAATCCACCAGGATCGCTTGAGGGTGAAAAAGGCAACTTGTGCTTGTGGCCCCCAAGGATTTAAATCCCGTCATTATTATAGATAATCCTCAATTTACAATAGTTCATTGAGTGACTGTTCGATGTGACAACTCCACTGAAAAAAGTGACTTACGATCGTTTTTCGCACTTATGACCATTGCAGCATCCCCATGATCAAAATTCAGATGCTTGGTAACTGACTCATATTTATGACGGCGCCGTGAAGTCATGTGATCAGCTTCTATGACCTTCTGGCAAGCAAAGTCAATGAGGAAGCCAGATTCCCTTAACAACCATGTTACTAACTGAACAACTGCAGTGATTCATTTAACCACGGTGGCAAGAAAAGTCGTAAAATGAGGCAAAATTAATTTAACAAATGTTTCACTCAGCAAGAGAAATTTTGGACTCAATCATGGTTGTAAATCGAGGAATACCTGTGTTTTACAAATAACTCAAGGTAATGAACTAATCCAGTTGGTTTTCATGCCTAAGGCAGGACTTGAACTCTTGATTCTGCAGTTTCCATCTTGCCTTTTCTGATCTCCCTTACTCTCCTCTCCTGTGGACATTGTTGCTACAAGGAATTATGGGAACTGTATTTCTCAACTTACTGGGAGAGGCAATTTTGGACATGTACATTTTAGATCATGACCACAGACGATGGTAAGTTGCCAAGGAAAACTTTTGGAGGGCGAAGTTGAAATATTGAGAATGCCTGAATAATAAACATCCTTGGCTTTTGGCTCCCGGCCACCCCCACCAGGAACAACTGGCCAGTGTCTCCTCAGATCTCCAGCCCCATGCTCCTGGGATCTGCTGGGCATCCCCTTTTCTCAGCCCTTTCTACGTCCTCTTACCTGGGTACTGCTAAGGGGCAGAGGTAGGATGCCGAGAACCATCAGGACAGTGGCTAACCTGGGCAACATTTTCTGCTCTCCAAGAGATGGGAGAAGGGAAACGGCTTCCTGCCGGATCTCTCCTTAACTCTCCTTTACTAAAAAGGAGAAGAGAGAAGAAAAGTTAAAGGAAGCTGGACATTCAGTTCTGCTCATTGGCAAAGAAGTCAACATTCTATTCCCAATTTAGAATGAATGAGCTGGAAGGGACTTTGGAGGTCTCCTAGTCCAGCCCCCTGCTCAAGTAGGAGAACCTATAACGTTTCAGATAAGTGCCTGTCTAGTCTCTTCTTAAAAGCCTCCAGTGATGGGGCGCCCATGATTTCTGGTGGCAAGCTGTTCCACTGGTTAATTGTCCTCACTGTTAGGAAGTTTCTCCTCAATTCCAGGTTGCTTCTCTCTTTGACTAGCTTCCATCCATTGTTTCTTCTCCTGCCCTCTGGGGCTTTGGAGAATAGTTTGATCCAGGGGTGAAATGTTCCCAGTTCGGACCAGATCGCCCGATCTGGTAGCGATGGCGGTGGGTGGTTCGGAGAACCGGTAGCAAAAATCCCTGTGCTCCCCCATCATGCTCAGCTGAGTCGCACGATCATCAGAGGCTTTTTTTTTTTTTTTACTTTTAAAAGCATTTTTTCTACAACTTCTTCTGATGAAAAAATGCTTTTAAAAGTAAAAAAAAAGCCTCTGATGATCGCGTGGCTCAGCTGGGATCGTCAGAGGCTTTTCAAAGCATTTTTTTCTGCAACCTCTTGGCCGAAGAGGTGGTAAGAAAACGTGCTTTGAAAAGTCTCTGATGATCCCAGCTGAGTTGCCTGATCGGCAGAGGCTTTTCAAAGCATTAGAAAAAATGCTTTGAAAAGTTTTTTTAAAAAAAAGTTGGCCACAGCCACCCAGTCACATTACACCCCCCCCCACCAAGCCACACCCACAGAACCAGTAGTAACACATTTTACATTTCACCCCTGGCTTGATCCCCTCTTTTTTGTGGCAGCCCCTCAAATACTGGAATCCTATTATCATGTCACCTCTAATCCTTCTTTTCTCTAGACTAGCCAAACCCAAATCCTCCAGCCGTTCTTTGTATGTTTTAGTCTCCAGGCTTTTGATCATCTTAGTTGCTCTTCTCTGAACTTTTTCCAAAGTCTCCACATCTTTTTTTGTCCTTCTCCAGCAGGAGAGAGCAGACCTTCTCCACCATTTTCCTTCCCGACCCATCCCACTTTTTGGGAAGAGGTTGCAAATGGACGCGATCTTAAGAGGGGATGGATTTATCCTTCGAAGCTCTTGCCGATAGGACAAGAAGCAACGGATGCAAACTAGGCAGAAGAAGGAATTTCCTAACCATGAGAAGGATTAATCAAGGAAACGGCTTGCCTGCTGGAGTTATGGGTGCTCCATCACTGTCAATAAAAGATTGGACAGCTCTTTATCTAGGATGGAATAAGGACTCCTCCTGCCTGGGAGTCTATTGGAGGGCGCACAGGTAAGCCCCCCTCCACACCAGCAGTGGTGGGGGCAAGGTGTTGTCAACTGGAGGAACAACTTGGGCTCCCCAGCCTGTTTTAACAGATTAACACTTGGAAGGGACCTTGTAGGTCATCTAGTCCAACCCCCGCCCAAGCAGGAGACCCTACACCGTTTCTGACAGAGGGCAGTCCAGTCTCTTCTTGAAAGCCTCCAGGGATGAAGCTCCCACAACTTCCGAAGGCAACTTCTGTTCCATCAGTTGATTGTTCTCACTGTCAGAAAATTCCTTCTTATTTCTAGGTTGAATCTCTTCTTGGTCAGTTTTCATCCATTATTCCTTGTCTGGCCTTTGGGTGCTTTGGAGAATATCTTGACCCCTTCCTCTCTGTGGCAGCCCCTCAGATATTGGAAGACTGCTATCCTGTCTCCCCTGGTCCTTCTCTTCACTAGACTAGCCAGGCCCAGTTCATGTGTTTTAACCTCCAGCCCCCTAATCCTCTTTGTTTCTCAGATCAAGGAATTTGATAGCAATGATCCAGATTTCCATATGACTTATGGCCATTTTTCGCACCTAGAATTGTTCTGTCAGAAAATTTCTCCTTATTGCCAGGTTGAATCTCTCCTTGTTCAGTTTCCATCCATTATTCCTTGTCTGGCCTTCGGGTGCTTTGGAGAATAGCTTGATCCCTTCCTCTCTGTGGCAGCCCCTCAAATATTGGAAATCTGCTATCCTGTCTCCCCTGGTCCTTCTCTTCACTAGACTAGCCAGGCCCAGTTCCTGCAACCGTTCATTGTAGGTTTTAGTCTCCAGGCAGATAGATTCAGATTAACAGAGTTGGAAGGGACCTTGTAGGTCATCTAGTCCACCCCCCTGCCCAAGACTGCTATCATGTCTCCCCTGGCCCTTCTCTTCACTAGACTAGCCAGGCCCAGTTCCTGCAACCAAGGGGAGGGGAGGGGGTCTGGAAACTGTGTCTCTCCCCCACCCACATTCCCCTGCATAGGAGAAACCTGCCAGTGGCCCCACCACCACCACCGGTCTCCTGACCAGCCTCCCCACTCCCCACTGGGGAGATTGCTGCCCACCCTGGTCAGTGGGGCAAAGCAATGCTGCCCTTGCAGGAGCAGGGTCGGTGGGCTGACTTCAGGGAGAGGAAAAAGGGGGGGCAGCAGGCAAAGGGCCTGGTGGCTCAGCAGACTGATAGCATTGTGATTAACACCAGCTGCCTGCAATTACTGCAAGTTCAAATCTCCCCAGGCTCAAGGTCGACTCAGCCTTCCATCCTTTCTAAGGTAGGTGAAATGAGGACCCGGTTTGTGGGGGCAATAAGCTGACTTTAATATACAAAAGTATGAAGGCTATTGCTTAACGCATTGTAAGGCGCCCTGAGTCTCTGGAGACGGGTGGCATAGAAATCAAATTAAAAAAAAAAAGTGTGGTGCAGGGGCTCAGAATGTTGCTCTAGGGTAGGGAGCCCCCACATCCAAAGTCCCTGCTCAGAGGTGTACCCCATAGCTCCCTTGCCCTCCCTCCCTCCTTCTACCCCTCGAAGGAAGAGAGGACCAAACAGCCAGTCCTGCTTCTTGGATCCTCAGGAGAAGGGCGGCATATAAATCGAACCAATAAATAAATAATAAATAAATAAATAAATAAACTCAAGGACTCCCTGTAGTCCTTCCCCCGCTCAGAGGTAGCCCTCTTTTCTTAGCCCAAAACTGGGGCCGAGATAGGGCAGGCCAGGGACCCCACCGGCTTCCCTCCCCCTTGCTCCTGAGGCCAGAGCCTGGTGGCTCAGCAGACTGATAGCATTGTGATTAACACCAGCTGCCTGCAATTACTGCAAGTTCGAATCTCACCAGGCTCAAGGTCGACTCAGCCTTCCATCCTTTCTAAGGTAGGTGAAATGAGGACCCAGTTTGTGGGGGCAATAAGCTGACTTTGTATAAATATACAAAAGGATGAAGGCTATTGTAAGCCGCCCTGAGTCTCTGGAGAAGGGCAGCATATAAATCAAATTAAAAAAAAAAAAAAAAAGGCAGAGGAGGGCTGGGGAGGGGGCTGGGGGCTAACCGGGATGCCCCTCAAAAGCCTCTGCTGTGACTGCACGCCCCTCTCCTCTCCAAAGGGCGGAAAGAGGAGGCTGGCAAAGAGCCCGGCTGAGCATAAAGGGGGGCGAGGGTACCCACCTTGGCTGAGGATCTCTCCGGCGGGTCCCCGGCGAGGTTCGTCTCCTCCTGCCCGTCGCTTTCATCCGGCTGCCTTTTATTCCCTTGGCCGGGCTCGCCCGCTCAGGAGGCGGAGGCGCTTCAGCTGGGCAGCCGCTCACTGGACGGGCCGGGGCGGGGGCGAGGGAGGTGGGTGGTCCCCTGCCCCGCAGCTGGGTCTTTGGCCATCGAGGGAGCCGCGGGGGCGGTGGAGGCAGCCCTTCCCTTAAGCGGGCGTCCTCCGGGTGGGTGGGTGGCTGGGGCGGGGGTCTTCGAGCTGCCCTCATTTGAAACTTTTGGAACATCCAATAAAGTTGCCTTCAGAAGTTGTGGGAGCTTCATCCCTGGAGGCTTTCAAGAAGAGACTGGACTGCCATTGGTCAGAAATGGTGTAGGGTCTCCTGCTTGGGTGGGGGTTGGACTAGATGACCTCCCAGGTCCCTTCCAACTCTGTGAATCTGTATCTGATTCGCCTCCAGAAGTTGCAGGTGCTCTTTCACTGGAGGCTTTCAAGAAGAGACTGGACAGATCCAAAAAAAAAAAACTATCTTGTATGTATCCGAGCGTACAACCAAAATGTTGGAGATGTGATTGTGAGGATGCTACATACTTTCATATTTGGTGGACATGTAAAAAGGTTAAAGCGTTTTGGATAAAAATCTGGTGGATTTTACAAAATATTCTTAAAAAGAGGTTAAAATTTACACCACAGTTGTTTCTGCTGGGTATAGTTACGGATTGTACGGTTATAGAGTCTAATTTGATTTTGAATTTAATAACTGCAGCAAGATTGTTGGTGGCACAATATTGGAAGAAGCAAGATTTACCTAGAATCCAAGAATGGACAATGAAAGTAACGAACCTAGTGGAGATGGCAAAAATTTCGGCGTACTTGAAGGAACATTCAAATGAAAGATATTTAAGGGACTGGAGAAGATGGATAGATTATATCCAAAGCAAACACCGGAATAAGAAGTTGCAGATAAGTTATGAATAAATATGTAGATATTTGGTGTGTTTTTAGGTAATTAAGTTAGCAGGGTAATTAGGGAATTGAAGGAATAAGAGATGCTGAATGTTATAATTATTTAGATTAGGATGGATTATGATTGTTGAATGTTATATCCTGTAATTTGTTCTGGGAAGGGGGGGGAGGTGGGCAGATGGGAAGGGGAAGGGGTGGGGGGGTAAGGGAGGGGAGGGGGTGGGGGGGGTAGGGAAGGGGGGCAAACATGTAAACCTTCTGTAAAACTTTTTAATAAAAAAAAAGAAGAGACTGGACAGCCCTCGGTCTGAAAGGGTCTCAGGTTTCCTTGCTTGAGTAGGGGGCTGGACTAGATGACCTCCAAGGTCCCTTCCGATTCAAGTTATCCTGAAAGGGCAAAGTGCCCTCAAAACTTTTCTATTCCAGCAAGCCGGGCTGGCGTAGCTCTTTTAATTGTTTTTAATTCATTTTTTTTTAAAAAAAGGGTTTTTTTTTAAATCAATATGGGCCAAATTTGTTTAATATACTTTTAAATTGTTTTAAATTTTATATGTTTATGTTTTTATTTTTGGCTGTACACCGCCCTGAGTCCTTCGAGAGAAGGGCAGTATATAGATTTAAATAATAAATAAATAAATAATAAAGAGGCCTGCTTGGGAAGTGGACCAGCCTCAATGCTCTGTTTGCCACTTTCTCTGAGGCTCAGAAAGTGGTCCGGGTTTTCCCTGGTAAAAAGGGTTGGGGGGGTGGGCAAAAGGGCAGGAGAAAATCCCCATTGAAGAGATGCTGCCCACCCCTCTCCCAATATAATCACATACCCCATGGCACCCCCGGGACTGAAGGGAATCCTTTTTTTCTACAGGGGCACCCGAGAGTCAGAGAAACGCAGCATCCCTGAGTCAGAAAACCGGACTAGATGAGGAAGCCACAATTCCTGATCTGATGCAAACCTGGTTTAACCCAAGAAGCCGTTGCAAGTCACTTTTTAAACTCCTGCCCAAAGATCAACAGTCCTGAAGCAACGACCTCGTATCTTTAGAGGCTCAGCTGAGAAAATTGGGGAGGGGGGGGCATGAGGCTGGTTCTTGGAAGAGGGGGCTGCCCTCCCCCACATTTCTGGAAAATCGGATGGGTGATTCACTCCGCTTCCTTCAAGGGGCTGCTCTGGGGAAATGGGGAAGGGTGCACAAAAGCCCCCTCCATGTCAGCTCCTCCCCCCCTCCCTGGAATCCAAAGCTAGGTAGGTGCTTGCACAGGCCGTCCTCGACTTACATCAGTTCATTTAGTGACCGTTTAAAGTGACAACACTGGAAAAAGCGACTTATGACTGTTTTTCACAGTTACGATCATGGCAGCATCCCCGTGATCACGTGATCAAAATTCAGGTGCTTGGCAACTGCTTCATATTTATGACCGTTGCTGTGTCCCAGGGCCAGGTGCTCCCCTTTTGCGACCTTCTGATAAGCGAAGTCAATGGGGAAGCTGGATTCGCTTAACTGTGTTACTAGATTAACAGCTGCAGTGATTCACTTAACAGCTGTCTTCAGAAAGAGCGGATGTTGTGGGGGCTTCATCACTGAAAGCTTGCAAGAAGAGACTGGACTGCCCTCTGTCAGAAATGGTGGAGGGTCTCCTGCTTAGACGGGGGGTTGGGGGGTGGGTTGGACTGGATGACCTACCCTGTTTCCCCAAAAATAAGATCCAACTGGAAAATAAATCCTAGCATGATTTTTCAGGATGCTCGTAATATAAGGCCTACCCCCAAAATAAGCCCCAGTTAAGATTATCAGCCAGATTTTATTTATTTATTTATTTATTGGTTCGATTTATATGCCGCCCTTCTCCGGAGACTCAGGGCGGCTTACAATTCTTTTAAGCAATAGCCTTCATACTTTTGTATATACCTGCTTAGTAGGGCTTTCGGCCCCCCCTAAGTTTGTATTCTTTTTTATACAAAGTCAGCTTATTGCCCCTGTTCTGTTCCCCAGGCATCTGGCTCCACTGGGAACAGGCAGATAAACTCTAGCAAACAGGTTTTCATGCAGATTATATTTATTTGGGAATCCTTGAACACATAAGACTTACAATCATAGTGAGTCCATCTGAGGTGCATCCATGTTTCATAATCTGTCCCATTTCCTAGGGTAAAAGGATGGTAGTTCTGACTCCCTGTTCAGAAAGCATGTTCTCTCCTCTGAGGTAATTCAACATATGGCCCGGTCTTTGTTCTAAAATCCCGGCAGAGAGCCTCAGTGGCCAATCAGACACACAGATAAGGTCACATGTCATGGACTACATTTCCCATAATGCGATCTCTCACTACATCTCCCACAATGCAATCTCTTAAGGAGACAGCTCTTAATTCTTAAGGTAACTACTTACCGCAACTCACTATCTGTAACAGCACAGCCCCCACAATCTGGGTCCTCATTTTACCTACCTCGGAAGGAGGGAAGGCTGAGTCAACCTTGAACCTGGTGAGATTTGAACTCGTAGTAATTGCAGGCAGCTGGCAACTAAGTGCTACTTTAACAGCACTTTAGTCCGCTGCGCCACCAAGGCTCCAGTTTATCTGTGTCCAAAGAAAAAAAACCAGAAAGTCCAAAAAGCACCTTTGGGACAACCAGGACCTGGAGGACTGAGAATCTCTACAGACTTTTAGTTATGCAATTTGGGATGAACGCTCTTGGAATGGGGTGGGAGTAGGAAGGGATTTCCAGGAAAAAAAAACAAAACACAGACTACAGGAACCAGGAGCACCACTCAGATGAACCTGAAGACACAGATAAACCTTCAAGTGCTTCAATGACCCTCTAAAACAGTGTTTCTCAACCTTGGAAGCTTGAAGATGGGTGGACTTCAACTCCCAGAATCCCCCAGCCAGCAACGCTGGCTGGGGGATTCTGGGAGTTGAAGTCCACCCATCTTCAAGCTACCAAGGTTGAGAAACACTGCTCTAAAAGGATGCAAAGCACCTTTAGGATAACCATGAGCTGGATGACTGAGAATTGCTCTACACACATGTACACACACAAACATGCACATAGAGGTGGGTTTCAGCAGGTTCTGACCAGTTCTGAAGAACCGGTAGCAGAAATTTTGAGTAGTTCGGAGAATCGGTAGTAAAAATTCTGACTGGCCCGGCCCCCATCTATTCTCTGCCTCCCAAGTCCCAGCTGATCGGGAGGAAAATGGGGATTTTGCAGTATCCTTCCCCTGGAGTGGGGGTGGGAATGGAGATTTTACAGCCTCCTTCCCTGCCACGCCCACCAAGCCACGCCACACCAAGCCACGCTCACAGAACCGGTAGTAAAAAGTTTTGAAATCCACCACTGATGCACTCAGCCACAGACACAGAAGTGGGGCTGCCTTGAGATGCTTGAAAATAAAATCTGGGATCCAATATGGAGCCGAGGAGAAAGCATCAGCAGCCCATCCTGAAACGAAGATGAAAGTGAGGTCTTCTTTGAAAATATTCAGATCTTCTTTTTCTTCTTCTCCTTTTTTTTTTTTTTTTTTTTGCATTCAAGCAACAACTTTGGAAAAGCAGCAAAAGCTGGGTGGGTGGTTGGGGGCTGGAGCTGGGTCTCAGCCTTCCTAGCAAAGAAGCCCCCCCCCTCTCCATTTTGCTGGTCCGATTGAACAGAAACCGCAGCTGGAAAGCTCCCCACCCCCGCTCCGTGTCCCAGGAAAGGTGCCAAGAATGGACGAAGAGGAAGGGTTGTGGTTGTTGCTATACTGTCCCTGAAGAAGGGCGTGCGTGGGGGGGGGGGGCGGGGGTCAGCCTGTGTAAGAAGCTTGGCCTGTGGGTGCAGGAAGAGAGTGTCCCCAAGGCAGAGGCGGAGAGCCAAGTCGGTGCTGATGCGGCCCCACGTATGTGTGATGTGGGGAGGCTTTGCAGGCGGGATGGAAGTGAGCAGAGACCTAAATAAGCAAAGAGACGGCAGGCAACTCAACCCAGGCGCCAAGAAAACCTCCTAAGAAGCGGTTCAGATTATTCAAGGAGACTCCACCTTAATGAATCCATTTTTTTTAAAAAAAAAGAAGGCTATTGAGCCTGGGATGCTCTTCTTAGCCTTTCCAAGACTTTCGACTTTCGTTAAGGAGCTTGGAAGCCCTTTTTCAGACCAAATATGTTTTATGGACAGGCCAATCTCTCTCAAACTGCAGCTTGCTTCATTGGCTGCACAGCAAGGATTGACAGATTGCAAATTTGTTTTGACAACTACGACTAGATCAGTGTTTCTCAACCTTGGTAGCTTGAAGATGGGTGGACTTCAACTCCCAGAATCCCCCAGCCAGCGCTGCTGGCTGGGGGATTCTGGGAGTTGAAGTCCACCCATCTTCAAGCTACCAAGGTTGAGAAACACTGGACTAGATGATGGATGGTTGTGCGGATGGATGGATGGTTTGCTTGCCTGCTGAGATTCAGGAACAGTCTTCCCTGAAGCTCAGCATCTGATGGACATTCCTTCCACACACTGATCTGGACTCACAAATCTCCAAGTGGGTGCTGGAAAAGGTTGACCGTCCTGTTGAAGTGACACTGGCTCTACTAAGAAAGCCATCCTGGAGTCCCAAGAGATCCCAGGTTCCAGAGTGAGGATGATCTTTCCCAAGAGTCCCTTGGGAGTTGGGCGGCATAGAAATAAGGGCTTCTCTGTGGGGGCCCCGGCTCTCTGGAACCAATTACCTCCTGAAGTCCGGACCGCCCCCACCCTATTGCCCTTCCGCAAAGCGGTGAAGACCTGGCTCTTCCGGCAGGCCTGGGGCCGTTGATCTCGTTATAGTGATCTTGTGAGACCTGGCCACAAATTGGAGTGTATGTGTGTTTTTTTTTTATTGAAAATTTTACAAAGAAAATCCCCCCCCGACAATATTCCCCCCTTCCTCCCTCCCTCCCCCGCAGACTTCCCAGAGCAAAATACAGGGCGTTTCAATTAACAATCATAAGCTAAATTAAACTAACTTATTCTTAAACTACCAGATCCCCCCCTGAAACCTTAACTCCACTATGGATAACATAATACTTCTAAAGTTTAACATTCATTCATAAGCTATTTGATATTTTCTTGTCTGATACTTATTTTGAATATAATCAATCCATCTTCTCCATTCCGATATGTATCTTTCTTGTGTGTAGTCCTGCAAATATGCTGAAATTTTCTCCATTTCAGCTAAATTCGCTACTTTCAATGTCCATTCTTCAATAGTAGGCAAAGAGTCCTCCTTCCAACATTGCGCTACCAACAGCCTAGCTGCTGATATTAAGTTCAAAATCAGTTTAGTCTCTAATGCTGTACAATCCGTCGTTATACCCAATAAAAACAATTGAGGAGTAAATTTCAACCTTTTTTTCAGAATGTTCTGCATCAACCACCAAATTTTTAACCAAAATGCCTTGATTTTCTTACAAGTCCACCATATATGATAATAAGTTGCATCATCACATTCACATCTCCAACATTTCGCTTGCAAATTCGGGTACATACATGATAATTTTTTAGGATCTAAGTGCCATCTGTAAAAAATTGGAGTGTATGTGTTTTAACGTTTTAATGTTTTAATGTCTTCTTTTAACTTTTGTATTAATGTGAATAGTACAGGATCAGCCAAATGAACACTGGAGGACCCTCTTTATTCACATTATTATAAGAAAGAAAAGTGCTTGTTCAGAGATTACACTGTCAGCTAAATTCCATTCTTGGCAACATATATCTTGTTACGATATTTTCAGGATCAGACTCAATAAGTAAATTAAGAATTAGATATTCAAATAAAGCACTGTTTATTTACAGAAGGCATTCTATATTCACTGAATATTCACAGATAGAAGCACAGAAGGAATGCATACAGCTCCTTATATATACATGGGGTGGAGCTAGATATGAGAGTGGTTAAATATGAATATATTAAGTAGTGAAGAATAAGTTAACCCCTGATATCCTGGTCATGTACTATTTACATAATAAAGAATAAGGCATTTACTTGTGACATATCTTTTGAGCGGCCTATCTGTCAAGGATGCGAGGACATCCATATGAAACAAAAAGTTACTTATTAATCCAAGGCCAGCCATGAATTTATGCATCAGTGATTACAGAAGACGAGGATGTTTAGCTAAGATTATCTCATGTACTATAAATTAGTGTAGGAATTTAGTAATTAAAAAGTGTCAATTATCATGTAACAAATGTATGTTAACCATATATGGAAAACTGCTGTGCCAGCAGAATCCTTTGTCTTGGATATGTATAAAAGCAGTTGTATCAGAACTCTTCCTTTGTTCAGAATTGCAGATACAAATCTGGTTCTGAAACTGTGCAATAAAACTGTCTCTGGCTGACCAAGGAATGTTGTTCAGTCTTCTCTTTCTACAACAGTATGGGATATTGTTGCATTGTTTTATTCTCTGTTGTAAGCCGCCCAGAGTCCCTTGGGAGTGGGGGGGCATAGAAATGCGACAAAATAAATCAATAATAAATAAAATAAAACAAAACAAATAAATAAATTCTCTTCTGCTGAAAACAAAGTAGTTGGAAATCTCACTTGATAATTGGCTTTTTAAAGAGGCTACAGCACGAAGGGGATCCTCCCCTTTGCCTGAGTTATGGAGGAAAACTATGGAGGCAATAAGGAACTACAAGTACCATGAGGCCTATTGTCTCTTTAATAGTGAAAAAAATATTTATAATAAAGGATCTACTTCATGATACCAGGAGACCTTGAAGGTCTTGTAGTCCACCTCCCTGCCCAAGCAGGAGACCCTGTACCAGCGATGGCTAACCTTTTTGTTGTTGTGTGCTGAAAGCACGAACCCCCCCCCTCCCGGTGCTCCCCTGCACCCTGTTTTGGGCCTAGTAGGCCTCCTTGCAGCCTCCTGGGAGCAAAAACAGGCTGCGCGGAGGCTGCGCCATGCCGCGCCCTCCCCGCACCCCTCCTGCACCCTGTTTTGGGCCTCGTAGGTCTCCCTGCACTTATAATCCATAATGCAATGTGCGTGTAACCCCCCTGCACTCCCCCGCCCTTGCACGTACATCTCCCACATATGCCCCACCCCCACGCATGTGCGGCAGAGACCCAAAAATCAGCTAGCATTCGGGAGGCATGCACACTGAGCTGAGCTGGGGCGACGGCTCGCGTGCCCACGGAGAGGGCTCTGTGTGCCACCTGTGATGCACATGCCATAGGTTCACCATCACAGTCCTATACCATTCTGGACAAATGGCTGTCCAGTCTCTTCTTTAAAAACTCCAAACCTCTCCTTGAAGTCTGAAGGAGAGACTTGTGAGGGCTCCAACCCTTTGGAATGAACTGCCCCCAGAGAGACGGAATATCCCTGATCTCCGTGCTTTCCGCCGTGCCCTCAAGACCCTGATGTTCCAACAGGTGGGGCTAAACATATGAACATGTGAATGATTTTTTAAAAATGTTATCTAATTCTGGGTTTTATTTAATTGGCCAAACTAAGTAATAATTTTAATTAGCAATTTTATGATGTTTGTGTGTCTCTATTTTTCTTGGCTGTACACCGCCTTGAGTCCTACGGGAGAAAGGCGGTATAGAAATATAATTAATAAATAAATAACAAATAATAAGTCTGTTACTTTTTGTCCTGCCTTCAGGGGTTTTGCAGAAAGGTCGACCCTTTTTTTTCTGTGACAGCCCCTCAAATATTACTAACATGTCACCCCTAAATGTTCTCTTTGTTAGACTAAACATACCCAATTCCTGCAAGTGTTTTTCATACATCTTAGCCTCCAGTCCTCTAATCATCTTTGTTGCTCTTCTCTGCATTCTTTCCAGGGTCTTAGCATCTTTTTCATATTGTGAGGACACTTATTTTTTTATATTATTTTTAAAACAAACTTTATTAAGTTTAAAAAGATAAAAATATACAAATTATTCTCAATCATAAAATTACATATACAATACAAATCACCAAACACAAACTAAATATATGCAATTATATATACACACATATATAAACAGTGACTTATTACTTATTCTATCTACATGACGGTGCCTATTTATTACTTTTGATTTTTCCTAAATTTTGTCTTTACCCTTTTTTCTTTTGACTTATCCACTTGTATCATCTATTCCATGCTTTAAAATATTTTGATTCTTCCTTGTCTTTTAATTCTAAGGTTAATTTATCCATTTCTGCACATGTATAAATTTTTTGAGGACACTTCTAAAGATTCTGATTTCAGCCAGAGAAGAAGCTACCAGACTCCCCTGACTTCTTGGCACTGCAGATCAAAGTGTCTCTCCTCCTACAATCCCTTCATTCTGGGGATTGTGAAGCCCTCACAGGCCCAGCCCGATGAGTGCCCGGGATGAGCAAACATCTGCTTCTCCTTGGCCTGTTCTCAAATGTCTTTGGCCGTGGATGAGTGGAGGCCCCACCCTTGAGTTCCCTGCCAAGGGTGATGTGAAGACTGCACATGGCATTCATTGGCAAAAGAAGGGGGCCCTTTCACAGAAGAGGCTTTGCGTTCTTGGCCGCTTCCTCAAAGCCTAACAGAGCTCCAGCCTTCTAGAAGAGTGACAAACATTTATCCATACATGCAGAATTTCAGAAAAGGGTTTTGGGGAGGGGATGTAAGAACAGGAGACCAGAGAAACACCCCAGATGCATTTTCTTGCTCTGAAAGTATACATAGAATAATGAGGTTGGAAGGGACCTTGTAGGTCATCTAGTCCAACCTCCCAACCAAGCAGGAGACCCTACACCATTTCTCACAGATGGCAGTCCAATCTCTTGAAAGCTTCCAGTGATGAAGCTTTCCCTAATTGTATTGCTTATCTGGAGTCTCTGTCTGACCCAGTCTTTCTGAATGGATTACAAAGTCTGCATTTCAAAAAGTTGGCCTCCTCAGTTTCTGCTAGGGTCAGGGAGACTGGGGCAGGTTTCTGCCTCCCTTAAGATGTTTTCTCATTTCTCCTTTAGGGGAAATATTCTATCCTACCTTTTTAATATCCCCCCAAATATTTCATTCTCTAGGAGGGAGGGTGAATGCTCACTTTCTACAGTATGAGGACCAGTTGTAAGTCACTTTTTATTAAATTTCTGCATCTGCCAAGTGACTCTGGGATCTTTTACAACAATAAAAGTGGAGAGGTGGTGCCTCCTACTGGTCAATGGAGGAAGTAAAACGAAGGACACATTTGTCCTTAAATCCATCCTACATTATTAGCTGGCCAGTTTGCAACCTCTGGGTGGGGATCCAGCATTCAACATACTGAGTGGGAAGTTCTAATTCAGTATTTTTCAACATTGGCAACGTTAAGATGTGTGGACTTCAATTCCCAGAATTCTACAGCCAAGATAGGGGAACTCTGGGGGAAGAAATCCACGTTATCTTAAAAGTTGCCAAGTTTGGAAAATGCCTGTAGTAAACAGAGACATAGAATCAAGATCACTTGAAGTATGTAGCACTTTACAAAACCCTAGTAAGACCACACCTGGAATCCTGCAACCAATTTTGGTCACCCTACTACAAATAAGATGTTGAGACGTTGGAAAAAGTTCAGAGAAGAGCAACTAAGATGATCAATGGCCCCTGGAGACTAAAACATATGAAGAACAGCTGCAGGATTTGGGTCTGGCTAGTCTAAAGAAAAGAAAAATTAGGGGTGACATGATAGCAGTATTCCAGTATTTGAGGGGCTGCCACAAAGAAGAGGGGGGTCAAATTATTCTCCAAAGCACCAGAAGGCAAGACAAGAAACAATGGATGGAAACTAATCAAGGAAAGAAGCAACCTGCAATTAAGGAGAAACTTCCTAGCAATGAGGACAATTAACCAGTGGAACAGCTGGTGGGTATTCCATTACTGGAGGTTTTTAAGAAGAAACTAGACATGAGATGGTGTAGGGTCTCCTGCTTGGGCAGGGGGTTGGAATAGAAGACCTCCAAGATCCCTTCCAACTCTGTTAATCTGTATAATTCATATTGAGGCTGAATTAATTCTGAATCAAAGTTGTGCTCAACGTGTCATTCCAGAGCCAGCCAGCAGATGGCGAGCCAGGACTACTGTTGGCAAACAAACTTTCTCCCAAGAGAAAGTGACACCAATCCTATTTTAGATTTCTGCAAACTGGATTTCTTCGAGTTCTGAAATCGGGCAGCTTGGCCAAGCTCACTCTATCAGTCTCACTTTCACCCAAGAATCAGGAAGGAGCAACATGGTATAAAAGCTTTGCAATGTGTTGCTATGGGAGATAAATCTGCTACTAACTATTCCCTCCATAGAGTGAAGAAGAGCATAAAATATTGAGCCTTGGTAGCACAGTGGACTAATGCACTGTTATTAACATCTGCTGCCTGAAATTACTGTAACTTCGAATCTCACCAGGCTCAAGGTTGACTCAGCCTTCCATCCTTTCAAAGGTAGGACCCAGATTGTGGGGGCAATAAGCTGACTTTGTATAAAAATACACAAAAGTATGAAGGCTATTGCTTAAAACATTGTAAGCCGCCCTGAGTC
>JAKOOJ010000014.1:22437736-22825236 GCA_022577455.1 Arizona elegans
ACTTCCTCGATGTCCCGTGGTGCCACCAGATCGATGGCCATGTCGAGGACTTCTGAGCCACATTTGGCCAGGAAAATGCCCTTCTTGAGGTCATCATCGGCATCCCTGATATTGTTGCCTCTCAGGTATTGCCGGAATTTGACCACGTAGGATTTCCACTTGTCCTTCCCTGGGTGGAAAGGAGCAAGGGCTGGCAATGTGACTTCAGCTGCTGCCATGCCTTTGGAAATGCCTACCAGTGACTTCAGCTGCTAAGTGACTTGCTCTTGAGGTTGGCTTCGCGCCATGAGGTTCGTCGCTTGGTTCTAGTCCTTCGTCGCCAGTGTTAGATCGGCGCAGGGAAGCAAGACGCGACCAGCTCTGGTCCAATTCAGTACTTTATTTAGCACAGAAAAAGACCAGCGGCTGTGCTGCCGGGGCTCTTTAAATACGCTCCGGCAGACTCAGCCGTCCAATGACAGTTCTTTAAAGTTCCCGCCGGAGGATTAGCCAATCCCCGGTGGATGCCCAAATAAGGACATAACAGAACTCATTGGTAGCCTCACACTGCAATGAACAAGGACACACATTCAATTTTGCAGCTACTGAGATTGTTGGACCAGGAGGCACAAAAACAGCCAGGAAATGATTGAAGCCTGAGAAACAAGCCCCTCATCAGTCAACAGGTGTGCCGATTTACCACCAGCCTGTCAAGTATTTAAAAGGCAATGGTTGGGCAGCACAAGCAAATGACTGTTAATGATTTAAACCCCAGCCATCAACTAATCACTATCTAAAAAGCTGCATACAACAGGCACTAAAATACTACACAGAGAAAAGCACAGTCTGCTAGAGAAATTGGCTCCAGCATGAATCTGAAAGCTCGGAAGACAAAAATCTCTGATTCTGGCGACTGACTTAGATTGAATTTTCCAATTTAGTTGGGGTTAGGTGCCTCAAGGAATGTGTGGCATGCAAGAAAAGCTAAGAAAAAGAGAGAGAAAGGAAACTGATTTTACAATTTTACCTACAGGCAATTTAGCCTCCATGTCTGGAGTGAAAATGTTCAGGTAGAGGCAATCTTCAGAGACTGTCAGGTTGGGTAGCGTTATATTCATGATCTTCTTTAAAGCATCCAGCCATCCCAGGTCTTGCAGGCACCTTGAACAAACGCAATACAAAAATGTGCCTGTCGGCATCAAGAGCACTTTGGGATCTCAAGAGTTAACCTGGGCAAAGGGACTCTGGCAGGCAATTGCAACCCTCCCCCCCCCCCCCCCCCCCCCGGCAGCACTTCTGAGGGGGGAAACTTTGCTGGCAAGAAGCAGGCATCTCTGCAGGTGGGCCAGTGTCTCCACAATATAACCCACTCCTCGAGGCCCTGGTGCTACTCCAACTGACTGAACTGGAAAAGCTGGTTCTGGATGGCAGCCCCCACCCCAGCCAGGCAATTCATACCTCTGCCATTCTTTTCATCCCAAGCCATTCAAGGCTTGGCTCCCCCACCCCCCCCTTTTTTTTTTGATCCTTCCAGCCCCACCCAGCCCCTTTTTGAGATGCAGAGGAATGCATTTATGCCCAAAAGAGCAAAGGCCCCTGCCTGCCTGGATGGTATCTCAGCGTGAGCCATCGATAATGCAATACATCCCCCGTAAGACATCAAGGGCCTGACCGCTGTAGAAGGCTTGGCTGGCTTTCTTGGGAACCAGTAGAACTAGAGCAGCTACTGCATACTTCTTTTTACATGTTGTCATCACAGTCATTTTTCCATTCAGTGTGCAGTATTTGAAATACACTATGATTTTTTTTTACACCCCCCCACCCGGTCCAATTTCCTTAATACTTGTCAGGGATAGATTAACTTTGATGGAAATGTCAAAAGAGACCGACTTGGGTGTTCCACCCACTTTTCCCACCTGCCCAGCAACTTGTCTTTTGCTACTGTTGTGAATTAAAGGTCGGGTCATGCATAAGATTGCTTTCTCTTAAGACCTCTCACCATTGGCATCCAGTCAGGCACACCTTTCTTCTCCGGTGGTCTCATGATGTCCATCTCATCCTGCCCACCCCTGGAGCAGCTTAAAGTCATCCTTCCTTGTCTCAAGGATGAAGTTGCATTTTCTGCCCAAAGCGACAATTTGGTGTGGTACAATTTGATGCGGTTTTACTGGATGAAAGGTTGGTGGGTCGCATTTGAACATGTCAATGAGGAGGAACCAGTACACAAAGCTTCCTCCAGCCCCTTCTTTTTGAAAGCTTTGCGCAGCCAATGATTATTTTTAAGCAAGGTGGCTGGGAAAAATCTCAGCTTACCTTATGCTTTATTGCACTCAGTTTTATATTGTGGTGACCAAAACTCCATCCAGTTTTGGTCACCACATTATAAAAAAGATGTTGAGACTCTGGAAAGAATGCAGGGAAGAGCAGCAAAAATGATTAGTGGAGTGGAATTAGTGGAGTGGAAGCTAAACCATACAAAGAATGGTTGCAAGAATTGAGTATGTGTAGTCTAGTGAAAAGAAGGATTAGGGGTGACATGTTCCAGTATTTGAGGGGCTGCCACAAAGAGGGGGGGGGGAAATCAACCTGTTTTTCAAACCACCAAAAAGCAGGATAAGAAGCAATGGAGGGAAATTAATCAAGGAGAGAAGCAACCTAGAAGCAAGAAGAATTTTCCTGACAGTGAGAACAATTAACCAGTGGATGGCTTCCCTCCAAAAGCTGTGGGAGCTTTTAAAGAAGAGACAGGGCAGCCATTTCTCAGAATAGTATAGAGTCTCCTGCTTGTGCAGGGGTTGGACTAGAAGACCTCCAAGGTCCCTTCCAACTCTATTACTTTATTATTCTGCTATTCTGTTATTCAATTGAAACATTCTTATAAACAGATATTTTTTGAAATATGCATGTTCTGTTTTTCCATTGCTTCAACTCCAGATGCTCCAGACTTGCCACATCCCCTTTCCACCTTGCCACCAAGGTGGAGAAAGGCCTGCCTCGGAGCCTGGGGAAGTTGAAGGAGAAATACAGGGATGGACTTCATCCTTCAGTGGCATCCTCTCTGCATCCTTGGAGGAGAAACTGAATTACACGTTTCCCCCTTGTTTTTAATTAAACATAAGGGGAAAAGTTGAGGAAAGAATAAGAGTAAACTATGAGTGAATAATGAAGTGAAATGGAGGTTGTATCTTTCCAATGTCTCGTTGTAAATAACTGAATGTATTCTATTGTTGAAAAGATTAAGAATCACCACTTAAAACTGAGAGAAATATAACTGATCCAGGAACATTTCCATCATGGATTGCCACCATGATGTACATCATATACTCCTGATTTGCCCACTGGGCTCAGCACAGTCCTAAATAACTTAAATTAGTTTAAAACATTTGTGTTAAAATATGAAATGCAGTGCAATCTATCTGAAGTAAAGTTAAAGCAATTCTGATTAATTTCACCATTCAAACATTGAAGGAAGACCTTACAGTGGGGGATGGGATGTGGAATCTCTCACGTGGCTCCAGGGTTCAGCTGGTTGTGGTGGGGAAAATCTCAGGGATCCAATTGGGGGTTTGGCAAATGGGACCCCAAAAAAGCTCTTTACAGGCTCATCCATGCCTTCCACATCAGCCAGTTTGCCTCTCAGACGTCCATATTTGGTAATCACTTCCAGGTGGTCCTGTCTTTCACCTAAAAATTCAAGCCTAGATATAAGGACAACATGCAATAGACACCACTGTCTATAATGTCCGGAGAATCACTTGTCTGAAATGGTCGAGGGTCTCCTGCTTGAGCAGGGGGCTGGACTAGAAGACCTCTGAGGTCCCTTCCAGCTCTATTCTGATTGATTTCCCATTCCAGAGTCACATTTCTATATACTGTAATAGTAAGATAAAATATCTGTCCTGAGCATTCTAGTTAAATGTTCCAGCCTGCTACCAGCCAAATCTCTATCAAAACTACGTCATTCTGTGGTTTGTTTAAGAAACTAGATTCCTGGTTTGCATGTGATGACAACCAGACATCTGCGGAAGGGAAAGGGTTTTTTTTCATCCTCCTGGTGCATAGAAAGAAAGGTGAATCATTCTAGGTGTATAAAGGCCCATTTTGGGACCTGTGTATCAACCTCAAACTGTACTTCATTTCTTCATGCACACACAGCTGTAGTCCTCTCAGCTGGAATGATGCTTCTGTTAGCAGCGGAACAAGAGTTGCTGAAAAGATGAGCATATTTTTCTGGGAGAGAAGTTGCAGCAGAAGCTGTAATCTCTGCTCAGGTCCCTTACTGCAACAATGCAATGAAACAATTTACACAACAGACACTCCTATTTCCCTAAAAACGCAGGAGGTGCTCTGGGGTTTGGTGGACTCTGTCCTGTAATTATGTTGTTCATCATGCCTGGCTGAAAATAAATCCTTCTTCAAGCTGGATGTAAGTAATCCATGCACACAGCTTGGATTAGCCAGGTTGCCAAGTGCTTTTCACTATCAGGGTTCTGCTGTTAGCAGGTAGTAACTTCAATTTGGTGTTCCAGATCATTCAAATTCCAAAGGACTCTCTGTTTGGGTCTGGTCAAAACCAGAAGCCAGGCTACGGCAAGCCCAGAGCCCTGCGATCTTTGATTTGCTGTGAACACCCACTTTTTGTTCAGTCAGATAAGTCCACCTCCCTGTAAATAAGTAATGTGCCCTTGGCTCTTTCCATCACATATTCATATTGTAAACATGAATATACGCGTTTCCACTTGTCTCAGACATGTTGCTCCTGTTTCAGATAGTCTACCTGTAAGGTGATGTTTCTGAACTTAAAAAAAGAGAGAATTAACTCAAATTCATAGAAGGAAAGATGATCAATTGTAATAACAAGGGATAAACAGAACCTTCAGAAAGGCTGTAGGTTCAGAAAGTCTGTCCCCCCTCTCACAAGAAATAGTAACAACAAAGAGTGACTTACAGGCTTTCCCTACCTTAGTTGATCCTGGAAATACAATTCTACACTTGCAATACAATATACCAAAATACTTTGGTAAGAGTCAGATAGACTATAAATTTGCTTTATAAGCAAATTGCATACACTTCGTCTTTCAAAAGGTTCCCAACAAGAATAAATATCTACTAATGGGAAAAGGTGCCTATTAATCTTGTTTAACTTTTATTTAATGAGTTTGGTTATTATTAGCAAACATGCATAAATTCACAAGATGGACTCAAGCTGTACAGGAAGCAAATGCTGCATTAAAATCACATTATTTAGAGAAGGCATGTCTTAAAATGAAAGCTGGAAAGAGAGGACTCTTTTCAGTGCAAAGCTGCAATCAGGAAAGCAACAAATAATAGTTAGATATGTCTTGACAGAAGTTTCAAAAGAGAAAAAGAGTAAAGTCATGAGAGCAAACACCTTGTGCTCCTTTACATTCCCTGAAAGGGACTTTTCTAAATTTATTCATAATCAGCAAAAGAAGCTCCATTTACCCTCAGTTGTTATTCCAGCAACCAACAAGCTTTCAATCACAATCCCAAACAGCCAGCACTTCATCTCTGCTGAAGTCCACTTGCCTCTCTCTTCCAAAAGCACAAAGGTCTCTGGAGAAAATGCCAGCAAAGGGAGTGCAGGCTAAACAAAGGGTGTGTTCAAAAAGAAAAAAAACCTGAGACCCACTTTCCCAACATGAAAAAAACATCACAAAGCTGTCCAGTTCTGCAAAGCTAAACAAGAGTTCAGAGCTCATTTTTTATTCAACTGGATTGATGCTGCTGCTCTGACATAATCTGAAGATATTGAAACCACAACAACTGATATACCTGGATGAACTGATAATTTCAAATTTGCACCTGAATGTTGTGCCAATCCTTCCTTCCTCCCTTGTATTCTTTAAAAGTGGGCTTAAATGGAATACTTTTATTTTCAATAGCTATCCTAGATCCAGTCAGTGAGACAACCTCCACAGTTTTTATTTATTTATTTATATGCCACCCTTCTCCGGAGACTCAGGGTGGCTTACAATGCGTTAAGCAATAGCCTTCATATTTTGTATATTTTATACAAAGTCAGCTTATTGCCCCCACAAACCGGGTCCTCATTTTACCTACCTTAGAAAGGATGGAAGGCTGAGTCAACCTTGAGCCTGGTGAGAATTGAACTCGCAGTAATTGCAGGCAGCTGGAAGCTAAATACTACCTTTAACAGTAGCATTAGTGCGCCACTCAGGCTCCTCAGTTAGGTTGAGGTCTCATCCATTTCTATTTAAAATCACTCATTGCACCTGTTTATCACGTTATTGTCAGATCTGCCCCCTTTGGCTTCTATGCTTTGCTGGCATCCTGTCATACAATGCAAGGGGGGGGATGGGGCAATGGAATGTAGAGAGTAGAGATGAGAGTGAAAATGGAAAGACAAAAGGTGGGAAAGGGGAGGTGACAGCCTTGATAGAAACCAGAGGGGCCAGAACCGGATTACATCAGACTTCAGGGACACCTGGCCTGAGACCGGAATGGGAAATTGCATCAAATGGCACCAAACATCCAAAACACCTAAACAGCATGCCATTGGACAGTGATGAACTTGTCAAGGGGAGAGAGCCAGGGAAGGGGGAAAGTGTAATCTTTTGCATGGGAATCTTCAGATCTAACTTTTCTTTCTCTGCAACCACTTAACATTAGTAAAAGAACCTATAATTTCAAGCAAATGGAATCAAGGGTTTTTCTTTCCTAAGGACTGAGCTGGGACAAGCCTGACAATTATGTGCCATCAAACTGGTATCAACTGTTAGCAATCGCATCTATTTGCTCACCACACCTTCCAACAGTCCACTCATCACTCCTATACTGTAATCAAATCCATTTACACTGTTGTTGACCATCTGCTCCATCTCTTTCCTTCCACCTTTCCCACCATTAGAGGCTCCTAAGAGAGCTGAATTTTCTGTCTGAAATATGTTAAGAGCCTGGTCATTTGTGTGTCAAGCTTCAGGGCCAACATTGTGCCTCAATTGAGAACTCCAAAATGATTTGTTCTATGATCCATCAATTGCTGTTGTTTTTTTGGCTATCCAGGGCATTTCCTCCAACATCAAAAGCATCCATACTCTTCTTATCCTGCTTCTTCAAAGTCCAACTTTCATAAAGTATCACAGGAAATACCACAGCTTGCCCTATTCTGACATTATTCTATTCCTTCATAGCTGATCCGCCTATTGCTAGTTTGTTGTGTATTTCTTGACTGCTTATTTCTTTGTTTTTGATGATTGATCCTAAAGGCAGAAACTATTCACCACATTGATATCCTCATTGTCAATTCTAAGGTTGGTTGTTGTACTGGTTATTTAATGCTATATTCTTCCTAAAATGTTTACTCACATATAGCATCTTTGTAGACAAATCACAACTGGTGGTTATTCTAGATGGGAAGCTTTGGGAACTCTCTCATCCAGAATGGGTGAAAAGGTATCCCAGGGTTAAATTTCCTTCAAAATTGAAGTGGCCAATTGAAGAAAATATTTCAAGAGCACCATACTGTGTATACATAGGGTTCTGAAGCATAAAACATAAGCCTGATATCGCACAGGTATTAAACACCAGATCCAGAGAAGCAGAAGTCCTCCACGCTAGACCGGACCCAAGGGCAGACTATGCAGAGGCCTCAGAAGCAGCCCAGCACACAGAGGCAGGGTGTACGAGGCAGGAAAGAACAGCAGACACTGAAAAGGCACAACCAAGTAACTGGCCTTATGTACAGAAACTTCTGCACAGAATACGGGCTGGACCAGTGGCTCCCAACATGGGGCCCAGACCCCACAGGGGGGCAATTTGATTTTTAATGGGGACAATTCGAAAATAAGCTATTAACTGAATTTTTGAAAGCCTGCTAATTGTTCTTATATATTTGTGATGAAACAGCTGTGTTTCATTTACCTAATGTTGTCTTTGTTAAAGTGCATTTCCTAGGGCCTGGTCTGAAAAGGATATCCCAGCTGGGGGTGGGGAGGGAGCAACTGCCAGCCAATCAGATGTGTTCCAGGGGTGGGTTCTACTTATCTTTACTACTGGTTTGCAACAGGGCTGTTTGCGCACACGCTCTTCTACGCATGCACAGAAGTGTTCTAATGACATTGGGGTTGGTGGGCGGAGCCTCCTGCCGGTTTTACTACCGGTTCTATAGAACCGGTGTGAACCGGGGGCAACCCACCACTGATGTGTTCCCACTAAGGATCATGGGACTTGCAGAGTCTCTCTCTCTCTCTTTCCCATGGGCTTTGCTGCTGGGTGCTTGCAGGGAGAGCTGCTCTGTGGGGAGTGGATGGCTGCTGGGGGAAGACCAGCAGTGAGGATACAGGACCAGGACCCAAGTTTAAGTAAGAAATTGTTAGATTTACAGTTATTTTTAGTCTGTGTTTTCCCAGGCCATGTTTTACAAGACTTTTCCTCAGAGCAATCTGGGGCTGGCCCATGCATGCGTAGGCCTTGCCAGGCCTGTGTGATTCACCTCCACCTACTGAACTACCAAAGCATTTCCACACTAAGCTGCAGGTTCAAACCGAGTGGGCGAGTAGGGGGGTCATAAGTTACAAGCCCCATTTCGTTCATGAAAATCTTATAATTCATAAATTAAGCTAAGAATGTTTTTTAAATTTCCCTCTTTCTGCGCCATCTTCTTTTAATAGTTATTTCTTTTAATAATTTGCATCATTTCTTAAGGTTTTCTCACGTTTACTTCTTTTAGTCACAAACCCTATGCATTGAGGGGTTTTTTAAAATTGTCATTTGCCAATCTTTTAAGGGGTTTTGGGAGGGGGGAGGGTTGTTTGGCAAAGGATAGGGAGGGTGATTTGCTGGGGAGGGGACCAGGCCCGGCACAGGGTCGCGCTAGGGGAGGTGCGGAGCGGGGATCGGAGGGGGTTGGTGTTGGTAGGGAAGAGGGCGATGTCATCAGGACCGTGGGTGGGAGGGGCAGGTATGGTGGGAGCAGGGGGCCATATCATGTTATGGGGGCACGTATCCGCTGTCTCCAAGCGGTGACATGCTCTGGCTCCCAATGCTCTTCTCGTTCCCTGGGTTGTCCGGAGTCTCAGAGCCTGGGTCTTAGGCTGATGCTGTGCAACGCCAGGTCTGTGGCTAATAAAGCCCCCCTCATTTGTGAGCTGATTCAGGAGGGGGGAGCGGACCTGGCGGGTATTACTGAGACCTGGCTGGGCCCGGGGGGGGTCCCCCTTGTAGAAATGTGCCCACCGGGTTTCCGCGCATTTCATCAGCCGAGGGCCCAGGGTAGGGGGGGGGGTTATTGTAAAGGAAGGTCTTGATCCTAGGGAGGCCACTGTACCTCAGATAGGCGGTTGTGAGTCTCTCCTTGTGAAGTGGGGCCATGGGAGGCAGATGGGCTTGCTGGTTACGTACCTGGCTCCTTGCTACGTGGCAGCGACCCAGCCCGAGCTCCTCAATGTTATAGCCGGGGTGGTGGTTGATACCCCCAGGCTTTTAGTCATGGGGGATTTCAATCTGCCATCCATCGGTGAAGCATCTGAGGTGGCTCGGGAGTTCATGGCTTCCATGACGGCCATGGACCTGACCCAGTTAATTCAGGGCCCCACTCACATAGGAGGAAACACGCTGGACTTGGTTTTCGTCTCTGGTCAGTGGTTGAATGGCTTAGATACAGGGGATATAGTTATTGAACCCTTGTCATGGTCAGACCATTCTCTCCTCAGACTTGACTTCCTGACCGCTATGCCCCACCGCAGGGAGGCGGAACCAATCAGGTGGTTCCGCCCCAGGCGCCTGATGGATCCTGATAGGTTCCGAATGGAGCTTGGGCCATTTCCTGAGACTCTGGTCCGCGACTCGATGGAAGACCTGGTGGCCGCCTGGGATAGGGCGGCCGCTGGTGCTTTAGATCGGGTCGTGCCTTTGCGGCCTCTGACCCGGCGCCGAATCTGCCCAGCTCCTTGGTTCTCCGAGGAGCTGAGGGGGATGAAACGCCGGAAAAGACACCTAGAGAGTAGTTGGAGGGCCAGTCGCTCCGAATCTGACCGTACACTAGTGAGGTCTTATATCAAGACCTACTTAGTGGCGATAAAGGCGGCAAAGTGTAATTACTTTTCTGCTCTTATCGCGTCGGCAGATAATCGCCCAGATGTCTTGTTTTGGGTGACTCGCTCCCTTCTCCATCTGGGAGCGCGGGAAGACCCCTTGCAAGGTCGTGCTGAGGATTTTGCGCATTATCTGCACGATAAAGTCGCTCAGATTCGGGAAGGCTTGGGCTCTGACTGGGTAGGTACAGGCGGGTTGTCCGAGGTCTGTCTTGAGACGGTTATCTGGGATGAGTTCGACCCTGTGATTCCCGAGGACGTGGACAGGATGCTGGGGCGGTTGAACGCAACCACATGTTTATTGGACCCATGTCCCTCCTGGTTGGTGCTGGCTACCCGGGAGGTCACACAAGGCTGGCTCCAGAGGATTATAAATGCTTCGAGTGAGGGGTTCTTGCCTCCCGCCTTGAAAGAGGCGGTGATGAGGCCCCTCCTCAAGAAGCCCTCTCTGGACCCAGCTGTTTTAGCAAACTATCGTCCAGTTTCCAACCTTCGCTTCTTGGCGAAGGTTGTTGAGAGTGTGGTTGCGCAACAGCTCCCGCAGTACCTGGATGAAACCATCTATCTAGATCCGTTCCAGTCCGACTTCAGGCCCGGGTACAGCACGGAAACGGCATTGGTCGCGTTGGTTGATGATCTCTGGAGGGCTCGGGACAGAGGTTGCTCCTCTGTTCTGGTCCTATTAGACCTCTCAGCGGCTTTTGATACCATCGACCATGGTATCATGCTGCGCCGGTTGGAGGGGTTGGGAGTGGGAGGCACTGTCCTATGGTGGTTCTCCTCCTATCTCTCCGACCGGTCGCAGTCTGTGTTGGCTGGAGGGCAGAGGTCGACCTCAAGGCACTTGGTTTGTGGGGTGCCACAAGGGTCGGTCCTCTCGCCTCTCCTGTTCAACATTTATGTGAAGCCGCTGGGCGAGATCATCCGTGGTTTTGGGGTGCAGTGCCATCTGTACGCTGATGACACCCAGCTGTACATCTCCACCCCAGACCACCCCAACGATGCCCTTGAAGTGATGTCCCGGTGTCTGGAGGCCATGCGGGTCTGGATGGGGAGGAACAGGCTTCGACTCAATCCCTCCAAGACTGAGTGGCTGTGGCTGCCGGCGTCCCGATAGTCAGCTGGTGCCATCGCTGACTATTGGGGGCGAGACATTGGCCCCCACGGAGAGGGCGCGTAACTTGGGTGTCCTCCTGGAAGCACGGCTGTCTTTAGAAGAGCATATGACGGCCGTGGCCAGGGGGGCTTTCTATCAGGTTTGCCTGATACGCCAGTTGCGCCCCTTTCTGGATCGGGACTCCCTATGCACGGTCACTCATGCCCTCGTCACTTCCTGCCTCGACTACTGCAACGCTCTCTACATGGGGCTCCCCTTGAGGAGCACTCGGAGGCTCCAACTGGTGCAGAATGCGGCTGCGCAGGTACTTATGGGGGCGACATGGCGCTCCCACGTGACACCTCTCCTGCGCGAGCTGCATTGGCTTCCGGTGGTCTTCCAAGTGCGCTTCAAGGTGTTGGTTCTCATCTTCAAAGCGCTCCATGGCTTAGGACCCGGTTATTTACGAGACCACCTTCTGCCTCCGATAACCTCCCACCGGCCAACACGCTCCCACAGAGAGGGTCTCCTCAGGGTGCCGTCTGTCAGGCAATGTCGGCTGGCGACCCCCCCGGGGAAGAGCCTTCTCTGTGGGGGCACCCGCCCTCTGGAATGAGCTACCCCCAGGGATACAACTAATCCCGGACCTCCGGACCTTCCGCCGGGCCCTGAAGACTTTTTTATTTCAGCAAGCCGGACTGGGTTAAAATTTTAATTGGGTGAATTTTATGGGTAAGGGGTTTTAAAATTGGAGAAGCCAAAGATAATTTAAATTTGCTTTAATGTATTTTAATATTTGTATTGTGTGTTTTTAATTCTGGCTGTTCACCGCCCCGAGTCCTTCGGGAGAGGGGGCGGTATAAAAATGTAATAAATAAATAAATAAATAAATAAAATAAAATGAGTAGTGCAAGCAAGAAAAAAATATTACAGGGTCACAGTATTACAGAAAAAGCTTTCATTAAAATTATTTTATATTTATGCATTTCAGTTCTCTATTAGTTTTGAAAGTTTGTTTGCTGTTTTTTTCATAACCCTTCATATTATTATTTTTTAAGTTCCTCAATACTTCTACTGTTTTCCGTTCTTTCTCTTTCATGGATGCCATGTTCTTTGGAACCTTGTTTAAACCAAGTTAATGGCCCTTTAGGCTTCTTCCGCGTGAGTACGAGTTCACTTTTTGAATAGTAAGAATTATATGTGTGTGGGGCGGGGGGGGGAATCAGGATTTTAGAGATGCTTAGTTGGGGCATGGCCAAAAAAATGTTGGGAACCACTGGGCTAGTGTGGGAATGAGGTAGCCATGGTGTATGTGTAGACCAGTTTGGCTGGTTGGAACACATATGTGGAGCTTGGCTATGGAAGAAGAGTAAAGTAGGAAAAGCGGGTTCAGCTAGATGAACACTGAAAGACCCTCTTCGTTCTCTCTTTATTCATAATATTGTAGAACAGAAACTGTGTAGCAATTCCTTTGAACTAACATTCCTGACAACTGAGGTAAATCTCTGATAACGGGGCCTCTCAGTTGGCAGGTGATGGGATGCTGGGAACAAAGTCAAATATGATAACATAGCAAGAGTTAAGTTTTGTTTCTGCCTTAAGTATTGCTTTCCTAGAATTCATGTGATTTACTGTAATATGGTAGGATGTGAAAGTTATGTCCAGATATGGAGAAAATCCTTCGTATCACGAATGTAATATGAGAATGTATAGCTGTAATCATGTCTTCTGATACGCCCTCTACCCTTGTTTAATAAAAGAGAGGTCTGGAGTCAGCTCGAGGCTCTGTCATCCCGAGAAACACTTGTGCCTGTGTTTTCTCTAATCTGGACCTCTCATGGGGAGCCCGCCAGATGATCGCAACAGGCTAGACCCTTCCGGGTTTAAATGGAAGGTCCCATTTATGGTTGTGGAAAACAAAGAGGGATAAGGACCTGCGGGACTTGGTATCAGATCCAGATAAGTGGGCAGCTACCGGCCAGTCAACCCTACATGGTGGCAGCAGACAAGGACCAGAAGACAGCAGCGGTTGCGAACATCAAGGAGCAGCAGTGCAGGATGAGAAACTGGAGGAACTGGGGAGGATGTGGGAAGTCAAGACCAAAAGGGCCCCCGGAGCCCCAAGCTGAGCCAGTGGATTCCACCGGAGGGACTTCCGAGTTCCGCCCCGAACGGGCAGCCTTAGGAACAGCTGCGCAGAGCCCCCAAACTCCGAGAATGCCCGTGACTGACTTGCGGTGGTTTCTATGAGAGAAAGGAGGCTGGGCTGGGCTGGGAGTGGAGGGAATCAGTTTTTGCTTGTTTCGTGGGTTGGGCTGATACAGATACCAGAGTTGGAAGGCTGAGAAAGGGCCCCCTCCCCGCCCTGCCCTGCCCTCCCCCCAGCCGGCTTTAGAAGGCGACGGCCTCCAGCTCCTTCGGAAGCCCGCCGGGCTCGGCTCCAACCGCCTGATGGGGCCGATGGGGGAAGAGGAGGCCGGGGCATCGGGCATGTCCGCCACCGGGAAGGGGAAAAACCGGGTCCCGCGGTTCTTGTTGATTTGTTTCGACCCGAGGAAAGGAGGGGCCGGAAAAGAGGAACCGAATCCGCGATGAAAGATGTCCCGCAAGACCCGCCGCTCTGCGGCCAAGAGAGCGGCCGCTTCCTCGGGTCGGGACGGAATCCCTCCGGAAAGACCCTCGGACCCAACCTCAGCGCTACCGAACAGGGGAAATAAAACCATTAAACGTGGGCGCAGGAAAAGCCGAGACCGGCCTTTGACCGGCGCGAGCCGCAGTGGGGGCGCCGCGAGGGAAGCGGCCGAGGAGGACGCGCCTTAAAGGGGGTATCCGACGGGGAGCTTCACCGGGAAGCATCCCGGAACCAAACCACGGGGTCTCAGTTTCCTCCCGGCCCAGCGAGGCGCGCCGAGTTTTCTGTTTCCGTTCCCTCATCGGTCTTTCACTTCCGGACGGGCGGCAAATGGCCCACGGGAGAAGTACTGCGCAGGCGCACGGGAGAACGGCGCTTACGTCCTCTGGCCTCACCCGGAAGCGGTGTGTCGGCACGAGCTCTCCTTTGCCGGAAGTAGGCCGCACCGCAGCCGGGCCTTCCATTGTCGCCCCCCAGCCTGCTGTCGTCATGGTGGGCCCGCTCGGCGGCGGCGGCGGCGGCTTGGAGAACGCCAACCCCCTGGTTTACCGGCGCCAGAGCGAGCGGCCCACCACGGCCCGCGAGCAGGATGAGGGGCTGGCCGACGCCATCGACGACCGCGAGATCTTCGATATCCTTTGGCGAAGGCCCGGGGGGAGGGGGAGGGGCGGTCGGGGTCCTCCCTGCGCGCCCAGCCTTCCTTGACGGAGCACATCTCATCCGCGGCATCCACGACCCCGAGCACCCGCTGACCCTGGAGGAGCTGAACGTGGTGGAGCAGCTCCGCGTGCAGGTGGGAGGCCGAGCGCGTGAGGGGCCCGCGGCTCCCCGCCCGGCGCCGCCTCTGAGCCCCCTTGTGCCCCCTCGCAGGTGAGCGACCCCGAGAGCGCCGTGTCGGTGGAGTTCACGCCCACCATCCCGCACTGCAGCATGGCGACCCTCATCGGCCTCTCCATCAAAGTGAAGCTGATCCGGTCCCTCCCGGAGAGGTTCAAGGTGAGCGGCCGGAGGGCGGTCAGAGCGAGTAGACGAAGACCTGAAAGCTCCTGCTCCGTGCAGGGTCCTCATGGGATCTATGATCATCCAGCAAAAGAAGGAAACACCATGCAGTAGCCTATTCTGCCAATGCGTGGTGTGTATAAGTCAGAAAGTTTCTAAGGTGCAAGTCACCTTCGCTTCTGCAGCCATTTGCTCCCTTGGGGTGAGGATGTGTGCCATTTTGAAGTTGCAGCAAAAAAGGATAAAAATTTGTTGAAGTTCTGTTAGCAGATTAGATTTTATACAGTTGTCAAGATTACAGCCCTCCATTATTACTGTTGCATACTCCATTGAAAAACTGGTCATTTTATGTATACAGTTGCTAAATGTGCGTGTGTGTACATATGTATACACAAACACTTATGTCTTGGGGTGGCTTACAGATAATAAAATATCACAACCATTAAAAAAATACATATAGTATATCTTAAAAAATCATTAAAATCATAAAATTCATAACTCAGGTAATTTCAGTAATTAGTACAATTTCTCTGCCAGCTTTGCCACATTTCCCGATTCCCATTCCCATTGGCAAAACCATGTTTTCAAGATCTTTTCAAAGGCCAGCAGAGTTGGACCAATTCTAATCCCTAGGAGAATTATGTTCCAAAGAGTGGGCAAATTGAACCCAGATGTGGGTTCTGGAACCAGTTCAGGAAGAAGGAAGAGAACCAGCACAACCAGTACTCCTAACTCCTGGAACTAGTCCAGGATACCAAGGCTAATGCTATTGAAAGCTACTGAAGGTTAAGAAAAGCAAGGAGGGACACACTACCCCCATCCCCAATGTGGTGTCCCACCTTTCTTTCCTTTTGAATAAACTCTAACTTCCATTGAGTGTCCCAACTGAAAGTACCTTCCCACCAAATTTCAGTGATGCCCATCATATCTTGGTCATCTTCGTGGATTGGGATCCTTAACTCTCCCTGCTTATTTTCCATATTCATATCATTGGAATAGCCAAGATTTTAAGTGACACCATTTCCAGGCTTCTCTGTTCCCTGGTTTCAGTTTCTTCCTTGGGGGGTGGGGGTGGGGGGGCATAGTTTCTCTCTTTGTCCTAAGTCTTTGGTGGCCACTCTCAGTTTTGCCATCCCCCCCACCCCTTTAGTTCTCGTTTAAGGCCTTCCTGCCAAGATACAATTAATGAACAAATTCCTTCCCAGCCCCTTATAATCTTAGTAGATTCTTTTAAAATACCTTTTGGCTATGTTATTTGTCTTGCAGTGGATCATGAGAAAAGGAAGGTTATTGATGGCTTTGAATAGTTTTGGTAATCACATTGTCATGTGCCATTTAAGGGCACCTGCAAGGCAGTAGACCTCCTATGATATCACCTTTGGTTTCCACACAGCCCCTCAGTTCATTTCAGCAATTCATCCATTGCTACGATTTGTCCTTTTTCTCAGGGTGGCTGTTAGGCTTCTTAGATCCCTGGGGGTTCAAGCATCTTCCGTAATGTTACATGCAACGTTGTTCAGGTGGCTGCATCCAGAGAGCCTGATAGCAGTTCTTGGTTTCTGTTGACACTGATCTTGTTATTTGGCAAAAAGAAGGGGCTCCCAGAATGAGTTGGGAAATAAACATGCTAAATGCATGCTTACAATCTAAAAGACAAGAGAAGTAGACAGATTTGAGGGAGGAAGAAAAGTAATCCAGTTGCTCCAAAAATTAAAATATATACATTCTAATTTGATTACATTTAGGTTTGCAATATCTATCTTCAGATTTGGCCAATTTATTCTGTTTTGCTTTCTGTTCAAAAAGTCAACTTTAATTGGCATCTTGTGTGCAAAGGGAAAACTGCTTGATTTTTTCCATAAAGACCCATCAGGTCACTGGGAGAAACAGCAAGAACTTTGTGGTGGTGCTTTTTCCATCTTCTCTATACTATTTCCTCTTTCCCTTGCCTCTAGTACATAACCTGAAAAAATCAGAACTGTTTTTTTTTCTGAAAATTAAAACCAAGAGAGGTACTGCAATGAAAGGGTTGTTGCATCCCTTTCAGGGGGCTATGCAAACTGAGGGAGAGGTTCTTTGGCGCTCTCTGGACTTGCAGACATTTCAGGCCCAAACCAGGTACCATCAGTGCTCTGGTAACTTGAACTGCTTCTCCTTTTCAGGTGGATGTCCACATAACACCTGGAACACATGCTTCTGAGCATGCAGGTAATGTTTTTATGTTTCATGTTCAGCACACAATTTGACAAGGTTGTGTGGAGGTTGTTCAGCTACTCAGATGCAAAGCAGAAAAGGTGCTTCAGATGCTGTTACTGCCCATTAAAAAAAAGTGCCTTTTTCTCCTACAGCCCCCCCACCTTTGTCACCCTCTGCTGACAGGGCAGATTCATTTCCAAGAGATGTTTTGGATTATTGGTTCTTTAGAAATGGCCATTTAATTATCTTAAACACTTTAATATGAATGTGTTTTAATTTAGGTTCTACCTTCATATTGTATCTTTTTTTTTTTTTTTTTTGCAAAAATAAGTGTTATATATTTGAGTCTCTGAGGCAAAATCCACACATTTGTATTGTTCATATGTTAAATATAAGTTGGTAAACATATTTTTGCTGGTTTTGGGGAGAAATGGGGAACTCACAAACTGCTTGTTTGTTGGTTGTCTCTTAGCTGGGCAACAATCTAACTAAAACTATATCTGGACTGCTTTTCCACAGTAAACAAGCAACTTGCTGACAAAGAGAGAGTAGCGGCCGCCTTAGAGAACATGCACTTGCTCCAGGTGGTGAACCAGTGCTTGTCGGGACGATCTTAGTGTCTCTCTGTGTGTGTTTATCTCTGAGAGCATCTTCAAGGTCTGGTGGAGGCCGGCTTCATGGTGGAAAAAGGTCCTTTGCTTATCCTCTGTCTATGTTGGAGTAAAAAAAAATGTAGTTCCTTAGCAAAAAGGCCATTTAAATTCTTTCAAGAATTGGTGATAAATGTGGTTCTGAAATATTCTATTTGAATAGGGGAAGGTGCTTGTAGTAAGTAACAGAAGCCTTACACCTTCCTAGTCAAATAGGTCTATTTTTGAAAACCTCCAGTGATGGAGCTCCCACAATCCCGGGAGACAAGCTATTCCATTAATTGTTCTCACTGTCAGTAAATTTCTCTTAGGTTGGATCTCCCTTTAACAAGGTTCCACCTATTACTACTTGTCCTGCCCTCAGACGCTTTGGAGATTCCCTCTTCTCTGAGACAGTCCCTCAAGTACCAGAGGACAGTTATCATCTCCCTGCAATCGTTATGATGTTTGGTAGGCTAGACCTACCTATCTCCCTCAACCATTCATCATGCAATCTACCCTGCTACCAAGTTAAAAGGTTAAAAGTGGCTTGAATATGTTTCTTATTCACAAGGCCTGCCATGTCCTTGGAGGCCTTCAGCCTTTTGGGGCTGACAGGCCAATTGGGATTCTGGTAAATGCCCTGGAGCTGCCAGGCCTGAAGGCCAGCTTGCCCAAATGTGCAGCCCAATAAATCTGAGCATGGAGCAGAACTGGGGAAAAAGTTCTGAAAACTGCTCCTTAGCATTAAGAATTCAGCCACCCTGTGGCCAAATTCACACACTTTGTAAAACTCAACCACTATATAATATGCTCTGGCAAAAGAAATCTGGTGCAGCTTCACACAATAGTCTGGCTCTCCCAATGTGCTAAAGCATCCACCATTCTGCCTTCTAGCCATGTTCATCTGCATACCCAGCACTTGCTTTGGCCTCCCTTTTTCTTGGGATCAGCTCCTTCTGCCTTCTTCCCTGCTTACTTGCTTCCCCATAGGGTTCCCATGGCTTCCTGTTGCTCTTTGCAGCATCCCTCCCCCAACCTCTCCTTTTGCCTCCTCCCACTCAGGAGGCCCCATTATTCCTTCCTGGGGTCTAGAACAGCTCAGCCCATCTGGATTCTGTTCCAGAGCACCAATTTTCTGGGGCACCCTAGAAAAGTGTGGGGCTAGTGCAATAAAGGCAAGCAGCACATGCCCAGAGACCATCTACATATTTGCAAAATGTGTCACATATATATTTATACCCATAGAGAACACAAATTATATCTACAAAATGTAAACTAACTGAAAAACTTGAAACCGTTAAAGATCTAGAGAAAAAAGCAAAGAGCCTAGAGACAGGTATAGCTACTTTGAATTCAAACAACAATATGAGAAACCCCAATTAAAGGAAGAAACTTGCAGCCAAACTGAACACAGTAACAAACAATTAACCTAACACAGAAAATGAACCCATAGACAGACAGATGGCAAACTTGTCACTGATACAAGGGAGGGCGGGGGGACCCAGTTCAGTCTAGTCCAGGCCTGCTTGGAGTGAAACATCAATTTCATTACCTCCCCTTGGAAGAAAGAGAGCAAACACCTAGGGAAGGGACATCATTGAATGTACCAATTATAGGAAAAAGAGGTCAGACTTCGTTAAGAAAAAATAAGGCGTGTGTTGGTGATAGGCGACTCGGTTCTCAGGGAAATTGAACCAGACCAATCGAACTAGGGAAGTTTGCTGTCACCCGGGAGCCAAGATCCATGATGCAGCTGAGAGGCTTACTAAAATAACTAAATCCACATATTATTATCCTTTTCTCCTCTTTCATGTGTGGATGAATGATAGAACAAAGTTCCTGGAAAAAGATCAAGAGACTAGGAGCACCTTGGCCTGAAAGCCAAAGCGATGGGGACAGTGGTGTTGTTTTCTTCTGGGCTCCCAATGAAATGTAAGCATCCAGTGAGGAAAGGCAGAACTTTTGAAGTAAACAGCTGGCTTAAGAGATGGTATTGATGTGAGGACTTTCAATTCTTAGTTCATGGTCTACAACACCTACATGAAGGGCTTTTGGCAGGGGTTGAGCTACACCTCACAATTAGCGGGAAGAACATCTTTGGAAACCAACTGAGTCGCCTTATCCCAAGAGTTTGAAACTAAAACTGGAAGAGGAGGGAGACAAACTTATAGAAGCTAATTCCAAACATAAAACGCAGGACAATCAGCCAAGTGGTATGACAAAGGGGGAACTCAAATACAAAGCAGGAGATGTTGGAAGCAAACACACTGGGTTAAAATGCAGCAGAAAGAAAGCGGAACTGCTTAATTCATTCTTTTCATCAGGTTCTGACAAAAGAAAAAAGTAGCCCAATCTATCAAAAGCAGAACTGTAAAAAGTATACTAGGAATCCAAGTCAAAATAGGCAAGAAAATATTAAGACAGCACCCATCCATACTAGATAAATTCAAATCACCAGGACCAAATGGATTACATCCCAGAATTCTGAAGAAGTTGACAAGACATGATCTCAGAACCACTGAAACGTATCTTTCACAGATCCTGGAGCACCAGAGAACTACCAGAAAACTGAAGAAATGCTGACGTGGTTCCCATCTTCAAAAAGAAAAAAGAAAAGAAAAACCGATCCAGGAAACTACAGACCAATCAGCCTGACTTCAATACCTGTGAAGATTCTGGAAAAGAATCAAGCAATGGATCTGTGAACACCTAGAAGTAAGCAAAGCTATTACTAGAAGCCAACATGGGTTTGTCAAAACATCATGCCAAACAAATCTCATTTCATTCTTTGACAAAGTGACTAAATTAGCGGACCAACAAAATGCTGTGGACATAATATACTTGGACTTCAGTAAGGCATTTGATAAAGTAGGCCACAACCCATTTCTTGGTAAGAGAAAAATATGGAATGGACAGTATCACAAGATGGATTAACTGGCTGACAAACCATACTTAACATAACCTCAATGTAACTACTTCTGTATGGAAGGATGTATGCAGTCAGTATGCAGATGTATGTATTAAGGGGTACCTTAAGATTTTGTCTTCAGTATTCTTCGACATCTTCATAAATGTTTAGATGAGGGACTAGAAAGGGAACTCATCAAATTTGCACATGACACCAAGCTAGGGGGGATAGCCAACACTTTAGAAGATAGGCTTAAGGTCCAGAAAGATGTTGACAGACATAAACACTGGGCTCTAGCCAACAAAATGCAATTCAGTGATGTGAAAAGTAAGATTTTGCAAAAAAACAAAAACACGAAGTGCACAGGTATATAATAGGTAGTTCCTGGCTCAACAACAGTAACTCTGAGGGGTGTTGAAGTCCTAGTGGATGACTACTTAAAAATAAGTCAGCAGTGCCGCAATTGCCAAGAAAGCCAATGCAGTCCTAGGCTGCATCAACAGGACTCAAAAGTCATGTGAAGTGTTAATACCTCTTATACTAGCTTGGTAAGACCACACTTGGAATACTGCATCCACTTCTGGCCACCACAATATAAAAAAGATGTTGAGACTCTAGAAACAATGCAGAAAAGAGCAACAAAGATGATTGGGGTCTGGAGACAAACATGAACAGTTGTAATAAATGGTTATGTCTAGTTTAACAAAGGATTAGGACTGCCATAGCTTCAATATTTCAATATTGTTTCAATATTTGAGGGGCTATCACAAAGATGAGGGAGGCAAAGTATTCACCAAGACAAGTAATGGGTGGAAGATTCTCTAGAACTCGAGAAATTTCCTGACCATGAGAACAATTAAATCAGTGAAGGGCTACCCTCCAGAAGTGGATGCTCCATCCCTGGAAGTTTTTAAAGAGCCATTGGTCTGAAATGGTCCAGGGTCTCCTGTATTCTGTACATTTCAGCATCATAAGCTACCAGCAAGGAAGCATTCAGAAACTAATAAACCCTTTTGAAAGGGGTTCAGTTAAATCTCATTTTATACATGGATACAAGTCCTTCATTTCCTGTGTTTGAAAATAGAACACATCTGCCAATAAACTTTCTTTGGATAATTGTATGATAGTTTATGGTGTTAATATTGCTTAATTATGCTACAGTGTTGTTAGTGGAGGGATGCTACAGTTGGTTCCGTTGGCCATCGCCTGCCAAGGAAGTTTTATATCGACTTATGGTTGTAAACCTTTTCAGCTCCCTGGCCAATTCAGCCTGCTCAGATGGAATAAACAAAATGCAATGAAGTCATGCAAGTGGCTGCCTTCAAAAGCTGCTTTCCGAAAGCTGCTGTCAAAAATGGTTTTTTTGGTCCCATCTGACTCTTTTATCTATTTACATTTGATGTGACCCCAGGACAAAAAGGCCAAGTCTAGTCCTTCATCCAGTTCATTCTGCAAGATGCACTAGCTGTGACAGCCTGGGAGTTTGCCATTTTAGTCCCAACTCATCTATGGGGTATCAGACCGAAACAGCTGAGGAAAAGGGTCACGAATAAGCAAAGTTTGAAACGGCAAAAAGCCACCTGGGCAGCTCTGCCCTTTGACCTGAGGATGGAGAGACTGTATTGCTGGGACTGGTCAAGAAAAGGCCTGACCAGTCACAGCTGCCCCATTATAGTCCTTGCTGGGCATAGGGTCATCAGGCTATTGAAGGCTGCTAGGGAAGGGAAGGGCAGACCATTCATCCTTAATAGAAAGAAGAGACAGAAAAAACACCCACCCACCCTCAAGTAGCAAAATGAAAGATCTTGCTCCTAAGAAGCCCAGTAAGACACTCGGACATCAAAATCCTTTTCTGTACCAGAGAACCTCAGAACTGTTCCTCTGTTAAAGCCAAGAGTTTGCCTTAAGATAGGGAAGCTTTTAAGAGACTGCATTGGTTTTATTATAATGGCTCAATTCTAGGGATAGCCCCTGCCATTTTCCCACCAGTCTCCCCAGCATGAGTGATCACTTGCTGAATGGCTTATCAGTCTGACTGCAGCCCAATCTCCTCTATTCTTAGACCCAAATATGTTTGGCTTTTCTTAAAAGATTTAGCTTAAACTAGCAGAAGAATAAGGTCAGCTATTCAGTGTCTTACATTTGGGAGAAAGGCCAGGAGGAGTTGGTTAGTTGTGGTTTGGAAGGCAAGATAGTTTTTGCTATTGAGATACTGTCCAGACCCAGACACCAAGGCCTTTGGCCTAAAAACCTGGCTGGAAACCAGCCCCGGGCAGACTTCAGTTCTGCATGTTCCTCCGTGCATTTTCTAGAGTCCACAGCCCACTGAGGACAAACATCTGCTATCAGGTGGCAGTAGGACAGGTGTGCTGTGGATTAAGGTGCAAGTGTGGAGGTGAACAGGTGAGGGAGGAAGGCTTTTTGTTGCCCCTGTAAAACCATTTGGAGTTTGAAATTCTTGGGATCTGCTGTGATTTTCTCAGAAATTAACCAGCGTCTTTCCAGGCTCCCTTTAGCCACCTGTGGCCTTTGTCAAGCACAACCAGGCCAGATTGAAAGTTTACTCAATTACAGGTATAATTTCAAACACTATTAGAGAGTAAGGACTACCAAACTCATGCTGAAGAACTTCCGCATCTGCTCTTAAGCAGCATTTAAAAAAATCTTTTCTGGCCATCTGGAGATCACGCTCAATTGGAGAACCCCGGAAATATTGCCTAAGGATATTTTAGCAGGTTCTAAACCATCTAGACTAACCTGTCCACAGAAGAAAGGCATAATCCAGACACTGATCTTTGTCAATCTGCTTAAGAACATCTCTGGCCGAGAACAAAGTTCCAGGGGAGGTAGCTGAATTCTCTCTTAGGACACTCAAAAGGAGTGGCCTTGCTCTGATTGCTTCACTTCACAGTCAAAACCAGACCCCCCAATAAATAGAATAAATAGAACACATGAGCCATTGGTTTGTTTTCAGTAGGCCAAAGTCCAACAAAATTCTCCTTTGGGGCTTCAGGCATCTTAATGAGAGCACAGCCTGTCCAGCAGTAGTGCAGAGGGGCAGGCATCAAGTTCACTCCGGCATCAGCAGCTCCAGCTCTTCATCACTGAGACAATTAGTGGCAACTATGTGGTTGAGCTGCTGCATATACCGTTCAAGGTCCTGCATGAAGTGGGGGATTCGGGCCTTCTCCAGCACCCCGTATTTCTTCAGGTGGTCCACATCTTCATAAGAGACCTGAACGGAGGACATTTGCATGTTAGCTCATTGACGTGATTTAAATCTCTTCGTGATGACAGCACATGCAACAGCCCACGTTTCGTAGTTGGCTTTCCACTAGAGCAGTGGAAAGAGCAGGGCCAAATTGGCTGTGCCCAACCAAGCCACGGGACTCCCCCAAAGCCATTCACTGGAGAAAAATGCATAAATGTATAAACCTAGATATGAGTTTTCCTGGATTTTAAGCATGATGCCTTTCATTCACACTGACTTTTGCTTCAAACCTGGTAACTTGTGTGATCCTTTGGGCCAGCCTTTAGAAAAAATACGGCTGTTAAAGTTAGGGGGTCTTTATGAGCAGTTAGTTAAAGTTAGATCCCCTGCAAATATTGTTTTCCAAGGTGTGAATGATAAATGAACGACTGATGAAAACAGACCCCTGGGTCTATTAGAGAAATATTTCTCAGAGAATGTTAATCCTTGCTCAATCGGTGTGAACATCACTTAAGTCCAAGCTTGCACTAGGCAACATAGTTTTCAGGAGGGAAAGAGGCCCCTTTCCACTCAAAAGCAAAGGTCTCAGCAATTGTGAAATGGGAGAGCCAGGATTTCCCCTGGCCAGCTCTTCCTCCTTGCCCTCCATCTGTCTCCGCTGCCAGAGAGAAAAGCAAGTGGGCTCCACGTACCTTCCCCAGTGCAGCCAGCAACCGGAAATCAATCTTTTGTCGATGCCGAAGGATCTGGAGGATTCCTTCCAGGTACACCTGATCTTTGCTGAAGCAGCCTGCAAACGAAGAAGAACCAGCCAATACTGTGCGTGTGATCCAAACCCCTGCTTTCAGTTCAGAGCCCCCTCCCACCTTGCCTGGCACCACACAGATCCCACCAAGAGGAGCTTTTTGTAACAGGCTCTGTGCCTGCTGCCTCTGGAAAAGGTTACCGAGGAATCCTTTTGGACGTGGAAGGAGGCTTGGAGGAAAGACATTTGCTTGCTCTGTGACTGGCTGCTTCTTTCTGCCTCCATGCTTTTGAAAACTTGGGGGGGGGGCTGCTGCTGAAGCCCCCCAAACCTCCTGCATGTCAATTAGGTTTCCAAAAAGCCTCCACAGGGACAAATACTTTAAAAGCTAAATGGCTCCAGGGACTGTGGCAGGGAAGGATCAGAAATTGGGATGTGACGGTCACATAGGCCTTTCACCCCAGAATGGAGGGCAGGCAGGCAGGCACTTCCCTGCATTCTCTCTCAGGAACCAACTGGCTGGAAAGGGAGAAGAGAAGGCACAGGGTAGGCCAGCTGGCCCCTGGCGGTCAGGAGGCCCAGAAAGGTTCAAGGGTGGCCGATCAATAGGTGCACCCCCCTACCTGGCAATGAGGTGTCAGCCTGGCCTCGCTTGGCTCGCACGCAGTACTCCCACCGCACCCTGGCATCCTGCACGTAGCGCCCCAAGTCCTGGAAGAGTTCGCAGAAGGACATGCGCCCAGCCTGGCAGACGGTGTAGTAGAGGAGGGCAGCCCTCCAGAGAAAAGGCTGCTTGCGGAAGAGGACACTGTGCAGGCTGGCCAACCCTTCCTCTGTGGGGTTAGCAGGCTTTAGGCTGTATTGCTTGCGGCCTTCTGAGCTGTGCCATGGCTGGGAGGCATTGTTGACTCCGCGGATGTAGTGGGTGCCTAGGAAAGAGGATGCGGCTTATTATAGCCTCATTTTGAAAATTGGCTTTGCTTCTATTGAACATCCCTTCATTTTGTTCAAGAAATCAGCACCCGCTTTGATCGGCTGGGAAGAGGTGGTCCTTCAAATAACCTAACCGGAAGCCATGTAGGGCTTTGAAGGTAATAACAGAATCTTGAATTGCACCCAGAATCAAATCAGTAACCAACACAGCTCTAGTAAAAAAGGTGACCGACATGCAAATTAACATTTCAAACTGTATGGGCCACTGCCTTTTCAACCAGCTGAAGCTTCCGCGTGCTCTTCAGGGGCAGCCCCACATAGAGCATGTTACAGGTTGGTCGGTCCAGATAAGGACATAAATGGTGCACAATCAGCAATTCTCTATTTGACTCATGTAATTACCAATGGAATTCTTTTATCAATAATTAGAAAGTAATTTGGGAACTTGCCATGGCCAATCTGATAACAGGCCTAATAAGGACAGATTCATGAGATTTAATGAATTTGCTTAATTGATTTTGAGGGCAAAATGCTGTTATATGCAAACACTAGCGTTTTTTTCCAATGATTATCAACTCTCTACCTCAATGTGTAGAAGTTATACAGTAAATATTATGGGAATACAATAAATATAATCCCAATTGGTTAGAAGGTTCTAAAGATGTATAAAAAAGTTAAGATTTGTATATTATCTAGAAGCTGTCCAGTAGCTAGAAATTACTGTCTGCAAGAAAAAATACTGTACTAAGAACATTTCAAAATGTATCACCCAGAAGAAAGAGAATATGTAGATGAAACTGTTGGTTTGTGGGAAAGAAATAATGTTGTGAAAAGGAATTTTGCATCAAGGCTGAAAAATGTTTAGAGACCAATGCCAGTGTTAATTCCACTTCAATACTTTAAATAAATTCATCTTTTAATGGTTAAATATCCAGGATCTCCTAGTTATGTCTCATACTCTGATGGTAATTTTATTTTTTAAAACATTACTTAAAGTCTTATTGTTAACCTAAATAATATGGAATGGACAATATGGACACTTTGGGCTCACCATTTATATATACACTTCTATCAAGAACTACCCCTTCAAAAGTATAAGTATAAATTAAACGAGAAGTTACCAATGTGGGCAATACCCAGACACGCGATAGAGAATATAAGTGTAGAGCAAAAAGAAGATGTGACCACATAAAAAGAGCTTCTTAACAAGGAAAGAGGTATACCTCAATTAAAATCTTTGAATCAACTAAGAGAAGAAAGGATAATTCAAACATGGTTTCAGTATGTACAGTTGCAAGCTAGATGGAGAGAAGATCAGAAAATTGGTATCTTGCAAAATGAGGAGAACTTGGTAAAACAAATTAGAGATCAAAATCAAATGCATATAAAAAGGTTGTATAATGCATTGGTAGAAATACATTCAGAAACGGAGTTAGTTAAGGACTGTATGATAAAGTGGGCACAAAATATTGAAGAACCAATAATGATGGAAACGTGGGAAAAAATATGGGTTAGAAATGTGAAGTTTACGCAAGCCCAAAATTTAAGAGAGAATTTTTATAAAATGTTTGATAGATGGCATCTAGATCCTAAAAAGTTAGCCTGTATGTATCCAAGTGTGCAACCTAAGTGTTGGAGATATGAATGTGATTATGCCACGTATTATCATATATGGTGGTCATGTAAAAAAATTAAGGCATTTTGGATAAAAATATGGTGGATTATTCAAAATATTCTCAAAAAGAAGATAAAATTTATTCCACAGTTCTTTTTGTTAGGTATAATTACAGATTGTACTGTTATAGAGACTAAGTTGATTTTAAATTTAATAACAGCAGCCAGACTTTTGGTGGCACAGTACTGGAAGAAGGAAGACTTACCTACTATTGAAGAATGGACATTAAAAGTAGTGAATTTAGCAGAGATGGCAAAAATTTCACCATTTTTGAAGGACCATTCAAATGAAAGACATATATCGGAATGGAGAAGATGGATTGACTATATTCAAAACAAATATTGGACTAAAAAGCTTCAAATAGCTTATGAATGAAACCAACTTTTTCTTTTTGAATTCTGTTTTGTTAGTTGAAAGGAGAGTTAAAGAGCAAGAGGGAATTAGGAGCCTACAGAAAATTAGCATATTTTAGTTTATGTTTGTTAAATGCTATACCCTGTATTTGCTCTGGGAAGTCCGGGGTGGGGGGAGGGGAGTTGGAGGGAGAGGGGGGATGGGGGGTGGGTGGAGGAGGGAAGGGGGGGAGGAGGGATGGGGGAAAAATTATTGTAATACTTGATAAAACTTTTTAATAAAAAAAAAAGAGCTACCCCTTCATGGATTACTGCCTTGTCATGGCGAAGGGACTTGCGAAGCTCAATGAAGCTATGAGCTATGCCGGGCAGGGCCACCCAAAATGGACAGGTCATAGCAGAGAGCTCTGACAAAATGTGATCCGCTGGAGAAGGAAATGGCAACCCACTCCAGTATCTTTGCCGTGAAAACCCCATGGACAGTACCAAAAGGCCAAAAGATATGACACCGGAAGAGGAGCCCTCAGGTCGGAAGGTGTCTAATATGCTACTGGGGAAGAGCAGAGGGCTAGTACTAGTAGTGCCAGAAAGAGTGAAGCGACTGGGCCAAAGCCAAAAGGACGCTCAGCTGTGGATGCATCTGGTGGTGAAAGGAACGTCCGATGCTGTAAAGATCTATTCTCCATAGGAACCTGGAATGTAAGATCCATGAATCAAGACAAGTTGGATGTGGTCAAACAAGAGATGACAAGAGTGAATATCAACATCTTAGGAATCAGTGAACTAAAATGGACAGGAATGGGTGAATTTAATTCAGATGACCATCAGGTATACTCAGGGGTGGGTTGTACTTACCTTTACTACCGGTTCGCAACAGGGCCGCACGCACGCAGAAGCTTCCTGATGACGGTCAGTGGGCGGAGCCTCCCACCAGTTTTACTACCAGTTCTTGCGAACCGGTCCGAACAGGGGCAACCCACCACTGGGTATACTACTGCGGACAAGAATTTCTCTCAGAAGAAATGGAGTAGCCTTCATAATCAATAAAAGAGTAGGAAAAGCAATACTGGGATACAATCCCCAAAATGACAGAATGATCTCAGTTTGAATCCAAGGCAAACAATTCAACATCACAGTAATCCAAGTCTATGCCCTAACCACTGGTGCTCAAGAGGATGAAATTGACCAGTTCTATGAAGCCTTACAAGTACCTTATAGAATTAACACCAAAAAATTATGTCCTTATCATCATGGGGGATTGGAATGCTAAAGTAGGAAGTCAAACGATAACCAGAATAACAGGCAAGTTTGGCCTTGGAGTACAAAATGAAGCAGGGCACAGGCTGATAGAATTCTGTCAAGATAATACGATGGTCATAGCAAACAGTTTTTTCTAACAACCCAAGAGACAACTCTACACATGGACATCACCAGACGGTCAACACAGAAATCATATTGACTTATGTGTTCTGCAGCCAAAAATGGAGCAGCTCTGTACAGTCAGTAAAAACAAGACCAGGAACTGAGTGTGGCTCAGATCATGAGCTTTTTGTTGCAAAATTTAGACTTAAATTGAAGAAAGTAGGGAAAAGCACTAGCCCACTCAGGGATGAACTAAATCATATCCCTGATGAATATACAGTAGAGGTGACAAATAGATTTAAGGAATTAGATCTGATAGAGAGAGTGCCTGAAGAACTATGGATGGAGGTTCGCAACATTGTACAAGAGGTAGCAACTAAAACCATCCCAAAGGAAAAGAAATGCAAGAAAGCAAAATGTCTGTCTGAGGAAGCCTCACAAATAGCTGAGGAAAGAAGGGAAGCAAAAGGCAAGGGAGAAAGAGAAAGATACACCCAGTTGAATGCAGAATTCCAGAGAATAGCTAGAAGAGATAATGCCTTCTGAAATGAACAGTGCAAAGAAACAGAAGAAAACAATAGAATAGGGAGGACCAGAGATCTCTTCAAGAAAATTGGAGATATGAAGGGAATGTTTCATGCAAAGATGGGCATGATAAAGGACCAAAATGGCAGGGACCTAACAGAGGCAGAAGAGATTAAGAAGAGGTGGCAAAATTACACAGAACTATACAAGAAGGAGCTTAATGTCCATGATAATCACAATGGGGTGGTCACTGACCTTGAGCCAGACATCTTAGAATGTGAAGTCAAATGGGCCTTAGGAAATCTGAGCAACAACAAAGCTAGTGGAGGAGACCGTATTCCAGCTGAGCTATTCAAAATCTTAAAAGACGATGCAGTAAAAGTGCTACACTCAATTTTCCAGCAAATTTGGAAAACTCAACAGTGGCCACAGGATTGGAAAAGGTCAGTTTACATTCCAATTCCAAAGAAAGGCAATGCCAAAGAATGTTCAAACTATCGCACCATTGCACTCATTTCACATGCCAATAAGGTTATGCTTAAAATCCTACAAGCTAGGCTCCAGCAGTATGTGGATCGAGAACTACCAGAAGTACAGGCAGGGTTTTGAAGAGGCAGAGGAACTAGAGATCAAATTGCCAACATACGCTGGATCATGGAGAAAGCTAGGGAGTTCCACAAAAACATCTACTTCTGCTTCATTGATATGCTAAAGCCTTTGATTGTGTAGATCACAACAAATTATGGCAAGTTCTTAAAGAGATGGGAGTACCAGACCATCTTATTTGCCTCTTGAGAAACCTATATGCGGGTCAAAAAGCAACAGTGAGAACTGGACTCAGAACCACTGGTTGGTCCAAAATTGGGAAAGGAGTCCGGCAAGGCTGTATATTGTTGCCCTGCCTATTTAACTTATATGCAGAGCACGTCATGAGAAAGGCGGGGCTAGATGAATCAAAAGTCGGAATTAAGATAGCTGGGAGAAATATCAACAACTGCAGATATGCAGACGATACCACTCTAATAGCAGAAAGCGAAGAGGAACTAAAGAGCCTCTTGATGTGGGTGAAGGAGAAGAGTACAAAAGTTGACTTGAAACTCAACATTAAGAAAACTAAGATCATGGCATCCAGCCCTCTCAATTCCTGACAAATAGGGAAGAAATGAAGGTAGTAACAGATTTTATTTTCCTGGGCTCCAAGATCACCGCAGATGGGGACTGCAGCCAAGAAATTAAAAGATGCTTGCTCCTGGGGAGGAAAGCTATGGCAAATCTAGACAGCATACTAAAAAAGCAGAGACATTACACTGCCAACAAAAGTGTATATAGTCAAGGTTATTCCCAGTTACAATGTATGCCTATGAAAATTGGACTATAAGAAAGGCTGAGCGCCAAAGAATTGAGGCCTTTGAACTATGGTGCTGGAGAAGACTCCTGCGAGTCCCTTGGACTGCAAGGCGAACAAACCGGTCAGTCCTAGATGAGATCAACCCTGACTGCTCCTTATAAGGTCAGATCCTGTAGATGAAACTGAAATACTTTGGCCACTTAATGAGAAGGAAGGACTCACTGGAGAAGAGCCTAATGCTGGGAAAGACTGAGGGCAAAAGAAGACTGGGACGACAGAGAACGAGGTGGATAGATGGAGTCACTGAAGCAGTAGGTGTGAGCTTAAATGGACTCCAGAGGAGGGTAGAGGACAGGATCGCGATGGGTCGGACACGACTTCGCAAGTAACAATAACAATCAAGAGCTAAGAATTCTGGGAAACCCCCAGACTGCACACCACTCTTGAATGGGAAATGCTACCCCGTCCATGATGAAGGGTGGAACATGGCCAATTCTGGAAACATCCAGGATTGAGTTAGAGACAGTTGTTCCCATCTATACCTGTGCAGCCTCCAAGCACTGGGACGGAGCCTTGATTGGCCAAGCCCAGGATTGAAAGATATAATGAGGTGTCATCACCATATTGTTTCATGTAATTGTGGAAGATGAGGGGAAAGAGGATAGAAGCTGCAGCACCCTACAATGAAGAGGCTGAGGGAGCCACCTCTCTGCCCCAACAACTGAAACTGGTCCTGGAAAAAGGAACAAAACTCCCATAAAACGGTGCTCTCCCCACTCCCCCTCAGCTCAGGTAGGAGGGACATCAGTGCTGAAGGTATTAAAAATCACCAAGAGATCAAGGAGAACACAGATAGATGCACCAAAGGTCATCTACAAGCTCCACCAAAGCTATCTCACTACTTCATCATGGTCTGAAACGTCTCGTCCAGTTTCCAGGGCCAGCCGCAAGATGGACCGTGAAAGTAGGACGACCACTCCAGGGGTGGGTTCTACCTATCTTTACTACCGGTTCGCAATGGGGCCGCATATGCACTCTTTTGCACATGCGCAGAAGCGTTGTGATGACATCGGGGTCAGTGGGCAGAGCCTCCTGCCGGTTTTACTACCAGTTTTATAGAACCGGTCCGAACTGGGGGCAACCCACCACTGCACCACTCCTGACTTCCTCATGAAGCCACTGCCCTCCCAGATCTGGCCAGGGGCCATTCATCAGCTGCCTTTTATTTTTAAAATAATTTTTAATTCATTCAAATATTTTATTTGATTTCTCTTCATTTCTTCTTTGTCCCATCACAGAGTTTTTCAAGGCTTTAATAAGGCTCTTTTGTAAAATTATCCAGGTCATTCTCTTGGTTGGTCATTTGTATTTTACTTTTACTCTTTGAAACTTCCACATTTCTTTTGTGGATTCAGTGAAACATCTTTTTCTATATTGTACTCTTGGCTTGTCAGTTGTAAACCCAACTATGATACCATCGCTGTCTTGTCAGATAAAATTTGTTCTACACCTGTCCTTTCCTTAATGATATATTTTGGATACAATCTATCCATAGAAACAGATATAAGATATACCTACATTGTTGATATTGTGGCTATTATTTTCTGATTCCATTTATCAATAGTCTTCAGTATTTTAATTGTGAGAACGTTTTTTGCATATGCTTCCTCTGCCTAAAATTTTTAGTCCCATCTACTGTCCAGTTTTTGAAATTATAAAATTGCTTATCTTTGTTTTGTCTTGTAAAAACCAAAACAGGATCTATTTCCCACAAGAAGCTGTTTGTTCTATATAACTAATTCCAAAATTCCAAAACAAAAGTTTCAAAATTCCAATTTTATCTGGACCCTTAGAGGGTGAAGGGGGATGAACATCACCCCAGAGAAACGATGCTAGGGAAGAGAGGAGAAGAAAGCCACAATTGGCAGTGACTGAGAAAGTGGTATCTGAGGGCTGAGTTTCATGGATTCATCTGAACAACGATTTTCATACAGGTAGTCCTCAACTTTTGTGTGTGTATATTTTGTTTGTTCTCTAATATGTGATGCCATCAAGAGAGTAAAAGAATGGAAATGGAAATGGGCCGGTCCCCTAGCAAGAACCCTCCTGGAGGACAGGTGGGCCATGGCAGTCACAGAATGGATCCTTCTTGATAAAAAGCGTCCACAAAAGAGACCTAAAACAAGACGGAGTGACGACATCAGCAAGTACAGGTAGTCCTCAACTGACAACCACAATAGAGCCCAAGTGAGTTTTGCCCCATTTTATGATTTTTCATAAAATAATGCTTGTCAGAAGGTCGTAAAAAGGGATCACGTGACCCCGGGATGCTGCCACTGTCATAAATGTGAATCAGCTGCCAGGCATCTTAATTTTGACCACCTGATTATGGGGCTGCTGCAAAGGTCATAACTATGAAAAATGGTTATAAGTCTCATTTTCCATGCCGTTGTAACTTTGAACGATCACTAAACGAACTGTTGTAAGTCAAGGACTACCTGTATTGTGGGCCCAACTGGCAAAGGAAAGCTGAGAATCGTATTGGTTGGGAACAAGTGGAAGAGGCCTTCATCCTGCAGTGGATAGACGATGGCCAGATGGATGATAATGAGCCCTCAACTTACAACCATTTAGTGACTGTTCGAAGTTACAACAGCATTGAAAAAAGTGACAACTGTTTCTCACACTTATGGCTGTTGCAGCATCCCCATGGTTATGTGATCAAAATTCAGATGGCTGGCAACTCACCCACATTTATGACAGTTGCAGTGTCCCAAGGTGATGTGATCAACTTTTGTAACTTTCCGACAAGCAAAATAGATCAGAAAGCCAGATTCACTTAACAATCCTGTTACTGACTTATACCTGAAATGATTCAATTGTTAGCAACTGGTTCAGAGTTAACAACTTTGGCAAGAAAAAGGGCAAAATAAGCAAAATTCACTTAACAATTAAGTTACTCAGTAATAGAAATGTGGAGCTTAATTGTGGCCATAAGTTGAGGACTATCACTGTATTGCCAAAATCTCCCTACAAAATATAAACCACACTTGGAGTATTTACACTGGAGCTGGATAAACCAGTTCCAATTTGGATGAAACCTCAAATTGTGGTTTTGCTTTCCTTGGAGTTTCTTTAAATCTGAAGCTCCAACCAATTCAGAAAAAGAAAAAAAACCTCTATGTCACTTCTCATCTCACTAAGGCCAACGTATTTTATGAATTTCCAAATGATCTAAGTTCATTTTTAAGACATCTGGCAAAAGTGGGAGACATCTTTCAGGGCTGACCTATCTCATGGCGCAGCATGCCCTCCAGCCAGTTCTGACGTGCTCCAGAGAGGTTGATTGCTAAAGTTGGGCGGCTATTTTCCACCATCATGACCGCCTGGGAAAGGAGGTCTTCTGTGAGCTGAACCACCACCTGGAGAAAAGAAGCAGAAGGAAGACAATGGAGACAGGATATTTTAGGATGATTCTCTTTGGAGCAGAACCCCAGAACTCACCTCTCCAGAGCAGCCTTCCTTCTGCATATACTTCCTGGTGATGGACCAGATTTGGCATTTGGTAAGTAGCTTTCCACCATTGGAGGCCTCAAAGCTCTCATAAGTACCGTATTTTTGAAGGACAGCATTGATTATTCCAGTAGCCTGCAACAGATACACAAAGTGGATATCAAAAGCTCTAAGGTTTGCTCTGGCCTGGAGTGGGACCAATTAAGATTGCACTGAACATCCAGGTAGCTGATCTGAAGACTGGATTCACAAATCTCACTAGACTAGATAAATATTGAGATGATTCAGGTGGTTATGGAATCATTCCTTATATTAGCATGTTAGCTGAATCAAATCATTACATTAAGTAACTCTAGTTGATTGGGGGGAAGGGGGGCTTCTCATGTTCTGTGAACACAAAAATGTTTGGCTAGTCCAGGTGTAGGGTTTGGGGCGTCATGAAACCAGTCGCCATTTTGCAACATAACAATACCACCACCAGGGGACAGAACTGGAGAAGGTCATAAAGTATCAACATCTGAAAATCAAATTGGCAAGTACCGGCCATGGTAGCCCCAAGGGGTTATTAGCATGCCAGGCCCCATACTAGAAACTCCTTGGAAGCCATTTGGTTTGCAGTTGCTTAGCCTTACTGCAGTGGCAAATGTGATGGCACAGAAACGCTGGTATGGTGGCACAAGATCCTCCCATTTATCATATTCTTTGAGCCTGCCGTTTTTTAAATCCCTCTTTTGTAAGGAAGGAAATCTATTTACTCAAACCAGTGTTCCTAAACTGGGGTAATTGGGAGATATCCTGGGGCTAATGGTCAATTTGTAATTGATTGTGAATTAAGGATCAAGTTTGGGGAGGCTGCCGCTACCAAGATGCTTGTGTAAAATAACCATCTGTGTTGTTGTGCGCATCATGACAAGACCAGGAAAAGAACGGGGTCAAACAGTCAAGCCTCTGGCTGAAAGATTTTCAAGTATGAAAGCAACAGATGGCATGCTGCCAGAACAGAAAGTCTGAGAATTTGGGAAATCGGCTCAACATCTTGGCATGAGCCAAGGAGCTGCAAAACAAGTTCCAGGGATGAACAGACTCTGCTCTCCCCCCATCCCTGCCCTCCTTCCCCTGGCAGGTCCTTCTTGTTGACCACACTGGCAGGTATGCAGGCGCCCAGGAGGGCCCCGGGAGGGAGGCTGGGCTTGCCACCGCTGCTCTGTGTTGTGGCCCGCCAGCGGCCAGCATAGGTGGCAGCAGATTCAAACAGTGAGGAGGTTGGGGAGGAACCTGGGCCAGTCCTGGAGTCTGGGGAAGGGTCTGATGAGGGCTCTGCGTCCGAGGCAGAGAGGGGGCCAGGGCCGTCTGACAGTTATCAGCTGCCTTCGGAGTCAGACATCAGTGAGGCAGAAGAACAGCTGGAGCCTGTTCTCAGGGTGCACGTGCACAGAGTTGCCAGACGAAGGGAACAGCTAAGGAACAAGGGTCGACTTGGGAGTAAGGCCACAAGTGGATGATGAAGGGCCCCTCCCATAGGGAATAAAAGAGGTGCAAAAGGGGAGGGGTGTTTGCAGGAGACAATTAGTTCATTCCTGCATTCTTGCCAAGTATTGCGGTGTCTGAAAGATATTGGCCTGGCACTCTCCAAGCCTGATAAAAGTCGATAATTGTGAACTATCTTGAAAGGCTGGGGGAGGAAAGACTTTGCTGGAGAGGAATTCACTGTAAATTGAATAAAAGGGGTTTATTGGGACAAGGACTTGGCTTCGTGCCGCTGGGGAAGCCTAGGTCAGAACACTCTGCTCCCAGCAGCAACTGGAGGGAAGTTCTATGTGGCCTGGCCAGGGGACAGGGTCACTGCTGCTCCTGGGCTCCCTTCCAAGGCTTTGGGAAGGGCATGTGGCATGGGGCCTGCAAGGGTGCAAATGCTAAGGCAGGCTCTTCCCCGGGCATTCTCTCAGCAGGGATGGCACAGGGAATCCTGCTGCCTGCAGGGAGATGGACTCGAGAACCTCTTTGGCCCCCTCCAGTGGTCCTCATCCAACCACGGCAGCTTCCCTTTGAAGGGCTTCCTTTGGGAAAAAACCACAAGAGCCGCAGGCGCCGACCAGAGGGAAGGCTACCTGCACCAGGAACTGCCCAGAGGCTTCTCGGTATTTTTCCAGCACGGCTTCAGGGACGGACTCCCCATATTCAAACTGAGGGTTGTAGGCAAACGAAGACTGGAAGAATCGCTCTCGCTCTGCCTCCAAGTTGGCTGGCCGTAGGGCCACCAGTAAACAGGGGCTTCTCTTCCCGGCCCGGCATGCCCCCTCCTCGGCTCTGGCCCTGGGCAGATGAGGGAGAGAGGCAGCACTGCGGATCCGGCCCCGCGCCCAGTTCTTCTGGTTCACCAGGCAGCTGCTGTCGCTCCGGTGCATCCAGCTGCAAGAGCCCTGCAAGGCGAGGCAGGGGCGCAAGGCGGGGGGACCTTCCAAGCCCCGGAGGAGTTTTGGCTGCTTGGTCCTCCTTCCAGGCCCCGAAGAATCTGACTCCAGAGATGGAGGAGAGGACAGGAAGGAGTCCGACTGCCCCCTGACACATGGAGGGCTCTCTTTCTTTCTCCCACCTCTCCCAGATTGTGGGTCTGCGTGGAAAACCCCCGGATGCAATGGCGGATGATAGGCCGGAGAGTCAAGCACCATCTTGTGATTGTGTAGCCGCTGGAGGCCTCATGAAGCCAAACCTGGGATTGGGAGAATGCTGCAAACAGAGAAAAAAGGCAGCTGGTTGGATTTAATTCACACCTCACCAGAAACTCAAGCTGCATTAAATGCTTCCTCCTATTTTCTCAACAACACTCCTGTGAGGTAGGCCAGGCTGAGAGAGACTGGCCCAAAACGTCTGGGGCTTCATCACTAGACCATCTCCTGGGCTGGTCCCCCAGGGAGGGAGGGTCTCTGGGGGCCTGCCTGGTCCCCAGGGAGCCTCTGAGGAAGATGTGAGGTGATAATCTGCTCCCCAGTCCAATGCCCCCACCTCATCTCAGCGCTTGCAGAAGAGTTGCGCTGCGGAAAAGCCCGTCAGCCTGTGAGCCAGGGAAGGCCCAGTCCTAGGCTACAGCCTCTCTCGCCCTGAAGACTGGGGCACCCAGTGAAAAAGAAGAGCCGCTTGAAGGGTTTCCCTTGTGCCAGTCTGAAATCCTCCTCCTCAGCCCCGGGTTGAACATCCCCTCTCAGGGACTGAGAGGGCAGCCACGGCATCACTTGAGCCACCAAGGGTGGAAATACAAAATTGAGAATCATCCGCATACTGGTGATACCTCCACCCACGGTGATCTCCACCCATGGAGCCCAGCGGCTTCATGTAGATGTTAAAGAGGAGTGGAGAACAAGGAGCAGCCGTCACTTGGTCTCTTGCTCCCTATCAAACACCGATGGGGACATCCTTGTAGAAAGGAGCCAAACCATTTTTGGCCGGCAGAGCCGGGGAGAGCTGAGGAGGATGAAAACAGGCAGCCTCATGAGGCCTCCGCGTGGCCTATTCTGACCAGCAGAGGCACTGCGGACCAGTCCTTTGATATTTCCAGGCTGGCCCCGTGGGCTAGATTTAAGCACTTCACGGGCCATGGGCCTTGAGTTTGATACCCCTGTGCTAAACAAACTTTATCGCCTTCTTTGACACTAAATTAGGGGATTAGCAAAATGCTGTGAACAGAGTTTATTTAGACTTCAGTAAAGCCTTTGATAAAGTAGATCCCAGCCTACTTCTTGGTAGGATAGAACAATGTGTGATAGACACTGCCAGGTGGACTCACAACTGATTGACCAACTACACCGACTGGTATTCCTCAATGAAACTGCACTATTGGTAGAAGATTAAAGAGAGAACCAGCCTAGAACTAAAGAGAAATTTCCTGACACAGAGAACAATTAATTGCCTCATGAAGCTGTGGGTGCTCCATCACTGGAGGTTTTTAAGAAGAGACTGAACAGCCATTTGTCTGGAACGGCATAGGGCCATGATGGGGAACCTATGGCACGCCTGCCACCTGTGGCACGCGAGCTGTCAACCTAGGTCAGCTCCACTGCGCATGCGCACCTCCCACCGGCCAGCTGATTTTTTGGTCTCTGCCACACATGCAGAAGACGTGCGTGCATGCCCATGCCGCCCCTCCCCTCCCAGGAGTCTCCACGTGGCCCATTTTGAATGCCAGGAAAGTACAGAGCTCACGCAGAGGCTCTGGGAGGGTGAAAAACGGGCCTACCGGAAGTCCAGAAACGGGCCGTTTCCAGCCTCTGGAGGCTTCAGGGAGGCCTGCTAGGCCCAAAACGGGGGGCGGGGTGTGGGGGGCTTTTATTTGATTGCTGTGGGCATGCACGCACTTTTGGCACCCGAGGAAAAAAAAGGTTAGCCATCACTGGCATAGGGTCTTCTGCTGAGCAAGTGGTTGCACTAGAAGACCTCCAATGCCCCTTCCAACCCTACCGTTCTATGCTCTAATCTAAACCTTAAAAGTAAATTGAGGCTTGCAAGTAACGGGAGCCCAGGATCAGTGGGTGAGCTGTTCCCAGTCTTCCAGGCCCTTCTCCAGGACTGCCCCAAGTTGACTGGGACAGGTTCTGCCACCGCCTTCTTGAGCAACTGCGTGGGAGACAATCCCTTTGCCTTGGAGACCCAACCCCGGTTCCTATAGTGAAATTCTCTCTTCCCGCATGTCCTCAGCAGCCGTCTCTCTCCTCCCCTCAGTGGCACAACCACAATCAGCCACAGCTTCATTTTCCTCACTGGAAAAAACAAGTGCCGAATCTCTGGGTTCTGCTTTCTCCACATCACCTCTCTCCACTTCCAGCAGACCTGCACTGTCTTTGATTTTCTAACCTATGGAAGGTCATTTTAATATATATATATATGTGTATATATAGTATATATAGTATATAAATATGGAGAAGGGCCTGGAAGGCGGGGGAACATCCTCAAAAAGCAGACGAAGGGAGGACCTGGGAAACTACAGAGCCACAACTTGGTTTCTGTCCTCCGCAAAGTCTTCAAACAGTCCATCGACACCATGTTTGTGAGCACTCGGATAAGCATGTTGGAATCGATAGGAGCCAGCATGGACACCTCGCAAACAAATTGTGCCAGAATATCGTTATCTATTTTGACAGTGGGTCAAGCTTAGAAGACGGAAGCAATGTCTGCACCCAAAGAGGGCCTGCTTCACCTTGGAAGGGATTACCAGGGGACATGCCCTGGAAAGATTCCTACAGAATGTCAGCCAAAATTCCGCAACAGTGTCAGTTGATAGGACACAAATACTTGCTGTAACACCTAAAAGAAACTTCATTGCTTGTCTCGGCCTGCTTAATTTAAGCTGATCTACCCTGCCTTTATAAAACACATCCTTTTCAGCACATCTCACCATGCCCCGGAAGAAAAATGGGGGAAGCCAAGATCTCAGGGGCCTGAACAGCCTCCCAGGATCAACCCCTCTGCCCTCTCCATGCCCAGGAGGGGAAAGGAGGGGGGCAGGCAGATCCTGGCTAGGCTTGGCTGCCCACCTGCTTGGTGCTGCGCTTGGCCCCACTGGGCTAGCCTTGGAACCAGAATGCTGGCCTTGGGAGCTTTGGGGCTGCTGGGGAAGGCTTATGCCATCACAATGGCTGGGGGTTGGAGGGAGGAGATGCAGCACCAGGACTACAGCCACCCCCAAAGCCCCTGCTGCACTACCAGCCTTGCCCAACAGACTCACTCCAACCCCAGCCACACCAAGGCTTGCCTGCCCCAAGTCACTGCTTCTTGGAGGCTGAGGAGACCCACATATGCAGCCCACAATGCTGTGGGAAGTGGTTGGGGTTGGACTTGGTAATAGGGAGTCCAAGTTCAAGTTCCCTATTATGTGCCAGGGAAGCTCGCCTGAGAACTGGGACCAGGCACCCTTTTGGCCTCACTTCCCTCACTTAGGGGATTGTTGGTGGGAAATTAGAGGAGGGAGATGCTGAAGGAAAGGAGGGGGGGGAGGTGTAAATCTAGTAAGCAGCAACAAACACAGCCACAACAGCCAACAAAACTCATTGAATCCATTAGAGAAGATTCAAAACTTGGTCAATCAGTATTTTGTTTCATACAATTCACTGCCAGGTTAACTTTAATCTACTGATATATCAAGTACTGCAATTTATATGCTTCTCCATTTCCAGAGATTCTGAACACCATGTAATGCTACCCCCAAAACCAGTTAGTGCCATTATGACTAGATGGGTGTGATGCATTCTTAAGGTGGTGCATACAGGTGAGTGGCTGAGGGCTGCCCATGTCGGAATCCGGGAAGGGAGCATGGGGATACTTAAGTATATCTCGATTAGGTTAAGGGAGGAGAAGCCGGTTGCATGAAAGCTTCCAACACTCTGGACTCCAGCCAGATCCACCGACTCTGGAGGCCAACTTGGCTGGGCGTTTTCATGCGACTCGGAAAAGGCTCAATTTAACCTCTTCGCTGCCGACTCCCCCGCTAGGCTGGAGGAAAAGGTTTCCTGTCATGTTATCACTTGCGGCGGAGGCTTTTTCTGGGAAGTCCGTTCCCTCAAGCCCGGAGCTAGATCCACCGCGACGGTCTTGGGGGATCTCCCAAATCATTTCCCAGCCCTCTTCTCCTTCCGGGACTGCCCATCCCTGGGGTCTCTGAGGGAGGCGAAGGAGCCCCCACCCAAGGCCCAAAGGGGGTCAGCGCCGCCCGAGCGCCTCTCCGGCCTCCCCCGCGGACCCCCGCGGACCCAGCCAGGCCCCTCCCGCCCACGGCCCTCGGGCGCTCCGCAGCCGCCGTTTCCAGCCAGCCTTTCCCCGAAGCCCGCAGGGCGGAGGCCAAGCGCTTGACCTCCGCCCGGCAGCCGCTCACAGGGGCCGGAAGCCGCCGACCGCCGCCTGCCTCACCGTCGGGTTCGAAGGGGGCAGCTACAGGGTCCCGCCGGCACGGAGCGCCAAGGCCTGGGCTTCGCATGGCAGACCGCAGCACGACTCCCCGACCCCCGAGCTCCCCAGGGCGGCCCGGCTGCAGCGTCGCTCCCGCTGCGGAGCCCGAGGTGTTGGGGGGGCCATCGCCCACTCCCACCTCCGGCTCTCTACCCCTCTCCCCCCCCGCCGAAAGCGCGCCGCCCGCGGCCAAACTGGCTTCCTTCGGCCGGCTTCTCTGCCCCCGTCCCGGGTCCGGCTGGAAGTGGCGCCGCCCAGCACAGGCGACGGGCTGAGCCCGAGCATCACCCACCTGCCCCGCCACCGCCTGGCTTCAGTCCCCCCGGGCGGCCCCGGCGCAGAAAAGGGCGCCGTCCTGCGGGCTCCGCGGGGGCTCCTGCCGGCCACGCCCGCGCTCCGCAGCGGGTCTCGCCCGCTTGGCCAGCGCCGGGCCGGCCGCCCTCGCGCCGCGTCTCCCGCCCCCGGAGCATGCTCAGTCGCGCCGCCGCGCCTCGCCAGCCCGTCCCGGTGCCCAGCCGCCCGGCGGTCCCAGCAGGAGTCCGGCCGAGGGGGAGGCGGGACAGCCGGGCTGGACCGCGACTTCGGGGGGCGACGCTGGGGCTTGCCCGGTTCCCCTTGAGGGAGCGCTCGCGCAGGCTGTCCGGGCGCAGAGGGAAGGGAAGCCGCCACCGCGCGGTTGACCCCTCCGAAGCATCCCCGGCGCAGCCCGGCCTGGGCCGCGGTGTCGTTCCCCCCTTCCGGCCCCGCGAATGGCACCTGGCTGCCGGCGCTCGAGGGTGACGGCGTCCCTGGCGGCCCCTCCGGCTGGAAAACGGCCGCGGGCTCCTCTGTGTGCAAGCCGTCCCATCGCCCCCCCCCCCCCCCCGCGTAGGGCCCGTGGACGGGCAGGAGGAAGCAGCAGGTGCCCCCGCCCCACCTGAGAAGTGACAAATCTCCTCAGGTTTCCAATAACTTCTTTTGGTGGCAGGTTCTACTTTTGATGTTGCCTCTTTGCAAATAGCGCGATCCAAAGAATTGTCAGTCTTTTACATTCAAGCCAGGCCAGGCAATAGTTTAAAGCTTGCAGGACTCTGCCTTCTGTGTAATAAAGGTGCACCTGCATTATGCTTTGGTTCATGAGAAAAGATTGTTTGCAAACTACTCCCAGTTTCCTTGTGGTTCAAAGCATAAATTGTTTAGTTTCAGTGTGCCTATTCTTTATGACTTCACATACACCCTTTGCAAAACTTACTTCCATATCCTTTATTGTCTAAGCGAGACACACTCAACACATTTTGATCTAAATCTGGTACATAAAAACCTTAAACATTTATCAATACATGATACATTTGCATATACAGTTCCTTGCCTCTGTACAAAAGAATGATTATCATTCTGTTGATCAGGAATTTGATGATTGGCAAAAGGAAATGTATGTTGAGATAGCAAAACTAAAGTTCAGGCCTCTGCAAACCCTCCAGGCTATGGAAAGTGCCAAAGGAAACCACTAACCTGTGGGTTAGACATGTGACCAAAGGAGTCCACAGAAGGCGTGCAGAAGAAGAAGAAGAGTATTTTTATCATTTCTATATCTCTATACCACGGGTGTCAAGCACGATTTCATTGAGGGCTGCATCAAGATTATGTTTGACCTTGGGGGGGTGGGCAGGGTGAGCTTGGACAGTTTGACGTCACTCATGTCGGGGACATCTATGATGGCCTGAGCGCTTTGCCAGCGAAAATAGGCTCCCAAGCTCCATTTCAGCTGTGATGACCTCCTGCAACCCTCTGCCAGCAAAAATGGAGCTTAGGAGGGCCGCACGTAGCCCTCCTATAGGATATAAGAAAATTCAAAAATAAAATAGTATGTAGGTATATAGGTTAGAAATGCATATAAGTGAAGATTCAATTTTGTTCAGGCAGAGGTTAGACTGGATGACCTCCAGGCAGTGGTGGGTTCCTCCCAGTTCGGCCCGGTTCCCCTGAGCTGGTAGCGGTGACAATATGATGTCACCGAACCAGTTCTCCCCCCCACCCCCGTGTTATTCTTACCTTTTATTTGGCCCCACCCCCAATCTATTGCTGCCTCCTGAGTCCCAGTTGATGGGCTATAAGGAAAAAAACTGTTTAAACTCTTGACTCAGGGCTTCAAAGGGCCGCCCTACAGCTGATCAGTGGTAAAAGGCAGTTTGGTGGTAGACTGGTGCCTGCAAAAATAAATGAGTAGACCAGTACAGTTCTGCAAGCAGTTAAAAGTCTGGTAGACCAGTACCTCTGCTAAATCCTAAAGAATTGTCACATGACCATCAAGCCACGCCCACAAAACCGGTAGTAAAAAACAATTAGAACCCACCCCTGCCTCCAGGGTCCCTTCCAGCTCTGCTACTCTTTTAAATTTGTTAGACATTATTCTGCTTTAAGATAATTGGAGAACATGCTGAAAACATACCAATAGGTAACAACGTTGTGTTAGAATAGATCTTCTTTTGTTTGAGGCCGGTTAGAAAGAGGCCCACTCTTGAATTCCAAGGCAATGGAGATAAGAAAGAGCCATGCTTGCAAAATATTTTAGGGGTAGTAGGGAGGTATTGATGAACATGCAATTAAAGAGATGATGTTCTCTCTAAAAGGCGCTTCGGATTAGCCGTGATCGGTCACTGGATGCAATGGAGGAGTGTAGGAGTCTGCAGTCTGCATATGTGCAGGAATTTTCCTATCTTGGATGGCAAACCTCAGATAAGGAAGGTTACTTGCACGTAGGCGCCAGGAAATGGACCCTAACTCTGTAAATAAGAGGAACCGGAGGAGAGGAAGTGGGATGTGTGTTAGATTTTAATTATAGCTAAATATTAGAAGTGCTTAAGCAAAGCAGTAATGATTAACCTATGATTTAAGTTACCTGGAAGATTCTGTGAGCCAATGATATTCTGCCAAGTACGCTGTAACTTGAAAGTAACAAACTATATAATGTCACTATGTAAGGCAATAAACTACCACATTTATCCTCCTTGTGTGTGTGTTCACTCAACAGAGGAGGGGCATGGGGGGGGCATTGGGATAGGGAACTATAAAATGCCATGCTTTTGAAACTTTAGGTTGGCTTCCTGGCTCAAACTCCTTGTTGAGATCTGTTGGGATACCACCCTATTTTGCAAAATTGTTTTTATTATTTTCTCTTAATAAAGTCTCTTTGTTTTCATTGACCCATGCTTGTGGGTTGAATTCATTTCCAACACTCCCAAGCTCCTTTTTGCTTGGAGAGGCACTGCGGGCCAGTCTTTCTCTGTTTCCAGCAGGGCCGGATTTTCCTATAGGCTAACTAGGCTTCAGCCTAGGGCCTCAAGATCCAGAGGGGCCTACACAGTGGTGGGATTCTGGGGGTTCTAGGGGGTTCGGCCGAGCCCTTTGTTAAATTGCTGGCTCGCCCACCCCTCGCCTCCCACCCGCACGGCGCCAGCCTACCGTAGTCAGGGGTGGGCAATGGTGGCTCTTTTACAACCTGTGGACTTCAACTTCCAGAATTCCTGATGCAGCTTGGCTGTCTGAGGAATTCTGGGAGTTGAAGGCCACAGGTTGTCAAAGAGCCACCATTGCCCCCCCCCTTCCCTAGCCTGAGTTCCGCTGCCTGGGATCCATGTGGGCTCCGGATGCAAGAGAGCAGGATGGAGAAAGCAGCTTCCCCACCTTCACTCGCCCTCCCTCTCTGCCCTTCGCTTACCCCGCCCACTCCCCATCTATTGCTGCCTCCGATGGCTGGAGGGAAAAAAAACTGCAAATTCTTGCCGCGGGGCTTCAAAGGGCCGCCCTAGAGCCAGTGGTGCAGCCGAACCCTTTGTTAAATGGCTGGCTTGCCCCGCCCCTCCGCACCACTATTTATTGCCAATCAATAGTGGTGGGCGAGGGGCTAATTAGCCCTTGCTTAGATTTGCTCTCAGCTGTTTTGTTCACGGATCTGCTCCTTGCTTGGAAAGAGTGCAGGTTTTTTTTCCCCTAGCTATACTGAAAAACGAAAGAGAAAGTAAAGCAGGCTGTTGGCTTTGTACGTTGGAAAATTAGGCAGGCAGATTTCTTTTTCCTCACCAAAAAAGGTAGGTGCAAACAACGGGAAATTTAGGGAAAAAGAGGAGATTTTAAAACACAAAAGAAAAAAAGCTCTATTTAACTAGGGAATTGTAATAATTGAGATACTATTAGTTGTATATTGTGTTGAAAGCAGAAATGGTTAAGTTGTGGTTTGGAGGAATATATGAGGGAAATTATTTGGTTTATTATTATTGGTAAATATAATTAATTGATTTGTAAGAAATTGGATTGCATGGAAATAATTGGAATATTCATGTTCATATTGATTAATATACAAAAAAGGTAGTTATATAACTAATTGATTTATATTAAAATGTTGAATTCATATTAAACAACTGTAATATTACATAATTAACCAATGTGAGGATGGATATAAAAATAGATGACAATGGGAAGGGGTATAATATAGAATAGAAGGGAAAAAATGAATTTGATTAAGATTAGAGATGAGGATGAGGGTAATATTGGTTTTTTACAAAAATATGGCAAAAAGGAAATATAGAAATTGTAAATTTAATTGAAATGACTAAACACTGTTTAAATTTGTGAACCGGCCAAATACTCTGTTCAAAGAAAATACATTGTATGTTTGTATGTGTGTTTCTAATTATTGTTATTTATTCATATTTGTTCTCTTTTATTCTTTAAAGTTTAACAATTCATTCTTTATCTTAATATCTTTATATTTTTGGGGGGTTGGCTTTCTTCCCTTTCATCTTTTTTATTGTACAGCAATCTTTCTCCTCAAACCTACCACCTCTCTTTTCTTTCCTTCTTACTTTCTCTTCCTCCCCCTCTTCTTCTCCTCCCTACTTCCTCTTCCTTTCTCCTTCTCCTCCTTTCTTCCTCCCTCTCTCTCCTACTCTAATTTCCCTTCCCTTCCTTCATCCCTCTCTATTGCTGTATCCTTTTATGCATATGGACTACTCAGAGGGCTGAAAAAGTTATTTTTGACTGGTCCTCGCACTTTTGACCAGTCCTCGAACTTACGACTGTCCTCACATTTTACGTTTTTGCCCTATCTTGTCACCATGGTGAAGAAAAGCAGTTGTGAAATGAGTGACATGGTTGTTAAGAAAGCTGCATGGGCATAAATGTGAGGATGGTCATAAGTGTGAGGACCGGTCAAAAGTGTGAGGCCCAGTCAGAAATGACTTTTTTCAGCCCTCTGAAAAAAGTCTATGCACACAGCCACGCCCACCCGGTCACATGACGAGCTACCCACGCCCACACAGTCACGTGACCAGCTAGCCATGCCCACCCAGTCACATGATTGCCAAGCCGCCGCCCCCCAACTAAGCCACGCCCACAGAACCTGTTGTTAAAAAATTGAATCCCACCACTGGTGAAAGGGCCTCATAAGTGGAATAGCCTAGGGCCTCTTCCAATCTAAATCCGGCCCTGGTTTCCAGGGAGCCCCCGTGGGCCAGATCGAAGCAGACCTGGCTCCCGGGCCTTGAGTTTGATACCCCTGCTCCTTACCTTATCTGTTGTGTGTCAGCTTCCTCTTATGTAACTAAGTGAAAGCAAAGAAATGTATAAATATCTGCCTTACACTGTGTTTGGGGTTCCTCCACCTTTAGGGAGGATCAGTCTTTATTCAGCTGAATAAACGCGTTTGGCATATCAAAACAAATCCAGATTACATCTTTTATTTTTTACTGAATCATACCTGAACACCTGCATAAGATTTCTGGCACTCCAGATGGGACAGGTACATGGTCCTGAGAACCCTCGGGGAGGGGAACGCACCAAGCGTGCTTGGGGGTTTCCTGGAGGTGCCTCCCTTCTCGATTTTTTGTCATGTTTTAAAAGATACTTGGAGTAGTGGACTTACACTATATATCTTTCTTCTGTCTCTTTCTGCTCTGGAGAGCCAAAGACAAGGTAAGGCAATCGTTTTTTCAATTTGTAGTGTGTACTTGGGATATGCAAGTGGCTTGGGCGTATGTGAATGGGTGTATGTCTCCCCTGAGCTCATAACCCACCGTTGGCCAGACCTGGGCAGAATGGTTGACTTTAGCCACACTTAACCCTCCACTAGCTTCATGGCTGGAACTGGAGGTGTTTAAAAAGCAAGGGAGGCCAACGCTGTACTTTGTGCTCCAAGGGATTGCGAGTGGTTGCTGTTGTTCATATGTTCCCCTATAAATCTCCTGCTGTTGAGCAGGCCTAGGTGTGAAACTGATCTCAGCTGCCTGTAACCCCACTAGGTGTTCACACTGTTGATCAGGGGTGTTTATATTGCTGGGGGATCGGGGGATCTCTTGTGGCCCAACAGGCTGTGAAAGAGGTGTGGCTGACATATGGGCTCGGCCCAAGGAAAATCTAGAGTCGAGTCAGACTAAGGCATGTGCCCTCAGCCCTCCCGAGTGTGTCATAAAGAACATTGATAAGCTAACAAAAGGTCTTGTGTTCTGGCAAAAACCACTATGCTCTCCAGACTTGTTAGTCTTTCTGTGGTTAGGAAATGTGCTTCTGTGTTTACAGAGGAAGCAGGATCCAGCTGTGATTGGAAGAAGGGTCCTCTCACTCACACACATGCAGGCATACACACATTTCCCATGCTTTCCCATTCTTTAAAATTAAAATGTAGAGGTACTCACCTTCTTTCCAAGCAGCTTTTGAGCTCAACACTCAAAACCCCTTTAAAACCTAGTTCCAAATGGCCAAGGCCCAAGAAAACTTACCCACAGACTCAGTGGGTCTGCTGCTAGCAAGGGAGGCTTACCTGGGCCAGGTCCATTGGTTAGGTTAGCTTGGAGTCCCATCTCTGGGGTGCCAAATTGTTGAAAGAAATATTCTTCTGGGTTCAGTTCCAAGTGGGGAAAAAGACAATGGAAACATGGAGACTGCTTGGAAAGATGGTTTAATGGTGACCAGGATCACATGGCTTGAGTTCCTGAGTAGAAAAAAGGGATGAGATGCTGAGGGTGCCGTGGTTTTATACCCTCTGTTGGGCCCCACCTCAGTGTTTCTGGTTCCTGTGTAAGAAATGCATCCTGATTGGTTGTCAAACTCCCAGGGGGTGGGGGTCTTAGCTAACTTTGTAGGTTGCTTGAGCCTTGCTATGTGGTGAGTTTCTGTTGTTAAATGGGTCCTATTATGTCTTTTGTGTTGCACCATTGACAAAGGTGGGGGGACAGGGAGCTTCAGGGAGCTGCTTTGTCTTTAAAACATGTTTCTCCATTTCTCATCCAGGAAAATATAATATTCTGCCTTTTTAATATTTCCTAAAATATTTCATTTTCTAGGAGAGGGGTGGTTTATTTCCTACATGTCCATCAGGCAGCGTCTTAAAGACCTAAGTGACTTCCTTGAGAGCAGGGGTGAAATGCTCCTGGTTCGGACTGGATTGCCTGATCTGGTAGCGATGGCAGTGGGTGGTTCGGAGAACCGGTAGCAAAAATCCCTCCCTCCCCCAATGCCCAGCTGAGCTGCGAGATCATCAGAGGCTTTTTTTTTACTTTTAAAAGCATTTTTTCTACAACCTCTTCGGTCAAAGAGGTTGTAGAAAAAATGCTTTTAAAAGTTAAAAAAAAAAAAAGTTGGCTCCGCCCACCCAGTCACATTACCCCCCCACCAAGCCACACCCACTGAACCAGTAGTAACAAATTTTACATTTCACCACTGCTTGAGAGTCTTTATCCGGAGGCCCCAGAGAACCACTGCCTGGTGAACATGCTTTTACTGGTCAAAGCGCTTTTTTTTTATATTAAGTTTTTAATTAAAGACAAAACACAAAACACAAAACACAAAACCACACCCAGTGTATAATACAAAATAGAGAGAAGCGGATAAATTTTTTCTTCATCTTCAGGTCTTCCAAAATTCTCTTTGCATTGGCACTGGCATTATTTCTTCCAAGTTCCCGATTGCGTAGTCCACAAATGGTTGCCATATTCTCCAAAATATGTTTTCTTTCAATAGTCCTTTTTTGAATTTTATATCACACGTTAACTTATCATTAAGAGCAATTTTCCAAACTTCTCTGAACCATTCATTTATTTTGTATTCAATATTCAATTTCCAGTATCTTGCAATCACAATTCATCCCATAATGATCAATATCCTTACAAGCTCTCTTTCATCAATTGTTAACACCTTGTCATTCAACTTTAATATGAGGATGGTATCTACTCCCAACTTTACCTTCTTTTTAATTATTTTACTAGATTCTTCTTCTATTCGTAACCAAAAATTCTTCACTTTACGACATCCATACCACATGTGTTCGTATGTTCCATTCTCCACTTTACATCTCCAACATAACTTGCTAGTACTTTTATTCATTTTATATAATCTTATTGGGAACAGGTACCATTTCCAGATAACTTTATAACTATGCTCCTTTATTCTTATTGATAAGGTCCTCATTATTCTACTATTCCAATCCAAAATCTGTAATATCTGTTTCTAAATCTTTTACCCAATTATCTTTCATCACCATTTGTAAATTACTATCCAAATTAATAATTTTATATACCTTGCTAACCAATCCTTTAATTCCAATTTCTTCCATTCCTAATTGGGATACTATTTCTTCAAATTCCGTTTTTAACCTTTCTGCCCTCGTTATATTTCTTATTCCAATTATTAACCTGTATCTTCTCCCACCAATTCAATTTCCACTTTTCATATATTTCCTCTTTTTTAAAATCATCTCTTACCACGTTTATCCATTCTTTTATTCCTTCCAGATTTTCCTCTTTTAACACCTGTTTCCTTTTCCTATTTAAATTTATGGGAAAATCCCCATCTTCCAAATTCCCCAATTGTAATCTGTCTGGAATCAATTTTCTGTCAAATTTACTCCAAGTTTTCAACAAACTATTTAACAAATCATTTCTAACTTTAATTTTTTCCGCTATATTCTCCATAAAATATATTCTTCCCCATTTTTCAATTTCTCCCAACTTCAATTTTCCCCATAATTCGTTTTGACCAACAATTATTTTAATTACAGTTTTCACATGAAAGGATCTATAATAATTAATAAATTTAGGTATCCCAAGACCTCCTTCCTTTTGATTTTGAAACCATAATTTTTTAACTATCCTCGACTTTTTATCACCATTACAAAATTTGTCGATTTTCTTTTGATATAATTCCATATCCTTTTCAGAGATATATATTGGAAGCATTTCAAATAGGAAATTGAATTTCGGTAATAACATCATTTTATTTAATGCCACTCTCCCAAACCAAGAGAAATTTAATTTCTTATACTTCCCGATTTTCTCATCAATTTCTCTTATCAGTTTGTCATAATTCAACTTTTTCATTTCATTTATCTTTGTTGATAATATTATTCCTAAATATCTTATATTTTCTTTAACTTTTATTCCGAATTGATTTTTAAATTTCTCTTTTCCTTTTTTTATATCCCAATTTAATAACATTTCTGATTTAGCCCAATTTATAGATAATCCAGTGAGCTCTTCGAATTCCTCTAAATGCATCTTAATTTTTTCAATATCTTTTTCTGGATTTTTCATTACAATCAGGGTATCATCGGCATACAAATTAATTTTAACACCTTTATATCCAATAATATCTTCATCTTCTATTTTTACTGCTAAGATCTCCATAGTTAGTAAAAACAATGCTGGGTATAAAGGACACCCTTGTCTTTTCCTCTCTTCCAGAATTATCTCTTTTGTTAAAATCCCATTCACTTTTACTCTGGCAACCCCCTTTTGATATAATTTTGAAATAACTTGAGTAAATTTATCTCCAAATCCATAAGCCTTAATCAATTCTATAATCGTTTCCCATTGAATTGAATCAAATGCTTTAAATATATCCAACGCTAATATTCCTATTCTATCCTTATTATATTCTGCAATATTTATAATATTCAAAACTCTCCTATGTCTGACCTTTCACAAAACCTACTTGATTACTATTTATATATTTGTCTATAAAGCTATTTAATCTATTCGCTAAAATAGCTGTAAATATTTTTGTGTCCTGATTTATTAGGGAAATAGGTCTATAAGATTCTACCAATTCTAAATCTTTTCCTGAGTTGGGAATCAAAGAAATCAGTGATCTATTCCAAGATGCTGGAATATCCGCACCATGCAAAATTTTGTTATACAATTTTTCTAATTTTGGCACTATTATGCCTTTAAATTCCTTATAAAATTCTGCCGGCAACCCATCCTCACCTGGTGCCTTCCCCAATTTTAATTTTTGGATCGTTTCTATAATTTCTTGCTGGGTTATACTTCCTTCCATTTTTTCCTTATATTCCATTTCTATTTTTCTATGTTCATATTTTTTTCAAAAAGTCCTTCAATTTCTTACTATCTATTTCCTTTTTAGAGTAAAGTTTTTGAAAAAAATTCTAACAATCTCACATTTATCTTTTTTCTTATTACATCTTTTACCTTTTTCATCTATTAATATTCCAATTTCTCTTCTACATTTCTTATCTTTAGCCATCCTTGCCAATAATTTAGAGTTCTTATTACCAAATTCAAAAAATTCTTTTTTCAAATACATTAATTTTTTTTAACAACTTCAATATCTTCAATTACCTGCTTATCTTTTAATTGTCACAATTCTTCCCCGATTTTTTTATTTTTAGTTCTTGAAAATTCGTTTTCTAATTCTTGTATTCTTTTCCCTTCCATTTCCATTTTTTTATAATCTTTATATTTTTTACATGACAATTTTATACTTTCACCCCGAAAAATCACCTTCATTGTATACCGTACCACATTATAATTCACTTCATCATTATCATTCCATTTCCAATTTTCCTCCCAAATTTCAATCATTCTTTTTTTGTCTTCTTCATTTTTATACAATTTAGCATCATACCTCCAATTATTTTCTTTTTTCTCAGTATATAAATTCAACTCCATAATTACATTTGCATGATCTGATTCTTTAAATATCCCTACATCAACTTTTCCAACTCTATTAAGTAAATCTCGACGCCATAATATAATCAATCCTTGAATACCGTATTTTCCGGCGTATAAGACGACTGGGCGTATAAGACGACCCCCAACTTTTCCTGTTAAAATATAGGGTTTGGGCTATACATGTCGAGTGTCAGCCATTCCCTCGACACATGATCCCAGGGACTGTGACAGCCAGAAGAACAGAGACACGGTGAAGGGGGGTGTTGTAGCGTTTAGCAGGGCACGGTGATATCAGGTGGTGGACGGGATAGGGAATCTGGGGGCAGGGTCAATAAAACGATGTCAAAGGAAACAAACGCCCTTCAATGCGAGGGACAGCGCGATCCGGAAGTAACTGAAGGATTAAATAGCGCGGTCACTTTAAATGCACAATTGAGCAAGGGAGGGGCGCTTGGGGGCGTTCTATAAAGCCAGTTAAGTGGAGGAATCGGGCGTCTCCGACTTTGTTTTTCATCAGAAAACTTCAGCGCTTACTGTATGACCACCGTGTAAGCTACGATTAAACCGGATAGCTCCACCTTTGAGTGTGTGCGTGTGGTGTTTGTTCGGCGGAGCACAGGTGGTTCCAGAGGAGGCTGACAGAAAGTCAGAGACGCTTTATTCTTCTGTCTGAGGACTGCAAGCAGCTGTGATGGCAGAGGGCGTGATGGATGATGCCACGGTGTTGGACTTGGGGACAGAGCTGGAGGCAGAGGAGGAGGAGAACGTGGAGACAGAGGAGCGTTGCGAACAGCCAGTGGTACGCCCCAAACAGAGAGTGGTGTTGCCCCCCCCCCTAGAAGACAAGCAGGGAAGACAGGATTCATTGGGGACTGAAGCTGCTCGAAAACCATCTGGAAATTGGTGGCAAAGTACCGCTACACTAGGGAAGTTGGGGTTTCAGACATCAGCTAACCCCCCTCTAGCCCCTCAATTCCAAGGGTGGTGGGAAAGGCAATGGATGGAGGAGGAGGAAGAGGGGGAATGGGATTATTCTTCTGGCCCCGGTGTAACCACCATGGATATGTTGAGGGAGAGATTTGGGGAAGCTAGCTTCCGGGATGCCCCCTCTTGGCAGCCCTGGGCACCCGGGGCAGACCAGTCAAACACGTGGCAGAGTGGGGGGGAGCATCAACGGGCGGCATATCCGAATCCAGGGTGCGTTTGGCCAGTCCAAAGCTGCGAGTAGACCATAGTCGATATAAGGCCAGATGGGATGAGGACCCTGCTCCCCAGGGGAGAGGTTCCTTGTCAAGCGAGGGGATACAGGGTACACAACGACAGCCACCTAGTCAGGGGCATCGTGAGGACCGGGAAGGTGAGCCTGCTGCTAGACGGTCCCGCTCACTGGAACGAAGAGCCCCTCGGGGTGGAGAGCGGTCCAGGCGTGCACGGGATCCAGCACCTGCCTGGACCCCAGGGCCTTGGGTACAGCAAATACCATAGGGTCTCCCTCCCTTACAAGCCACGTTCGATGGGAATCCAGACCGTGTAGCCCTCTTTCTAAGCCAGGTGATCAGCTATATGGATGCTTACGGGCACTATTATTCCTCTCAGTGGGCCAGAGTAGTAGCGGTTACAACGGTTTTGACAGGTGAGGCAGCTGACTGGGTGGCCAGTTTACACACCATGCACGCTCGAGAACTGGCAGATTTGGGACTGTTCCTGGAAGCGTTACGAAGTCGATTTGAGGACGATGCCAGCACCCAGGCCATTGTTGAAAGCGATCTAGTTTCACTAAAACAAAATGGACGAGCGGCTAAAGACTATGTAAAGGAATTCCGTACCTTGGCTAATCGGTTGAGGGGCTGGCCCAAATGTTTATTAGTTCACCATTTCCATAAGGGGCTGGATAGAGACCTACGTCAGGCCTGCATGTATAGGGGCCTTGGTCCTTACATAGCGGCCTGGTATAAAGTGGCTGTCGAATTGGATGTAGGCCTGAAGGAGTTCTGGATGCGAAGCGACACCGTGACCCCACCAGGGAAAGTGTTGGAGAAGCCACCAATAGGGCGGGGAGGCGTTCGAACATATATGCCTATAGGAGTAAGAGGTGGTATTGCCTCACGAAGACCATTCCGATGTTACCGGTGTGACCAGGAGGGCCACAGAGCGCTTGACTGCCCACTCCCGCCTCTCCGGGCCCCAGACATCCAGGCATCAGGTTCCGGTAGGCGGGCGGGTTTCCGTTCCAGACTATCGGAGCACTCTCGTATCGCGGCTCAAACAAGAGGTGGCGAGGCCAATGGTCGTGATGGCAATGGTGGATCTCCTGACATCATCCGAACACCGACGGAGGAGGGGAACATTGAGGAGGAAACGGAACACACGGATCCTATGGTATGTGATCCTGTTCGACCGTTCGTTATCCAGGTGACACTAAAACACCCTGGGTCGGGTAGATTGGAACAGCAAGGGGCCTTAGTAGATACCAGTTGCACCCGTTGCCTTTTACGGAGGGCGATAGCAGACAGTCTTGGACTCCGTATAGTGAAATTGCAAAAACCTATTTATTTTGAGCAAATGGATGGTTCAACGCTAGGAGGACAACCAGCTACCCATGTTACAGAACCTGTGACACTTGAGATCGGGAATCATTGGGAAGTAATACGATTTGTGGTTGTAGAAAAAATGATTGAACCCATCATTCTAGGCCTATCATGGTTAGATAAGTGGAAACCTACCATTTGGTGGGAAGGAGGTTTTCGCAAATTACGCTTGGCAGTAGGCCCTGATCCACCTGAAGACAGTAGAGATATAGGAGTGACTGGGAAGGAGATGTCCTGTCTAGAAAAAGTCCCACACGTATACAGAGTTCTATGGCGTGTGTTTAGTGAGAAGGAATGTGAGGCCCTTCCACCCCACCGTCCTACAGACTGTGCAATAGAGTTAAAACCAGGTGTTAGTTTACCTAAACCTCGCATGTATTCCATGACTCCCCTTGAATTAGAGGAATTGTGGCGTTATATAGATCAGAACCTAGCCAGGGGTTTTATCTCGCCCAGTCGTGCGCATATGGCGGCGCCAGTTCTGTTTAAGGAGAAGAAAGATGGAGGGCTAAGATTGTGTGTTGATTTTCGGGGATTAAACGCTGTCTGTATGGAACCCCTTTACCCCTTACCCCTTATGACGGATTCGCTTTCCACTCTCACGACAGGGAAGATCTTTACTAAGTTGGACCTCCGAGAAGCGTATTACAGGGTCCGGGTAAAAGCGGGTGATGAATGGAAGACCACATTTAACTGCCCTTTGGGCAGTTATAAGTTCCGGGTCATGCCATTTGGTCTACAGGGGGCCCCTGCAGTTTTTATGCAGTTTATCAATAGTATACTCTATGATCACCTGTATCGTGGAGTTCTCGTTTATCTAGACGATATTCTAATATACTCCAATACCCTAGAAGAACACATTCGTCTGGTACGGCAAATATTACTGAAGTTGTTGAAGGCTCAGTTGTATGTAAAGCTATCGAAATGTGAATTTCACAAGACAGAGATAGATTACTTGGGGTTTAGGATTTCAGGAAAAGGGATTGAAATGGACCCAAATAAGGTTAAAACAGTGTTGGAATGGCAGGCTCCAAAGACCCGAAAACAATTACAAAGTTTTCTGGGCTTTGCAAACTTTTACAGAAGATTTATCCCCTCATTTGCTAAGGTGGCTTTACCGTTGACTGATCTCTTAAAGATGAGAAAAAGTGCAGTCGGGAAAGGCAACCCACAACAAAAAATAAATTGGACGATATCATGTCAACGTGCATTTGACACGTTGAAAACCCTCTTCGCTAATGAACCCATACTAAGACATCCTAACACTTCAAAACCCTTCGTAATCCAGGCGGATGCAAGTGATGTGGCGGTAGGGGGTGTTCTCCTACAAAGAAATGAACATGGGGTTCTTCAACCATGCGCATACACCTCCCGAAAACTAACCGATACAGAACGGAATTGGACGGTTTGGGAAAAAGAGGCGTATGCCATAAAATGGGCCTTGCAAACGTGGAGGCATTTGCTAGAAGGGACTAAAGTAGAATCTGAGGTATGGACGGATCACAAAAATCTAGAGGCACTTCAATCGCCTCGTAAACTGTCCCCTAAACAGGCACGTTGGGCGCAGTATTTCCGCAGATTTACCATCAAGCTGAAAGCGATACCAGGGGGAAAGAACTATTTAGCTGATGCCCTATCACACATGCCACAATTTGAGAGCCAAAAAGAGGAGATAACACAAGCCTTAATACCTTATAAACAGACAGGAAAGCAAGGAAGGGACGTATTCCCGCTCCCCACAACCTGGATAGGGGAGTTGAGGAAAAAATTAGCAACAGACAGTTGGCTGAAGACCAATCCCCAGATAGTGACACAGAAAAGAGGACTAATGTGGAAAGGAGATAAATTATATATCCCCGAAGGACTGAGGGATAAGGTGTTACGACAATGCCACGATGTAAAAACAGCAGGGCATTTCGATTTCGTGAAAACATTGCATCTAGTGAGGAGACAGTTCTGGTGGCCACATATGCGAAAACAGGTAGAGACATATGTACAAGGCTGTCCCGTCTGTATAAGAGCTAAACCCTTGTCAGGGAAACCGTCTGGTTTGTTACAGTCGGTGGCTGAACCACAGAGACCTTGGGAAGATATAGCCATGGATTTCATAGTCGAATTACCTCCCAGCAAAGGACACAATGTAATATGGACTATTATTGACCTGTTTTCCAAACAGGCGCATTTTGTCCCCTGTAAAGGACTACTGTCCGCAAGGTGTCTAGCGAAACTGTTTGTCCAACATGTATATCGACTTCATGGCACAGCCAAGCGTATAATCGCAGACAGAGGTCCCCAATTTACCGCCCGGTTCTGGAGACGGTTTTTAGGACAATTAGGAACAGAACAGGGACTGAGCTCTGCGTTCCACCCAAATACCAACGGAACCGCTGAAAGAGCCAATGCCATGGTAGAAAGGTATCTACGTTCTTATGTGTCATACCAACAAACAGACTGGTGCGAACTCTTACCTTTCGCAGAATCAGCATATAATAACACCGTGCACAGCAGTACTGGTTATACACCCTTCCTAGTAGTTTCTGGAAAAGAGTTCCCAGCCATCCCCGATCTAGATGTACAAATGACTAGTTCCCATAGTCCAAAAGAATGGACAGAGAAGGTTAAACAGAGTTGGCCACACATCAAAAATGCATTAGAAAAAGCTTCTGAAGCATACAAAGTAAACAAGTAAACAAACGGAGACGAGATAACCTACCCTTCAAAATAGGAGAAAAGGTGTATTTGTCCACAAAATATATCAATCTACGTATGCCCAGTAAAAAATTAGGCCCAAAGTATATAGGTCCCTTTCCCATCACCAAAATAATAAATCCCGTAATGGTATCTTTAAAACTACCCCCCTTACTGAGAAGAATACACCCAGTATTCCACAGTAGTCTCCTAAAACCAGCAGCCAAAATAAGAGACAGGAACACGTCCAGGGCCTGTGACAGGAAATTCATACGAAATTAAAAAGATCCTCGATTCCAAAATATATCATGGGAAGCTTAGGTATTTAGTACATTGGAAGGGATACCCTATATCAGAAGCAACATGGGTGAAAACGAAGGATATAAATGCCCCACGATTACTAAAACAATTCCATGAAACATATCCAAACAAACCAGGTGGACACTTTTCCACTTAATGAGAATAACCGAATGTTTTTATGTCCCTACAGGAAGAGACCTGGTAGGGGGGGGGCCGCATGTCGAGTGTCAGCCATTCCCTCGACACATGATCCCAGGGACTGTGACAGCCAGAAGAACAGAGACACGGTGAAGGGGGGTGTTGTAGCGTTTAGCAGGGCACGGTGATATCAGGTGGTGGACGGGATAGGGAATCTGGGGGCAGGGTCAATAAAACGATGTCAAAGGAAACAAACGCCCTTCAATGCAAGGGACAGCGCGATCCGGAAGTAACTGAAGGATTAAATAGCGCGGTCACTTTAAATGCACAATTGAGCAAGGGAGGGGCGCTTGGGGCGTTCTATAAAGCCAGTTAAGTGGAGGAATCAGGCGTCTCCGACTTTGTTTTTCATCAGAAAACTTCAGCGCTTACTGTATGACCACCGTGTAAGCTACGATTAAACCGGATAGCTCCACCTTTGAGTGTGTGCGTGTGGTGTTTGTTCGGCGGAGCACAGGTGGTTCCAGAGGAGGCTGACAATACTCGCCATATAAGACTACCCCTCTTCCAACACACACCAAATAAAAATTAAAAAACATCAACTGCCTCAACACAATGTAAAAGCAGCTGTGCTAGACCCAAAAGGGCCCCTGCAACTAGCAGGAACCTCACACAGCCACAAAAAGCCCAAAAAAACAACTTTCACACTTTACACACACACACACACAACACAACACAACTGGCTCACCCACAATGTAAAAGCAGCTGTGCTAGACCCAAAATGGCCCCTGCAACAAGCAGGAACCTCACACAGCCACAAAAAGCGCAAAAAACAACTTTCACACTTTACACATACACAACACAACACAACACAACTGGCTCATCCACAATGTAAAAGCAGCTGTGCTAGACCCAAAATGGCCCCTGCAACAAGCAGGAACCTCACACAGCCACAAAAAGCCCCAAAAAATCAACCTTCACACTTTACACACACAAAATTCCACATACAGCTTTGTGAGATTTTGTGTGTTTGTGTAGTTAGAGTGAAACACTACAGAAACACACCACATCTCAGAAAGCTGCACAAATATTATTTTATTTTTATTTTTATATGAAAACTAAATTTAAAACTTCCTAAACTTTAAATGGCTAGGTCTAAAAAAGAACAACTAAAAAAACCCCAATTAACTATTTTTTTAAAGCTCCCAAAGGGGAAAAAAACTTACCCAATAGAACAGGGGTCTCCAACCTTGGCAACTTTAAGACTTGTAGACTTCAACTCCCAGAATTCCTCAGCCAGCTTTGTTTTTACTGGCTGAGGAATTCTGGGAGTTGAAGTCCACAACTCCTGCCTGCATGATTGCAGGCAGAAAGTGGCTTGCTGATGGAATGGATTCAGGCAAGCGAAGCAAGGCAAGCGTGGCGATTACCAGCTAAGGTAAGCAAGCTGGAGGGGGAAAACTTTTTTCTTTTTACAGGACTCTGGGCTCTGGCGATCCCAGCTGAGTTGCCTGATTAGCAGGCAACGCAGCTGGGATCGTCAGAGCTTGGATCGATGGCTCTGGCGATCCCAGCTGCGATGCCCGATTGGCAGGCAACTCAGCTGGGATCGTCAGAGCTTGCAGAGTCACGTAAAAGGAAAAAAGTTTTTTCCTTTAACATGGCTCTGGCATCCCAGCTGAGTTGCCTGATTAGCAGGCAAAGCTGGGATCGTCAGAGCTTCGATCGCCAGAGCCATTTAAGGCTCGTTAGAGTCTTTTGGGCTGGTCTGCCTGGTTACAGGAGAACGACACCCGGCGTATAAGACGACCCCCGACTTTTGAGAAGATTTTCATGTGTTAAAAAGTCGTCTTATACGCCGGAAAATACGGTATGTATTATATACCTTAGAATAAAAAGTATAAACCCTTTCTTGACCTTTAATTTCCCGCCATGTATCAAATATTCCATTTTCTATCATCCAATTATCTAATATACTCATTTGAACATTATCACCATACCGGGCTACATTAGCAGTATCATATTTACTTCGAATAAGATTGAAGTCACCCACCATAATCAGTCTACCCTTACTTTCTTTCCGCAGTATTTTTGATATTCTCATCAGGAATTCATTTTGTTTTTCATTAGGTGCGTAAATATTAACCAATGTTACAGTTTCTTCATTAATATTACCAACAATTATCAAATATCTACCTTTGGAGTTCACTACACTTTTTAATTTTTCAAACTGAACTCTACTTGAAATTAAAGTTACGACCCCTCTCGATTTCGAGGTTCCAAATGCTTTCTCATAGAACTGTATTCCTTTTATATACAACTTATTTGAGTCCTCAGACTTTTGATGAGTCTCTTGCAAAAAGATTATATCAGGTGACTCCCTTCCCATTTTTAATTCTAAGCATTTTCTTTTAATTTGATTCCCAGTGCCTTTAACATTCCATGACATAATTTTAATCACACCCATCATTATATTCAATATTTTCCATTTCTTCCTCTTCCTCCCTACTGTGAATCTTTCTCCAACCCACCACCAATAACAAATTAAAAAAAAAAAAACAATTTTTCTTCTTCCCCCATCGCCTTCATTCAATTCCAGCTGCCTTGTCTTCCAAGAATGGGGGAGAGGGAATGTGTCTGTCAATCCAGCCATCTCTAGCTCCAGGCATTATTCTTATGCTTCTTTTCTTTCTATTACTCTATTACTTCTTTTCCGCACTCAGATCCATCACTTGAGTCGGGCCCAGAACCGAGTTGATCTTCCATCTCACTTTCTTCACCAACATTTTCTCCTCCATTTTCTCTACTTTTTTTTTGAAAATCCAACCGCTCTTTTGTTGGTTTTCTTTTACGTTGTGGTCTAACTTTTAGTTCTGGGCCCTCTCCAGCTGCAGCTCCTTGTTCCTTATCCAGATTTAATTCCTTCCTCACTCCATATCCACCCATCTGAAGCAATTCAGCTTTCATACTAATAACATCATCTTTCTCAATCAGCCCAAGTTTATGCAAATAATCAACAGGATCAATTTTAGTATCAATTGTATGCATTCTTCTATTATAAAAAAAAATTAATTGTTGTGGGAATCTCCAATTATATTTAATGCCTTTATTTCTCAATAATTTTGTAATTGGCTTTAAAATGTGCCTCCATATATGTTCCTCCCGAGAAATATCCTGGTAAACCTCTATCTTATCCCCTTCTATTTGAAGAATCTTATCTCCATCCTCTCTAATTTTTGACATCACTTTCAATTTATCGTTTATACTTGCAAATTTAACCAGAACGTTTCTCTTCTTTCCTTTATTACGTCTCATTCCAATTCTGAAGACACTTATTAAGTCCTCCACTGTCATCATTTTGTCCATTCCAATTTGAGTTTAGCCAGTCCAGTACTCTCTTTCGTATATTTGTTCAGAAATTCCTCGTATGACCAGATTGGCTTTCCTTCCTCCTTCCTCCAATAGGCATAATCTCTTATCTTGTTGACAATATTTATAAATGAGATCCCCGATTTTTCCATCCATTTTTTTTAGTATGTATTTACAATTGATCAATGTCATCTTTTATCATAGCTGTCTTTGCTGCATATTTTGCAAAGTTATCATTAATTTCACCCATAAATGTTTTATATGTTTCTACATTTTGAGCTTTAATCTGTTCCAATTGTTCAGCTCTTTCTTTCTTTTCCTCCTCCATTCTTTTATTTAATCCTTCATCCATTGTATTTAATCTTTCAGTAATTTTATTGAGAGCCAATACTATTTGTGCCATATCAGTTGTCATCTGGGCTGAAGATTTTATACTCATATGATCAATAATCAATAGTCAATAATCAAATTTTATTTGCTTAGAGGGTCTAACAAGGGACCATATGCTGCTTTCCAATTTCGTATAAAAAGTCTGAGACGGCTTAAAATATTGGAAAAAGAAAATCTGAGATTCCAAATCACTTTCATCCACCTTTACCACAATCTTTACAAAAAAAGAAATTTTTATCTTATTTTTAATTCCCCAGTCGTGTAATATTTCTGTTCAACCATCTGATGGCAGCATCCACTAAAAAACAGAATCCACTCTCTCCTATGACTTCCTTCTGTATCCAATCACAATCAGCTTATTACAACATGCTATCATCCGCCTTCACTTTTAACTTTATCGCCATTTTTACTTGCAAGTCATTGTAGAAATAATAAATTTCAACAATTTATCTTCCCTTCTTCCACCTAATCTTTCATTTCTACTTTTTTCCAGTCAGAGGAATTTTATTTACTGAGCAAAGTTTCAAAAGTTCCTCATTCAAGTCTTCGTCCTTTCTTTTTTTTCCCCCCCCCCCGAGTGTTTTAACAACCACAATTGGAGTCCTTGATGTAATTCCAAACTTTACTTACTCCTCGAGTGTTACAAACTCCGCAACTCCGCAGGATTGATCCCCTTGGCTTAAAACTATTGTTATCGCCTTTTTAATGTCTTCAGACTGCCGGTTATGCGTTTATCTCAATCCCCCACTCCCCTCCAGGCGGTTGAGCCCCCTGGAGAGTTTGCAGGGTTTCCGGGAACCGAGACGCAATCCAAACCAATCCTTGAAATCAAAACGCTCTCTGCTCACTTTTAAACTTCTTCTCAGATTTTCTTTTACTGTACTATTTCAAGTTCTTCATCGCTTTCACTTTACTATGCCGAAGCGAGACATTGGAGATGTTACTACGCTGGCATCAGGCCACGCCCCCTGTCAAAGTGCTCTTAATATCAGATGCAAGCTGCAAAAATTGGATGGCGCTTCCTCCAACACGATGCAAAAACTCTTGGAAGTGGCTTACAAGGTGTATGTGGCTAGACGTGAGACTGACTCAAGAGGTGCCAAGAAGGAAGAAAAATGCAATGGCGTCCTTCTAGCCCAAGCTCTTCAGCAGGCCCCCTTAGAAGGATGGGGAGGAAATGGTTATTGCAGAAGAGGAGGACAAGAAGGGCCCTCTAGAGATAGTGACATGATCCCCAGGTTTCAGGTCACTCAGGGACATTAGCTACAACCTTTTGCCCTGAAACAGGATCAATGCTGCATATGTAAGAAGTTTGGCCACTGGAGCAGGGCATGCCCTCTGTGTCCTCAATCCACTGTGCGACCCATTGGTCGTGCTGCTCCACTCCCTTATCCCAAGTACTAAGGGGGTCAGGGACCTGAGGACCTTTGTCTCCCAGCCCACTCTGAAACATCTCCCTTCTACACCCCTAGTAAAACTCAAAGTCAGAGGAAGACCTGTGCCTTTTTTGATTGACACAGGAGCATCAGGCTCAGTACTCAACCATTGGGATATCCCTCTTCAGAAACTATGGAAGTAGTAGAGACTGGTGGTAAATCATTGTCAGCCACTATTCTTGACCCCTTCAAATGCTCCATTGATGACTCTTGTCTTACTCATCCATTTTTGTACCTTCCTGATTGCCCAATGCCCCTTTTGGGTCAAGATTTGCTCATTAAATTGCAACCCACCAGCTCTTTCTGGTGGCATGGAGTAGAACTCACCGTTCCCCCAGAACAAGCCTGGCACCTGTATTTAATATACAGCGTGACAATATTTGCATCCTTCATGTCCTGTGGTAGTCCAGCCTCCCTCCAACAAAGACAGAAGATTCCATGCAATTCAGTGGAGATGTTCTCTTTGCAGCACTGCAGAACTATGGCAGGGATATTATCTTTCCCAGGTGCCTTGCCAGAGGCAAGGGAATCCAGGGCCACGTTTAGTTCTTCTAAAGTTGGTTCACTATCAAGCTCCTCCAAAACAGGCAGGCACTCAATGTCATTTAATGCTTCTTCAGTTATCACGTTTTCTCTGTAGTATAACTCAGAGTAATTTTGCACCCAGTGTGCCATCTGCTGTGTTCAGTCTGTGCTTATATGGGGAGTTAACCTGCAATTAACTAGGGTGGGGAAGGCTTGCAGTTAATTGCAAACAGGAGATGGCTTGATTGGATCCATACTGTTTGTGACTGATCAAGTAGCCACAGCAATTCCGAAAACACTCGTGACAGGGTGTCATGTGATTGAGTGCATGAGTGACATCACATTGGCCAAACCCAATCAGTCACACACACCCCACCTAGCCATATCCATCGAATCGGTAGTAAAAAATTTTAGAACCCACCACTGATCAGTTGCTATCTGGATCCACAAGCAAAGCTGTAACCAATAGTCGTTAGCACATCTTCTGGTGATCTGTTGGACTTTGCTATGAGCAGCTCGCAGAATCTGTAGGTTGTGCTCACTGGAACAGGCTTTATATGCAATTAGAGTTCTCCTTTTTTCCTCGATGGCTGGCATCAGTTTCTCCAAGTGGGCTTCAAACCAATCTGCTGGCTTTCTGGTCTCCTTACCATATACAGACAAGGCAGTGTTATAAACAGCATTCCTGAAATATTCCCATCATTCAGTTGCATTTGCTTCAGCCGGGACTGGGAGAGTTTCCTTGAGTGCTTGTGCAAATTCTTCCACTTTGCCCTGATTTTGGGTCTTGTTGATGTCAATTCATGGTCTTCCTGTCTTCTTTGAGTGATGCAATCTCTTTGTTTGCAGTTTTATTCTGCTGCACACCAAGGAGTGTTCTGTATCGCAATCAGCGCCCTGATAGCTGCATGTGATTTTAATATTGGGGAGGTTGGACCGCCTAGTAAGAATCAAGTCAAGCTGGTGCCAATGCAGTGATCTTGGATGTCTGCAAGAGACTCTGTGTTGAGGCTTTGTTTTAAAATATGTATTGCTAATGCAGTCCTACTATCTTTGGAAATGTGTTGGTCGTTGTATTAGCCACCTGGTGGCCAGTTGATGATACCACTGCAGTTGTGTTGCAATACATAACATAGATGTCTTGCTCTTGGCCGCCCCTTCTGAGGATAATTGTTTTTTGAATTCTGCTTCTTTATTATAGCCGCTGGGGCTAATAGGTTTCTCGTGCTGAGGCACAGCTTTTTCAACAGGAGGTCAGATATGGTTATATTCTATCTCAGGATACCAGGAAGCTATCACAGACGCAGATCCAAGCTGTCTGTCTTCTCAAATCACCTAAAACTGAACACCAGCTACAAGGCTTCTGGGAGATAGTGGTTTTTTGCTGCATTTGGATACTCAATTTCACTTTGATGGCAAAGCCATTAAACTACAGTATGGTAAAGCATCAGACTACAAAAGGTTCTGATAGGGACCCTTTTGAGTAGACAAAAGACTGCCAGATGGTGTTTGATAATATTAAAACCTCTTTAACTGCAAGCCCCTGCCCTTGGAATTCCTAATATCCCAAAACCCATTACATTATTTGTCCTGGAGAGCAAGGGGGTGGCACTTGGCATTCTAAGCCAGACTCTTACAAGCTGGGAATGCCCAGTAGCATATTTCTCCAAACAACTTGACCCCTGTCAGCCTCAGCTTTGCCTGCTTCAGCTGCCATAAGAAACGGGGGAGGGATTAGTTATGGGGGCGAAGGGTGGGAAGATGCAGGAGGTGTTTCTTTTTCCTTGTAGGACGTGTCTTCCTAAGAAACGAAAGTGAATCTTCAAAGGAGATGGCTGACCAACTGCCCTACATTCCTGATGAATGACGCTGCCAGACGTGATGCCACCTGACCTTTGGGAGACCTTTGGATTGGCTGATGGTCAATGGACACGGGGGGGGGAGAAGCTTAGTAGATGCATTTCACGCGTTTTGCTCACTTCCAGCTTTACCTGGGTTGCGATCATTTCGTATTCAGTAAAAGTACTAATCTCTTCAAAATGACTGAGTTTGGGTTTTCCTTTCCTGGATATTGAAGGAAGCATACCTGACATTAAGCTGGAAGTCACATCCAGTCATCCCGGACAAAAACCGAGGGGACTGTAAATCCAAAATATGTCAGATCGAGAGAGTGATGGAGAAGAGCAAATGGGGGCAGCGAGTTCAACTACAGCCGCCCTCCAAGCGGAGAAAGAGAATGCAGAATGGTTGGAAAGACTCCGTTTAGAGCCGGAGGAAGCCAGATGGTTGAAAGGAGTGGGGAGGCTGCCGGACTGGGGAGAGGACCCCCGGGGGGTGACGACTTCCAGACCCCGTAAAAAGGAGGCAGTGTGGATGCAAGAGCAAAAGGAACGTCTCATGATGGAACAAGCCTTGCAGCTACATCCGTGATGTAGAAGAAAGCAGAAAAACCCATGAGTCTTTGGGAATTCCTGTGGAGAAGGGGGGAGCAGGCCCCAGGGGGGAGCCAGAAGAGACAGCCTGCGGGGGAGAGGAAGAGTTTGAGGAAGAAACATCCCAGGCTTCGGCAGCTCGAGGGAGAGATGCAGCCGGCCAGAGAACCCCAGCCCTGCAGCCCCCCCCCCCCCGCAGACGTAAAAAGCCAAAAATCCCCTCCCCCTTCCTGGGAAGTATGATGGAAATCCTAAAGCATTGGGATTTTTCCTGACCCAAGTGTGGAACCACATGCAGGATTGGGGGGAAGACTATGAATCAGAGGCTGCTAAAGTGAGAAGCGTCGTGAACGCCCTAGAGGGAGCAGCTGCTGAGTGGATGGTGGTTCTCCACAATAACAACTCCCTCTTTCTGAGAAATTACAACCAGTTCATGGGGGCCCTTAGGAAGTGTTTTGAAGACCATTTAGCTGAATGAAAGGCGAGACTCAGAATGAAGAGCATTCAGCAGGGCCGGAGACCGGTGGCAGAGTATATCCAAGAGTTTCGTGAGCTGGCACCCTATATGACAGGCTGGTCAGAAATGGCTCTTTTGGAGAGTTTCAAGGATGGGTTGAATGAAGAGATATATCGAGATTGCAGAAGCATGGGGGTCCCCGAAGATTTGCATAGATGGTACATAGTAGCTGAGGATGTGGAGATCGAGCTGAGATGGAGCGAACTCCGAGGAAGGCGTATGGGGGACCAGTCATCCTCTTTCCACCATAAAGGGACACCAAAGATGACTGGGGGGAAGGCCGAATTCAAACCCAAGTCAAAGCCCTTCACCTGTTTCAAATGTGGGAAAGAAGGTCACCGGGCTGCCAAATGTTTCTCCAAGCCACCGCCAAAAGCTACCGGGGTCGGCCTGAAGAAAGGCGACAAAATACCCGCCAAAGCCCGTGGCATCGCCCTGAAAGGAGGAGTCATTGAGTTCACTCCCCGAAACCAGGGTGAGTTGGGAACTCCGACCAACGATGACGACAGCGAGACGGACTCCGACTCCGACACCGACAATCGGGTGAGTCACACGGAAGAACCATTACTCATCCCCGTAGAAATAAGGGTGCCCTCCACAGGAGCTCACGCGCAATTATTAGCCCTGTTGGACTCAGGGTGCACTAGGTGCATAATTAGCCCCAAAGTAGTGGAGGAAATGGGACTGAGACTAAAAACTTTAAAAAGACCCATTGCATTTTGTCAATTAGACGGGTTGATTGCAGGAGGGGGCCCAGCTAGCTTTATGACCGAACCCCTTGAACTGCAATTGGGGAATCATGTAGAGAATCTCAGATTTATTGTAGCCCCTGGTATGGAAAGACCCCTCATTCTAGGACTGCCCTGGCTTCGAAAATGGAACCCACGGGTAAATTGGAAGACGGGGGTCCTGCGCATCCGCATGGCAGAACCAACTCCGGAAAAGGAAGGCCCCTCCCTGAGAGACTACATAAAACCAGAAAGGGTGGCAGTAGCCATTAACTATATTGAGGGAGAAGAGAAAATTCCAAAGGAATAATGGGATCTCAAGGAAGTTTGTAGCGAAAAGGCATCGGATGCTCTGCCTCCCCACAGGGCCACCGACTGCACCATTGAAATACCCCCTGGGGTGAAGCTTCCCAAACCAAAAATTTACCCCATGACACCTCGAGAGTTGGGGGAATTGCGAAATTTTATTGACAAAAACTTAGAACGGGGATTCATCGAACGAGCCAAACCCAAGGTGGCGGCGCCAGTAATGTTCCGCGAAAAGAAAGATGGATCCTTTCGTTTAGTAGTTGATTATAGAAATATGAACGCGATTTGCGTAGAAAATGTCTACCCCCTCCCACTCATGAAGGACATGTTAGTCCATTTAGGGAAGGGAAAAATTTTCACCAAACTTGATTTAAGAGAGGCATACTACCGAGTGAGAATAAAAGAGGGAGATGAATGGAAGACAGCATTTAATTGCCCACTGGGATGTTTCCAGTTTAGAGTACTCCCTTTTGGACTACAGGGAACCCCGGCTGTATTCATGCAGTTGATCAACGAAGTATTGCACAAGCACCTGTATAAGGGGGTGTTGGTCTATTTGGATGACATACCTGACAACTCCATTGCTCAAGGATGGCCAGTGTGCCTTCATGCCACTGCAACTATCATCCTTTTATTAGAAGCTACGAGCAATTTGCCTTTGGTGTCACCATTGTAGAGGAGACTTCTTGTTCCATCGAGGAATTACTTCAGTCAAAAGGTCATTGGCTTACAGCCAGTTGCCTCAAGAGATATCAGATTGCCTTTCTTGACAATCCACATGTGCACTTAAAACATGGCAGATAAGGGGTGAAATGCTACTGGTTTGCTTTGGTTTGGGTGAACCGGTAGTGATAAAAAGTACCGGTTTGGGCGAACCGGTGGTAAAATAAAGCTACTGGTTTGGTTGAACCGGTAGTTTAAAAAAGCTACGATCTGACATCACCTGTGCCGTGCAGTTTAGCTTTGCTAGAAAACAAGATTTCCTGCTTTCTAGCGAAGCTAACCCGCGTGGCACAAGTTATTCCCCCCCCCCTCGCTGTTCTACTTACCTTCCCAAGCCTGCTTTTGGAATGTACTGTGCATTGCAGAAAATACGACTTCAGTAATAGAGTAGTCAATGCCTGGAATGCATTACCTGACTCTGTAGTTTCATCCCAAAACCCCTAAAACTTTAACCTAAAACTGTCTACCATTGATCTCACCCCATTCCTAAGAGGTCTGTAAGGGTCTGTAAGTGGCGTGCATAAGTGCACCAGCATGCCTTCCGTCTCTGTCCTAATGTTCTCTTTAATTGTATTCATTTTATGTATTCAGTTCATGCTTATACTTATATATATTATCTAATATGTACTCGACAAAATAAAATAAATAAATAAATAAAAAAGTTCAAACGTCGGCACACAACACTGCAGGAACTCAGTGTTCGTTCCCGACAAATGTCCCTCCCTGTGGTGTCTCCTTAAGTCTCATTCCCCAGGTGCTCCTGGTGAAGCTGGGCAGGCCACTTTCCTCACATGTGGCCTTCTCTGCCTGCACTGATCCTGCCTTCTCTGCACTCTCCTAACCATCAGGAGTGGGTGGTTCTTGCTCCTCGTCTGAGCTCTGTATCTCCTCCCTGCCTGCAGGTCTTGCCTGGACTGACTCTGCCCTTCGCCAGTTTCTTCGAGGGCATGACAAAGATGTTATTATTCATGATTGTGTCCAAATCATTGCTGAGGTGTTTTCTGGCTGTCCAGATCCAGGTGACCGGCTACTTGAGGATGCAGATAGGGACTTGTCTATAGATGGCAGCAGCTTCATGTACCAAGGAGAAAGGCTAGCTGGGTATGCTGTGATCACTTTGGACCAAGTATTGAAAGCAGCAGCCCTACCTGAAGGAACTTCAGCCCAAAAGGCTGAGTCATGGCCTTGACAACAGACGTAGACTTATCGGAAGGCATTGTTGTTAATATTTTCACAGATAGTAAATTTGCATTTGTAAATGTACATGTTTTGTCTTGTACATGTACATGGTGCCTTGTGGAAGGAGCTTGGGTTGCTGACCATCCAAGGTACCCCTGTTAAATATGGACCTGAAATATTGAGATTATTGGATGCTGTTTTGCTTCCCAGAAAGGTCGCTGTTATGCATTTAAGGGCCTACGGTAAGGATGACAGTAAACATGGCCAGGGAAATGCCCTGGCTGACCAAGTCAGCTGCCTCAGGTCCCCTTTCCCCTTGTGCACTCATTCTTTCTCACCTGCCTGCTGGTCCCTTCATATATCTTGCAGGATAGGCACAGGGCGTATAATATGGGTGCTGTTTATCAAAGGAATTGGTTGGAGAAGGATGGGAAAAGACTTCTCCCAATACATGATTTATGGGCCCTCTTGAGGGAATTATATACAAGTAAACATTGGGGTTCCAAGGCTGTAGCCAAATCTCTCCTAAAGGACTATATTTGTCCAGAAATCTTTGGTAAGGCTCTCAAATGTGTTGGTCAGGCAATGTGTTCTTTATCAAAGAATCCACAAGTTCCACTTGGGCAAGCTTAGGCAAGGCCATGCTCCTGCCAATTTTTGGGAAGTTGATTTTACTGAATTGCTGAGGAAACAGGGCTTTCGATACTTGCTGGTTTCTGTGGATGCTTTCTCTGGGTGGATTGAGGCCTTCCCTCCTGCACCAACAAGGCACGTGAAGTGGTCAAGGCCCTTTTGAAGGAAATCATTCCACGTTTTCCTCTTCCCTATCAAGGTATTGATAATGGGCCCCACTTTGTCTCCACCATCACCCAGCAAGTAACCCATGCCTTGGGCACTGATTGGCAGCTTCATTTTCCTCATTGGCCGGCCAAGACCAAAAGGCTGGCAAATACTTACAGGCAGAACGTTCACACAAAAACCACCAGTTGGGATCCCAAATGTGCTTTTTCAAGAGGCAACCAGACTTTCTTGTTTTTCCTTGAAGACGTTTCGCTTCTCCTCCAAGAAGCTTCTTCAGCTCTGATTCGAAGGGTGTTCATCCCTGAGGGGTTTTTGTATTTCCCCCCATTCCCTTTGCAGCACTTCCAACTTTGAAGGGTCCTTCTTATCGGAAAGATTCATGTGATACTGAGGCTTATCGGAGCACTATGCACTTATCTTAAGCAGTGCTGCTGCTTGGGAGCAGAGGAAACCCTCCCCTGGGTGACCCTCCTACCTTATGGAGGAAAGAGGGTCTCCTGTTGGCCTCTTCAGCCTGAAGAGGGAGAGTCTCTGGAGGGAGGGAGATGTTAACTCACTCCCCTTTCCCTCCCTCCTCAGATGACCTTGGCAATATGGTTCATGGCCAAGTTCTTGGGCAGAAGAGACCCTCCCCAAGGATGGCTGAATACAACTGAGGGCAAGAGGAGAAAAATGTATTTCTGTCAGCCTCACTAGGTTGGCCAGAGAGGAAACATGACCAGATAAGCAAGTTCCACTTTATGGTAAAGATATATAATAATAGACTAGAACAAAACAGAATATAATAAAATATATGTATAAAATATAGAATGGAATATTACAATAGACTAGAATATTGACAAGACTCATGTAAGTCTGAAGGTAGAATTCTCCCACGGTCACCTTTGCAGTCTGAGAATTTAGGGAGAGGCCGCTTGGAGTGTCTTCCCCCACTCACTATCCAACTGCAGGCTTATTTGCCCCTTCCCCTGGCAGAGCTCTTTTACCCTGTTTCCCAAGGTCTTTCTCGCATCCCATTACATCACCCCTCCTGAACTCCCAGGGAAAATCAGAATTAAATGTAGTTGTGCCATTCCGCTTTTCTGGTAATAACTCCCTAAGCTCACAAAAGGCATCCTGTAACTCAGCTGTGCCTGTAGAGGTGGCAACTGCTCCTTTATCAGGAATCGGTGGGTCTCCCCCCACATCCTGTGTGTCTGGTGTGAAAGGAGCCGGGTCATTTGCTCTCCCTGAGGCACCTCCACATTTAAGCATCATTTGTCTCAGAACTTCCCCAATTTTGTACTGAAGTCTATTCAGTACTTGTATCCTTCTTAGGGGTAGACACTTTTCAAGTTTAGTTTTGTGAAGACAGATGTCCTTTGCAGCCAGTGTAGTGAATCTAAGATAAGTGAGAATGGATCATAGTTTTGTTGTCTCTCTGTTCAGGTCTTTGTAGCCACGTTTCCCCACTTCCCTCCAGAGTGGCTGTTTCTAGAGCACAATTCAGGGGTGAAATGCTCCTGGTTCGGACCGGATCGCCCGATCCACTAGTGATTATGGTGGGTGGTTCGGAGAACCGGTAGCAAAAATCCCTGCCCCCCCGCCTCATGCCCAGCTGAGCTGCGCAATCATCAGAGGCTTTTTTTAATTTTTAAAAGCATTTTTTCTACAACCTCTTCGGCTGAAAAAATGCTTTTAAAAGTAAAAAAAAAGCCTCGGATGATCACACGGATCAGCTAGGATCGTCAGAGGCTTTTAAAAGCATTTTTTAACAACTTCTTCAGCTGAAGATGGTTTTAAAAGTTTAAAAAAAAAGTTGGCCATGCCCACTCAGTCACATTACCTCCACCACCACCAAGCCACATCCACAGAACCAGTAATAATAAAATTTACATTTCACCACTGGCACAATTGTGGATGCCAATGTTGGTGAGTTGGAAGAGTGAATGAATTCTTTCTCAATGTTAATATTCCAATCTTCCTTGAGAATGGCTAATTCATGAGTAGATAAGGGAACTCCAAAGTGTCCCTTTAAATTCATGCATGAAGTCCTGATAGTTGCCCAGCACTGAATTGTTTCCCTCAATGGTCGGTGTTGCCCACTTTGCTGCTCTTTCCTTCAGCAAACAGTCATTTTGGTGCAATCGATGGCAAACCCCATTGGCCTTCCATTTCACACTGAGTGAGTGAATGACCAGAACTGATCCCAGCCCCCCTGAACTTTTCCAGCAAGCTACCTTAGGAATGCAGGAGCAATTTGTGTTGCCACAGGTACAACATATACTGTTGTGTTGTACCATGGCTTTCTGCAAATTGGTCATTGTGCATCCACTTGTTGGTCATGTTAGCAACAACGCTACTGCCAGATGCTCAGAAGATAGCAAAGTTCCTTGAGGACCAGAGGCCATTCCTAAAATTCTTCTCTTTGGAAAAGCATCAGAGACTTGCAAGATTAATATCAGCCTTACTAAATAGACCAAGATAAGAAACAAGACCAGATGTACTAAGTCTACTTTATTGTAAAATTATATTAACAGAAGCTTGCAGGTCTGCAGGTACAAATCTCCCACTGTCTCCTTTACAGCCTGAGAAATTAGGAAAGGTCTCTTCTGAGTCTCTTGCTCCACCCACCATACAGCTGCAGGCTATGCTGTCTCTTATCTGACCACTCCTTTGGCAGCGTCTCTAGGCCATTTTACAAGATCTTTGCCACATACCATCATGATTTTTTATTTTTTATTTTAATTTGATTTATATGCCGCCCAGACTCAGGGCGGCTTACAATGCGTTAAGCAATAGCCTTCATTCTTTTGTATATTTTTATACAAAGTCAGCTTATTGCCCCCACAATCTGGGTCCTCATTTTACCTACCTTAGAAAGGATGGAAGGCTGAGTCAACCTTGAGCCAACCTTGAGCCTTGGAGAGATTCGAACCAGCAGAAATTGCAGATTTATGAAAAGTCGCTGCTGCTCTACAGAAACCTGTAAGCAGTAATTGTGCTCTGGGCTTCTTGTCTCTTGAAAATATGGTGGGGAAATGGGAACTATCATATTTAAACCAAACACTGGGGGTGGGGGGCAGCCAACCCTTGAGTCTCTCCAGCACAGGGAGGGAAGGCTTCAGTGCTGTGGCCGTGTGAGCATTCATGTTCCCTTCCCACACTAGCAGAACAAAAAGCAGCCAGTTTCTCGGTGGGGAGGGCGTTCCTTTCCCTGGGGATTCAGTGGGCTCTTCCTCCCAGGTCTTGTGCAGCAGTCACATTCTCCAGGTTCCCGAACAGGATTTCACTGATGTATTGTAGAGTACGGTTGTCAAAGATCATGTTGAGATGCTCAGCTCCAGGCAGCTCCAGGACATGGACCTTCTCATACTGCTGGTTGCGCCACTCCTTGCACAGCTCTATGCTGCGCCAGCTAACCATCTCATCCCCGTCCCCATAGATAATATCCACTGGGTCCTCGTAGGGAAAGCGGTCATTGTAAATGTAGGTCTCTGGAGTGGGGTATCCGGTGCCAAACAGGCAATAGACCTCCACGCCTGGGGCTGGCAGCCCTGCCAGCAGCTCCTTGCTGTCATTCCACATGAACCAGCCGTCTTCAAAGTTGATATCGTTGAAGAACTGCTGGTAGTCCCGGTAGGTGTAGTTGTAGAAAGGGGTAGAGACGAAGATGTGTGTCTCCGGCCAGGCTGTGTGGGTGGGGAACACCCAGGGAGTGTTTGTGGATATTCGCTTTTCTTCACGCAATTTAATGTTGGACATAATAGGAATGCCCTGATGGTCACCTGCAAAGGACACCAATGGAATTGCATTATTCTACTCCCACTTTCAGGTTTGCTAATTTGTAATAAAAAATTGCATTATAATGTTATTCAGCCAGAAAGGACAGCTGGTGAATAAACTGCACAAGATCAAATCTTCCCTCTTCTTAAAGACAAACCGGGTACAAAGACAGAACCAGATCGATGCCTCTTCGTTTTCTCCTCAGAAGGGATGGGGGCTGTGGGCAAGATACACCCAGGATAAAGATCTAAAGAGTGGGTAGAATGGGGAAAGCTGGAGACCAGGAAGAGTAGCTGGTGCAGGCCCCAGGGAGACACGGCTGCAACGCCTGGGCAGTTACTTACCCGAAGCCATGATCCGCATGGGTTTCACTGCTCCCCCCCAGGGGGCCCCCAGGGAAATGAAGCCCTGAACAAAACGGTCCTTCCAGGCCTGCGGCTGCTGGACCAGGAAGTAGAGGATGTGGAGGTTGCCAAGGCTGTGGCCAATCAGGAAAACCGGCTTCTGGTAAGCTTCAAACATCTCTTCGATGAGACCCCGCAGCTTGGAATAGTAGACCTCTTGCTCGTCTGTGGAAAGAGGAGGAGCATGAGAGGGAAACTGCACCCTCACCCCCACCCTCAGGGATCCAGAGGGAATGTTCCCATGCCCTGTCCAGAGTGCCGGAGGGCTCCTTTCACCCCTGCCTCCCCCCCACCAGGCTGCAGGCAAACCGTCTCCAGTCCCTTCGAGAAGGGCAGGTGAGGGGCACACCATGGGGGGAATTGGGGTGTGGGATGCTCCTGGAGAAGACAGCTGACCCTTGACCCCATTTCTCCCCCCCCCCATTGCTCAGCCCTGATGCTGAGGCTCTGGGTCCTTGGTGGCTTCCAGCTGCCCCCAAGTGCTGGGTTGGGCTGTAATGAAGGATGCCCAAAGTTACGCTGCTGAATTTCATACCCCCCTCCACCTCGGATCCCTCCCGTCACTCATTTCATGGCACATTTTATTTGTGTGTTTGCTGTGTCAGGGTTTCAAAAACAGATAAGACAGGGATAGGTGGGAAATATTAAATCCTTCTGATGCTGTGTTACATTATGAGGCAGATCTGGCCTTGGTGGCACAGCAGACTAAAGTGCTATTAAGTAGCACCAGCTGCCTGCAATTACCGCAATGTCAGCCTCAGCTTTGCCTGCTTCAGCTGCCATAAGAAACTGGGGGGAAGGACTAGTTAAGGGGCGAAGGGGGGGAAGGTGCAGGAGGTGTTTTTTTTCCATTGTAGGATGTGTCTTCCCAAGAAATCTCTTCAAAATGATTGAGTTTGGGTTTTCCTTTCCTGGATATTGAAGGAAGCATACCTGACACGCAAGTTCAAATCTCACCAGGCTCAAGGTTGACTCAGCCTTCCATCCTTTCGAGGTAAGTAAAATGAGGGCCTGGATTGTGGGGGCAATAAGCTGACTTTGTATAAAAAAGAACACCGCTTAGGGAGGGCCGAAAGCCCTACTAAGCAGGTATATACAAAAGGATGAAGGCTATTGCTTAACGCATTGTAAGCCGCCCTGAGTCTCCGGAGAAGGGCTGCATATAAATTGAACCAATAAATAATAAATAAATAAATTTCCTTCATTCTTCTTAACCCGGATTTGTGAAAGGAAAATCCTTAACTGGGAAAAAGTTAATATCACTTTTGTTCAGTGGGAAGCAGAAAATGGTTTCCTTTGTGATTGTTCGCTGGGGCCACTTAAAAAAATGGAAAGCCTGAAACTAATGATCAGGTTTTAGTGATTGTTTGATTGACTGATATTAAAAGACGTGTAACAACAGCCTTGGGCAGAACAGAAAACAGTAAAACAATGCTGAAAAAATGGGCTGCCCTGCTGCAGGATCTGAACTGGAGATGGTTGGTACAGAGGCAGAAGCTGCCTTACACTTTGGAGTGGGTTCAGCCCAGGGTCCCTGCTGAGAGCCCTTGGAGAGCGGGGCTCCCCTGCCTCTGCCCAGGCGTACTCACTGGGGCCAAGCCTCCAATCATAGGGAGCCGCTCTCACGCTCTGATCACGCACATAGCCATTGTTGACCAGGTGCTGTACCAGGGTGTGCATGTAGCCTAGAGCAAGGAAGAGAAGGGAGGTTAGTGGAGGGCAGAGGGCAGGGAACAGACTACAGGCATGGCTTTCCCCTGGCAAGGGGCTTCAAGACCTTCCTGGAATTTCATGCTCCAGGCATCTACTCATGTTCTCCTCCCCAAACCATTCTTGATTCCCTCGGAAGAAGCCAAGCGGTTTTTAGAAAAAGCACCAAGGTCAAAGTGATTCCAAAGAGAGTCATGCAGATCCTGCACCACCTGGTAGCAACTTCTGAAATCCAAAGGGCTGCCCTCCATTGAGCACCTCTCAAAGGTGTCCCATCTTTCCAATGCCTCCAAGAAAGCAGGAGTAATTTCCACTGTATTATTGTCCTCCCTAAACATATCTCTACTTGAAGGGAAACGCTCTGGCCGCTGACTGACCCATGAAGGGCTGTGGTTGCTCTCCCACACGGGCAAAAAAGCTGCCTGTGGCTATCTGGCCAGGAGCTACCCTCCTCCGGTCATCACAACTGTATATCGGACCCCCACAGAGGGAGGATGCTTGTGCAGGTAGCCCCCCAACAAAGACCAGCAATAGGCAGCCTATTGCCCAAATTCTCTGCTGTTGTTTCATGCAGGAAAATCCAGGAACCCAGAGGAACCAAAGACTCAGAAGAAGACATTTGGGGCTGCATTTTACCCTGTTGGGTTTCTCTCCAGCTCCTCCTCCCCCCCTCATTCTTCTCACCGGCCAATTTGCCACCATCCAGGTATTCCACGGAAAAGGTCTGGCCAAACCCAGGAACTCTGATGTGGACTCCAGGGGCGTTGGTTATGCTCCGGGTGGTTTTATTGAAAATCACTCTGTGTCACCCAAGGGCCGGTCAAGAGAAAACACAATCATTATTTTAGGAGGGCCACTTCCAACAAAGGCCATCCTACCAGAGAACTTTAAGGGGCTAGATATCACACTCAGGATCACTAGCAGCTTTGATCTAAAAACTCCAAGCTTTAATCCTTTAGATCTACTGTCCAGGTTGAGACCTCAAATCCTGTGGACTGGAGGCCTCCTGGTTGCATCCTGTGTTTGTGGTCTCTGCCAACAGGCCCTGAAAAAGAAGGCTCTCACTGAGCCCCCAAATGCCACTGTGGGGCCTCAGGAGCCTCCCTTCTGTCAAAATCTGCCTCCCACCAGGAAGCAGGCATGGGGGCAATTAGGGGCTACTAGGGGAGACTCCTGTCACATTAGGGCAATCCATGCCACGTTTGTCTAGCTATCTTAAAATAGGAGTTTCCCATTTTTTCAGGGATGCTAAAGCCATGATTAAAACTAACTCCTGAAACAGCAGATGGAGTTGTGGGCTTGCATCATGAAGCCCTTCTTGATGCCTGCCAGCTGTTTAGGGGGGCTACCAGGGCTGGTCTTCTAAGGCAGTCCTGAACTCAGCCTGCCTAACAGTTGATGAGCTGTCGGGGGGGGCAGGAAGTGGGGGCCTCCAGTCCAGCCTGGGTGTCCCAGCTGAAAGCAACCAGAGTCCATGAGGATCAGTGACTCCGATATAGACCTGGCAGTCTATAATAATGAAATCAGCAAGTCTCTGAGGTTCACTGAAGGATGGAGGCGGGGTGGGTGGGTGTTGTGATGTTCCCAGAATAAATTAATACCAAGAGGTTCTATTGGAAAGTTGTGGGCTCATATTTTCACTCAGAGCTGAGGTGAAATGAACGAGAGAAGCACTAAGCGACTACAGTAAGTCCCAAAATGCTTTGCTTAGTTTTGGCTTGGCAAGCTCTTGAATTGGCCATTGTTCATAAATCATGGTTTATAGTTTAGCAGAGCTTTTGCAAGTCACCCACTAAGTTGTATAAACCAAACAATATCTTGTGTGTTTGGGAGAGGCTCCTCAACTTGCTGCTCATTGCGTCTTTGGGGTCTCCTCTCCCTCTGCAACACCCTCTCTTCTCCTCGGACTGGGAGCCAGGGGCACTCTAGGGCCTGGGTCTGCAAGGACCCGCATCCCAACAGGCAGAGGAGAGGCCGGCGAGTGGAGTTGATGTGCGGGGGATGGTGTGGTGCTTCTGTCTGGGAAGAGAGAGGGGGGCTCGCCCACAGACATGCCTTGTGTTGTCAATCCAACAGTCCACTCCAAAAGGCAGGAACATGTTGAGGTTCAGCCAGATGGTAAAGTAATCATCGGTCTTGCGATAACACATCCAGTTCACCACGTCTGGCTTGTCCAACTTAGCCTCCAGTTGATTCCCGAGGTACCCGGGCACTGCAGGGGCGGAGAAACAGAGAGAGCAGCTGCCTTCCCATCTCTGAACAAAATGGCCTGCAGAGATGGGGGTTCCCGTATGCCCTCCTCCTGTATTTGCCCAGTATACCTGGGCCCTTCCCTTCTTCTGGCTGCAACCCTGTCTTGGAGGGAAGTGGCAGATTTACCTCTCTACCTTCCTGTCCATCCTCTGCAAACAGCTGCACCTAGCGAGGCAGCTCCTGCCCTCCAGAAGAGGTTTGTCCCAGAGATCTCCTCATAAGAGGAAAACCCCATTATTCTTCTTGACCTGTAGATAGGGTTGGGGGTGATGGCATTTGGTTGTGTTTGATCTTTCTGGATGCACATCATCTGTCCTTTTGTATTGTTCTGGTTTATTAATTACGGAAAGGCCTCAGAGTAACTGGAGTCGGACATGTTTTAAGCCATACTTCACTTTCTCGCTTCTGCTCCTCCGCAGGACTTTTCCCTCTAACAAGCAGGGAGGCTCCCTGCCCATCCTTGGGGCAAAGCTGCTGCAGTAGCTGCCATCCCACTCCACCCCCAGCGATCCCCAGCCTCCAGGGCTGCCAAATGCTGCTGCCCCGGCTGTGATGCACAGAGCATAACAGGCAAAGCCACCCATGGAGTCTCCCTGCTTCAGCACCTCACAAGCAAGTAGGAAAGACCAGGATGCTCCCAGCCCTGCTCGAGAACAAGTTGAGTTGGACATCATATATCCAGCAAACCTGTAGGTGCCCACGCTCTGATGTCATGTTAGCATTAATAAAGCATTAAAAATAAAACATGTAAAAGTCAGAAAAAGAACTAAATTATTTTCAACATTTCCTCAAACCGATTCTTGGTCCTGTCAAGTCCCAATTGTAATGAGAAAGCAAGTGCTGGGGAAAGCCTCCTCGGGAGGAGACTTTTCCAGACCTGACGCTAGAGAAGAACGCAGAGCAAGGCAGCTGAAGAGGCGGTAAGAGAGTCGGCCTGAAGCAGCAGGGGAGTTAAGAAAGGATCGGGCCCAGGACATCCGGGGGAACACGCAATGAGTCCCTGCTGGCCAAGTAGAAGAAAGAAGATGGGGAGACCTCCTTTACAGACTCCGTTTTATCTGCATGGTGCTCCTTTCTTCCCAGTCGCCCTTTTATCACCTGTACAGCATAGCATGTACATGCCTGTCTATGTGCTGCTAGAGCAACTGCAATTAGTAAAAGATTTGTGTGTTAGCAGAGATTCCCTGCATGCTGCAGATGAAATTAAACAATTCATCAGGCAAGGGGTTAAGTGCTGCTTTCATTAACAGAGAAGCACAGAATCTCAGAAGCAGCAGCTGTCAGTTCCAAATTCTGGTCTGCAAAAATCCAGACAGTCATCAGATGGCAGCAGTTTTCTGCATTTTGCCGCCATCCATGTTTGTCTGGATTAGTAGCCCTAAACAACCAACAGGCAGCCAGGCTATAATTGCTAAGTCCCAAATGCCTGAGGAAAATCCAGCTTTTCTTGGTGCTGAAATGCCAACTAGGCTAGTACTGGGCCATCAGCCTGCCACAATTTTCTGGATGCGAACACCCCTCTTCTACCAACCAAGAACAGGGACAGCCTGTCCTCCAGATGGCCGTTACGCCAAGGGAGGCCTTAAATATTTGGCTTAAATTGTGAAAACTTTTAATATCTTTATTAAGATCTTGACCTTAGGTCAAGAAGTCTAAGGACCACAGAGCAATTCCTTTAAAACTGGGGGTAAAATATATAAGAAATCACTAAAGATCGTGCAACAGGAAGGAAGAGAGGAGGAGGAGGAGGAGGAGGAGGAGGAGAAGAGAGAAAAACAGAATTTAAAATTAAGTTGTGTAATTTTGTCAGAATATTCATGACTGAGTCCCTTGGGAGTTGGGTGGCCCAGAAATGCAACAAAATAAAATAAAATAAATAAACTGGGAAAACATGGTAACAAGGTCAGCCAATGAATAGGCATAGCAACTAAGTCAGCCAATGGGAGCTGAAACAGTTTGGAGTCGGCGTGGTTCAGCTCTGAATGTGCAAAAGGGAAACTAAAACTAGTCTACTGTACTCTGCTTGTGTTTTGCTTGTAACTGCTACGTTAGAAGAATCTGCTATTGGTATTGTACATTTATCTTCATGTGTTGTATTATATATAAAGAGAAGCTAATGAATCCTGCTGAATCAGTTACTCTGTGTGTGCTTTCTGGATGTTTGATTTCTGCAACAAACTCTGACAAATTTGGAGTGGTGTCTTCAATATATGTCTGTTTTGTCTTTGACCCGTGACCTTCTCTAATATTAGAAAAAGCGGTTTATCACTGTTGCTTATTCCTATCTAAAAAACAGAGAAAAGTAACATAGCACTACATATCTAATGAAAAGGAAGAGGAGGGAAGAGTGGGGTAGAGAAGCAAAATGGAAAACTATGAGATGCTAACATTGTTATGAAATAAAAGATTTTGTAACAACTCCTTCTGGAATCTCAATTAAGAACTCTCCAAGAAAGAACCCAGCTCAGGGCTCGGGTCTCATTCTGGCTCTTCATCTAAGGAAACCCTGTCCAAAATGCGTGATGGAGATCGGAGGTCCCCAAGCAGGGTTTACTGTGCCCAAGCCACCTTGCAGGAACAGTCAAAAAGGTCAGAAAGGACAGTCCCAAGAAAGGAGACAAAGAGGGAGAGAGAGTCGAACAGAGCCACATGTCCAAGGGTGGCAGCCAGGAGCAAAGCCGGGGAGCTGTCCTGAGCAAGGCCTTGGTGTTGGAGCCTCTGGCTGCTGGGAGTTGCTCTATCAACTCCCTGTATATCACCATATCTGGACATCAAAGGGGCCCTGGCTGGCTTGCAAGACACTGTGGAAGACCTCCAGGTCACACTATAACTTCCATGCAAATCTTTAAATATTCCTTCCAGCATTCAGCCAGTCCAGGTTAATTTTATTTATTTTTAATTCTGTTTGCTACCTGGAAGGAGGCTGACTGAAAACACACTTTCCAAAATGCAGCATAGTGTTTGCAGCATGGGGCATTTGCAGTCAGCTCCCCAAAACAAGAGGATTCCCTATGCTGCAAACACTCTGTGCCAAAATCCTACTTGGATTTCAGGATAGAAATCCGTGCACGGAGGGAAGAAGAACTCCAGGGCTGGGCTGGAGAAAAGAAGCTCAGAATTACAAAGATCGGAGAGATTTTTTCTCCAGCCCAGCCCTGGAAGTCCCTTCTTTACATGGAGGGGAGCTGCACGTCTTCAGAACCACTGAAATGTATCTTTCAAAGATCCTGGAGCACCAGGGAACTACCAGAGGACTGGAAAAGAGCTGATGTAGTTCCCATCTTTAAAAAGGAGGGGGGGGGAAATCCATTGAACTACAGACCTATCAGCCTAACCTCAATACCTAGGAAGATTCTAGAAAGATAATCAAACAACGAATCAGAGAACACCTAGAGGCAAACAAAGTCATAACCAAACGTGGGTTTGTCATGCCAGACAAATCTCATTGCATTTTTTTTGAAAAAAGTTTTATTTTAGATTAAAATAAAAAATAAAAAAACAACAATATAAAAATATCATCCTTACAAACAATTATAGACAGCGTCTCAATTGGTTAAAATCATTTCGTGCTTACAATTTTCCAGATCTCATCATATAACAATTATTCTTTACTTAAACTGAAGATAAATATTTAAGCATTTCATATATGCTATCTCATCTCCATACTTTTTTGTCAAACCATTGATAAAATATCTCCCATATCAAATAATATTGTTTATCCAAATAGAACAAAAACTCCAGGAAAAGCCCCAGAACAAAACAATAAGAGAAGAATGGGAAATGATTAAGCATAAATTGAATTTAATAAACCAAATAGAACTAGCCCAAAAAATAAAAATGGCGAAACAAAATTATTTCGAACACGCAAATAAAACGGGCAGATGGCTAGCCTATAAACTGAAAAAAGAACAGAAAAAAAGAATGATATACCAATTGAAAGACGATAAAGGAGAAATCCAACATAGTAAAGAGGCAAAAAAAGAAATTATTAAGAAATTTTATGCGAACCTATATAATCAGGGGAAAATAGAGGAAGACAAAATAAAACAGTACATAGGGAAATCAGGAATGCCAAAAATCACAGAAGAATAAAGAATTACTCTCAATAGGCCAATAACCAAATTAGAATTAGATGAAGTACTGAAAAAGCAAAAAAACAATAAAACACTGGGACCCGACGGGCTACCGGTAAAAATATACAAAACAATGCCAGAAGTATTGGGAGAGAATATGTTGCGATTATATAATGAAGCTATGGAGAAAGCCAAAATACCAAATTCATAGACAGAAGCCATAATAACAATCATTCCAAAAGAAGATACAGATCTCCAGTTAATACAAAACTATTTTTGTACCTATTTCATTATTGAATGCCGATTACAAAATATTTGCAGCAATCTTGGCCGAAAGGATTAAATTAGTATTAAATACATATATACACCCAGACCAAAATGGATTTCTGCCGGGACGCCAAATAAAAAACAACATGAGAATAATACTTAATGCTCTAGAATATTATGAATCACACCCGGAGAAGCAGGCAGCGTTGGTTTTTCTTGACGCCCAAAAGGCCTTCGATAACCAAAACTGGAAATTTATGATTGAACAACTACAAAATATGCAAATTGGGGAAAAATTTGGGAAAATTATAGCAGAAATCTATACCAAGCAATCAGCAAGGATAATTATGAATGATGACATAACAGACAAATTTAATATAACAAAAGGAGTCAGACAAGGCTGTCCACTTTCCCCCTCACTATATATTCTATCATTGGAAATCCTGTTGAAAAAAATTAGAGAAGACCAAGGAATTGAAGGTTTAAGGATCAATAGAGAAGAATACAAAGTTCAAGCCTTTGCTGATGACTTAGTGTTTTTGACAGAAAATCCTATGGAATCTATACCTAATTTGTTTCAAAAAATAGAAGAATTTGGAGAAGTGGCCGGACTAAAAATCAATAAAAGTAAATCGAAGCTAATTATTAAAAACCTTACGGAAATCCAAACAAAAGATTTGATAGATAATATACAAATCCAAACAACAACAAAAAATAAAATATCTAGGAATCTGCTTATCTACAAGAACATCAGCAATTAAAGAAAACAATTATGATAAATTACTAGAACAAACAAAGAAAGTCTTAGAAAAATGGAAAAATTTACACATTTCATTCCTAGGAAGAATTTCGGCCATCAAAATGACTATATTACCTAAATTTTTATATTTGTTTCAGGTCACTCCAATTAAAATAGACAAACCGTTTTTTGAAAAGCTGAATAAAATAACATCTAAATTTATATGGCAAGGGAAAAGGCCACGAATAAAATTTAAGCTGCTTCAGGATACAAAAGATAGAGGAGGAGCTGCACTCCCTGACTGGGAGGTATATTACCAAGGAGCAGTACTATTGTGGGTCAAAGATTGGATAGAATTAAAGGACTCTAGAATTTTAACAATTGAGGGACACGGACTTCAAACTGGCTGGCACTCCTTTATGTGGGATGAGAAATACAAAACACATTCATATTTTAAAACACACACAATAAGGAACTCATTATTATGGGCACAACCCGTTGTGCCCATGTGACACCCCTCCTGCGCGAGCTGCACTGGCTCCCAGTGGTCTTCCGGGTGCGATTCAAGGTGTTAGTTACCACCTTTAAAGCGCTCCATGGCATAGGACCCGGGTACCTCCGAGACCGTCTTCTGCCACCAATAGCCTCCCACCGACCAGTCCGTTCCCACAGAGAGGGTCTCCTCAGGGTGCCATCAGCCAAGTTATGTCGGCTGGCGACACCCAGGGGGAGGGCCTTCTCTGTGGGAGCCCCAGCCCTGTGGAATGAACTGCCCCCGGAAATTCGTAAGATCTCCGACCTCCGGGTGTTTTGCTGCGCATTGAAGACCCTGTTGTTCCGCCAGGCCGGACTATCAACACAATAGTTTTAAATTGGGTATTTAAATTTATTGGGGTTTTAAATTTGAGCCACCTTATTTAATTATTTTAAATTTTATACTGTTGTTTTGTCAGTGTTTTTAAATAGGCTGTATACCGCCCTGAGTCCTTCGGGAGAAGGGCGGTATAGAAATAAAATTATTATTATTATTATTATTATTATTATTATTACAAATTTGGCTTAAAATTAAAAAACAACATTATATGAAGATACCAAATTGGCTAGCACCGGCAGAATCAATTAGGCACCCAAATTTAACAGATAAGACAAAAATAATTAGATATAAAGATATAATTGACTATCAAGGCAAATTAAAGACAAAACAACAATTGGAGACAGATTTACACAGAGGAATAGACTGGTGGACTTACACTCAAATACAATCCAAATACAGAGAACATATAAAAACATATGAAATTTATAATCAAAAACAAGAAATAGATAAAATTATATTAGATTCAGAAAATAAATTAATTAGTAGAATTTATAAATTTCTTCTACGCTATAAATTGGAAGAAGAGACAGTCAAAGAAACGATGATTAAGTGGGCTCAAAATATCAAACACACAATACCTTTGGAAAAATGGGAAAAGTTCTGGCAGGTAAACCTAAAGTTAACGAAGGCAACGGCGTACAAGGAAAACCAACTGAAAATGTTTTATCGGTGGCATATGTCTCCAACCAGATTGGCAAAAATACAACCTAAAAATAGCCCAATTTGTTGGAAGTGCAAAAAGGCACAAGGGACTTTCTATCATCTATGGTGGACGTGCCTGGCAGCAAAGAAATTTTGGTCTAACATCAAAAAATGGTTGGAACAAATAACAAAAACACAGATTGAAAAAGAACCAGAAACATTTTTATTAGGAATCTTTAACAAATCATACCCTAAGGATATCAAATATCTTACAATTCACATATTAACTGCTGAAAGAATAACCTACGCAAGAAATTGGAAACAAGAAAAAATACTAAGTGAAACAGAAGTAATAGGGAAAATTTTAGAATGCGCTGAAATGGATAGGTTAACCAAAGAATTACAAGAAAGAGAAGAATCAGACTATTACAAAATATGGAATAATGGGTATAATTGGTTAAAAATTAGAAATATACAAAAAATATAGGGGATATATTACCGATTGATACATATATATATATATATATATATATATATATATATATATATATATAATAAAAATATTATTAGATTAAAGAGAGGTGAAGGAATATATTATAAGTAGAATTGTAGAATGTCACTCTGAAAAAATGCTTAAGAATAAATTACATTCTTTATGTGTATATGTTGTATAAATGTTTGTTGTGTATATGTTACGTATGTCTTTTTTAATATTTATATTCAATAAAAATTATTTTATAAATATATATATATATATATATATATATATATATATATATATATATTGTTTATCTTCCTGTTCTCTTATTTCAAATGTCAATCTACTCATTTCAGCACAATCCAACATTTTCATAATAATTTCTTCATCAGTAATTATCTTCTCTCCTTTCCAGTTTTTGGCAAATACAATTCTGGCCGCTGTTAAAATGTTCACAATTAAGTATTGTAATTCTTTATTAAATGTCTCTGGTAAAATTCCTAATAAAAATATTTCTGGTTTAAAGTCAATATGTCTCTTTGTCATTTTTTCTAACCACGTATGTATTTTAGTCCAAAATCTCCTTGCTTCCACGCACGTCCACCTCATTGCATTTTTTGACAAAGTGACAAAAGTACTGGACCAGAGGAATGCTGTGGATATAATTTACTTGGACTTTGGTAAGGCATTTGATAAAATTGATCACAGCCTATCACAGCCTATGTGGGTTAGACAGCATCACCACCAGATGGATTTGTAACTGGCTGACCAACCACACTCAACATGTAGTCCTTAATTTGTCTGAAATGGTCTAGGGTTCCATGCCTGAATCTTGAAAGGTCCCTCTGTTATTCTGTTCTGTTATATCCTTTGGCAGGTAACTCTTTCGCTCCATCCGCTTAATGACCTGTGCAGTTGCTTAACTCTTAAGGACTGCAATGAGAACAGCCAGGATTGTGGGTGTTTAGCAAATCAATCATATGGGCATCTTGCTTAACAACCACAATGACTCACAAACTAAATTCTGCACTCAGTTGGTCTTAAGCCAACCTGTATTGCATCTGCATTTCCTTTCCTTACAGTCATTTTTTCCTGCCTTTTCTTCCCTGTCCATTTTTCCTAAACTCCAGTTAGATTTTGGGCTCTAACAACTCAATTTCCCTTGTCTCCTTCACAAATTTTTCTCAACTTTCCTTATGCTTTTAAATGTATATTAATTACTTCCCCATGGGGATGTGTTCACAGGCACCTGATGTAATCACATTTTTCAAAGCAGAGTATTTACTAATGCATCTTACCCCATTCTGGGTTATCAGTCGCTTTTTCTGGGACTCTCACCTCTTCCAGCAGAACAGAAGGCATTGATTTGGAGGGTGGCGGTTTCCCCTCCCTCCATACCTCATCTTGGGGTCTCCCAGAGCAGCCTTCCCATCCTAAGAGGGTCGGGTGCTTTGAACCCCCCTGACTTCCTTGACTCCCCATCAGGGCCGGGAAAGAGCCCACTTCAGGGAGAGGGACCTTATGAAGGAGATCATTCTGCGGCTCCCCTCCCCCTCCCCATTTTTTCAGTACCTCTGTTTAGGATTAATGGACCCGGCTCTCTTTTTCCTTCCCCTGCTTTGTCCCCCATAACAGCCAGTTGACTGAGAGAAGGCTTGTCAAGAGAGGTTGTACCCCCGTTGCCTCTTTCTCTCCACAATAGTTTCCTCTTCTCTCTCATCTTTTATCTTTTGTTCCTCTCCCTCCCTGCTTTCCAAATCTTATCAAAGTTGGGATCCATTCACAAAAATGTTGCTTTTTGATACAGGACATCACAAGATGGGAAGGAAAGGACCCTAGGGGAAGATAAATTAACAACACCCGTCAGGGTTGTCCCACTGGAAAAACCTCAGCAGCAATTAAGCAGCAGCAACAACTCCATCCACTCGGAGGGCAGTTTCATGCCTGAACTCCACCTCCTGCAACCTGCAAGCAGCTGGCAGTTCTCCCATCCCAGGGATGGGGGTGTGGGCAGAGGGCCCTCTCCCAGCAAAGGGTCAAGGGCAGTGGTGGGATTCAATTTTTTTAACAACCGGTTCTGTGGGTGTGGCTTAGTTGGGGGCGTGGCTAGCTGGTCATGTGACCGGGTGGGCATGGCTAGCTGGTCATGTGACCGGGTGGGTGTGGCTAGCTAGTCATGTGACCGGGTGGGTGTGGCTACGTGCATAGGGACTACTCAAAGGGCTGAAAAAAGTCATTTCTGACCGGTCCTTGCACTTTTGACCGGTCCTCGCACTTATGACCATCCTCACATTTAGGCCCATTGCGGCATCCTTAACAACCATGTCAGTCATTTCACCACTACTTCTCTTCACCACGGTGACAAGATAGGGCACAAAACGTAAAATGTGAGGACAGTCGTAAGTTCAAGGACTGGTCAAAAGTGCGAGGCCCGGTCAAAAATAACTTTTTCAGCCCTCTGAGTAGTCCTTATGCACATAGGGATTATTCAGAGGGCTGAAAAAAGTGATTTCTGAAAGGTCCTCGCACTTTTGACCGGTCATCATTTATGCCCATTGCAGCATTCTTAATTAAATTAATTAAATAAAAATGACCTGCTGGAGCAGTCTGAGGCAGGTGTTCGGGCCAGCTGCAGGGCAAGGTGATACAACCGGGGTAGGTAGGTCGCTGCTGCCCAGGTGGGAGACAGGTGCAGGCCTACAGGGCTGGCTGCAGGGTGAAGGTATGGGTAAGTCAGGGGTCTGCAACCTTAAATACTCAATCTTAAACACATGTAAACACTTAAGCACAACCTTAAACCTGGGTGGGCATTGCCAACTCCAAATCACTTACTCCCACCCAGGTTTTGTGGCTCCCAGTATTTTCTTTTAAACAGATATCTCTGGGTGTCTCATCTCTCATCTTTCTTTCTCCCCTTCATCTCTTTCCCCCTTCTCTCCTTCATTTCTTTCTCCCATTTCTCTCCTTCATTACCCTTTCTCTCCATCTTTCTCCTCTCCCCCCTTCTCTCCTTCATTTCTCTTTCTCCCCCCATTTCTTTCCTTCATTTCTTTCTCTCCATCTCTTTCTCCTCTCTCGTCTGGGCAGTGGTGGCAGTGAACCTACCGCACCATCGGGTCGCCGCTCGGCTTGGAGGCGGCACCTTAAGCTTGCGCCCCACTGCGTGTGCGCACGCCTGGCTGCGCCTGCAGACGGCTCTTGTTGCTCTTACTGAGCCTTGCAATGGGGTAGACGGCGCCCCTCCTCCTCCTGGAGCCCATTACGATGCGGAGCTTTGGCTGCAACCTGGGCAGACAGCGTTCCAGGCTGGCTGAGCCAAGCTGTCTCAAGAATTCTGGAAGTTGAAGTCCACAGGTTGTAAGAGAGTCACAATTGCCCACCCCTGGCTAGGGTAGGCTGGCACCGCATGGGTGGGAGGCGGGGCAGGGTGAGGGGCGGGTGAGCCAGCAATTTAACAAACGGTTTGGTGCTGCAACGCCAATAAAATTACAAAACGACACCGAACCATTTGTTAAATTGCTGGCTCACCCGTCCCTTGTCCACCACTATTTATTGCAATAAATAGTGGTGCGGAGGGGCGGGGCAAGGGGTGGGGTGAGTCAGCAATTTAACAAACGGTTCGGCCGAACCGCCTAGAACCGGAAGAATCCCACCACTGGTCAAGGGGAAAGAGGGTGTCTGTTGGTGCTAAAGAGGGAGGCCGGCTGAGGCAGACCCCCTCTGGTCCGGATTTGCCAAGAGCTGGGGGAAGCACCCTCTGGACATGTCCCCAAAGTAGTAAGTGGCCTTGAGGGCCAGGAGTTGCCCTGTTTAAAATCAGGGGTACACAGGATACTAGACTCTGTATGGTGCCTCACAGCCACGTGAGTCATCTGTCTGTTCCTGGGCCATTTCCCATGTCAAAACAGCTGCAGAGATTTGAGGCCCCTGGAGTTTTCTTTCCTCCTCCTCATTTTTGGTATTTTCTCAGAGAATCCACCAGGTGTGGTCTGTGGAGTGTGGCCATGATGCCCGTCATAGAAAATGTGAGCAAAGTTTTGACTGCACCATCGTGGTTGCCATCTTGACTTTTTTGACCATACCCTGCAGATACCTGTTACTTCATTTGATTGCCTTGTACTCACGTTACAGACTTGCAATTATACATTGATAATTACACACTTCAGGATTGCACAGTTTGAGAGGTAGGTCTGCTTAATGAACATGATGAGCCTTCCTGTCACAGCCATTTAGAAGTGCCTCTGCAGGGGCCATGCTGGAATGTCTGCCTCCCCTGTCACCTTTGGGCTGAGGGAAGGGGCCGGATGGTTTCTGAGCTCCAGAAGTGGCCCTCCTTCTGGGGAACTTTAGGAGAACCCCCCCCCCCCAAGCCCTCCTGGTTTTTTCCATGGCCCTGCTGTCCCTGCAATCCTGATGGGAACTTGGTCTGGCTGTTCCCTCCAGGCAAACAGTGTCATGCAAACAAGGCAAAGTCCAGCAAGTGCCATTTGGGGAGTCAGTAGTGTGTAAAAATTTAATCTCAGAGATCGAAGGGGAGGCAGGCTGGCTGCAGGGTCACTGTGGGGCAGAGTGCTTGCTCCCTTTCACTGCCACAGAAAGGGGGATGTGGGGGGGGGCTTTCCCCTTTCTGTTGCAGCAGCAGCAGCAGAGCAAAGAGGGCCCTTCTTCCCACTGCTGGAAGCCTCAGGATCTCCTCTGGCTCCCCACCTGCAGCTCCTGCTTCTCCTCCTCCTCTTCATCCTCCTGAAAAGAACATTCTGCTAAAGGTCCTCAGCAACTTGGAGAAGAACTCAAGGCAGATTCTTAGAAATTCCTAACCGGTTTAGGTCTAAATCAGTTTAAAGAACTAAGGAGAAGCAAACTGCAAGTTACCTGCTTAAAAGTGGTGGCTGTGTGGTTGGTAAAGTTAGCTTCCAGATCTGATTTGACTTCATTCTGCATTTTGATGGGCCACCACATGGAGACACCACCATCTGGATTGTGAATGGAAGGAGAGTCAGGCCTCCATCCACCTCCAAACTCAGCATGCAAAGCGGACATTCCTCCCTCTCTTTCCAACATCGGCAGCTGCCAGCCATTTGGGAGCTTCTTGTGTGTGCCGATGCTCCCGGTCCCATTGCTCTCCCTTCCCAGTCAGTTTTGTCCTTCAGATGCCCGGCAGGTCAGCAATGGCAAGATGCCCCACCGCCTGCAGCCCTGTGGGTGAAGCCGGCTGGTTGTTGGGAAGCTGTTACTTCATTTGATTGCCTTGTACTCCCTTCTGGGGGCCTGAAGCAGAAGGCCCCCAGCCTCTCCCAGGGGACCCTCCCGGGGCCTCCCCTCAAGGCTTCTTCAATGCTAGGAGAGCTTCTTCGGAGGCGGGCAAAAGGAACCAGGCGCTGCCACCTTTCCACGGGAGACCTGCCATCCGAAGGCCGCAGAGCGATTCGGTTGCCTGCCAGCTTCGACAACCAAACACGGGCCAGCGGCAGGACCAAAGCCGCCTCGGGCTCTGAAGCGCCGTCGAGAGCCCGCTGTGGGCTCAGCCCTCCGGTCTCCTGCAGGGAAGTCTTAGCCGCAGCCCCCCCGCCCTTCCTCGGTTCTTGGGAAGAATCGAAAGGCACCTCAGCGCCCCCTCCCTCCCCGGCCTTGACCCCCAGACCGTCCCCTCCCCCCCGCCCAACTCACCCAGCACCACGGGGGGCGTCCTGTTGGCGGCGGCGGCTTCTGGGGTGGTGCTGGGCGGGAAGAGCACGTTGAGGAGCCAGAAGGCCCGGCCAGGCTGAAGGAGCGCCAGGAGGACCAGGGCAGCGCTCCATCCGGCCAGGCTCCGCATCCTGGGCTGCCGAGAAGCCTTTCTGGCCCGCCCAGCCTGGGCTGGCGAAGGCCGCTCCGCTCTCTTCCCGCGGACTGTTGGGGAAGGGGCGGAGCGGAAGGTGGGAACCCACCAGCCCAGGCAGAGCGGCCGGCGGGGCTGGCCTGGAGAGGGTGGGGGAGAGGCATTCCTAAACTTGAAGGTCTGCTTCCAGAGGCCCCGCCGAGGGATCAGGCAAGGCGCGCGCGGGGGAATTCTTGGCCGCGAATGGCCAGAGGAATCCGAGGCCGGGAGCTCCTGCGAGGCAGCCGCCAGCCAGATTCCTTTCGGAGGCTTGGCCTTCCTCTCCCCGAGAGAGCCGGGCCTCTTCCTGCCCTTTCCCGGTGCTTAGGCCGAGGAAAGAAGGCAAAGCAAAGCCCTGACAAGAGACACCGTCCCTCCCTCCCTCCCTCCCTCCGTTCGCTGCCGTGGAGAACAGCGTTCCCGGAGCGCCCGAATTGTTCGTTGGCATCTCTGGATAAACAGACGTTTTGTTACAAATAAAGGAGCACATAAGCCAAACTTCTGTCTAAAGCGGGATCCAGGATTGTCTAAATCAGCTTGATTGTAACATTTCATTATTACATTTCCAGTTTCAGTGTTGCATTGGAGCAGCTGATAACGGGATCCAGGATGAACGTTTCTAGCCCCAGACGGCAACCACGTTTGCTGAGGCGGCTCCAGTGCAAGTAGAGCTTAGATCTTGGAGCCTGGAAGTTGCTGGAATGAACCACTCCAGCTGGCCCATCTCCTGGCACAGCCAGTGGAGCAGATCCAGCAGCTGCCACACGCAGCACTGTCTCCCACCGGGGTTCCTCCGACTGCACCTTCCTTGCTGAGTATGGCAGAATTTTAGACATGCTTCAGATTTCTATCGCTCAATTGGAAATGGACAATCTATCATTATAAATGGGCAATCCCTTGCCTGGGAAATAAGCAACCCTGTTTATGCTGTCAGAGTAGAAGCTGCTTTTATGATCCGCTGGGACCATCGGATTCAAAGACTGAAGCAAGATGGAGAACAGGTATATGGATCTGGCTTTCAACCTTCCCTCAGAATATGGGCTGAATGAGAGGTTGACTGACCAGTTGAAGGCCTATTAATTATGGGGTTGATTAATTTGACTGAGATTTCTTGAAATCATGGAAGTATTATTCCGGATTAGTACTCCTAAATGGATCCTACCCACTTTATTCCATGAGTCTAGCTATTTTGAAAATGAGAAGCATCCTCTGAATTATCTAAACTATCATCTGATATCCTTATAAAATGTTGAAGCTAATCTGGTACAAAATTACAGAAGGCATTACCTTCAATAAATTATCAGCACAGCCTGGTTTCATAAAATGCCATCAAATCTGTCAATATCAGATTATTTGAATGCTGTAATATGTTTTTATTTCAATATGGTGCAAGCATTTTTATTTGGAATTAGTTACAAAACAGATTTAATATAATTTATTGGATAAAACAATATTGTTTTAATCCTTTTGAGGGGCTAATAAGATGTAAACACAGGAAACATGGAACACACCAATGTTCCCTCTCTTGTTCAATATTTAATTTAGCGCTAGAACCTTTAGCATGTTTAATGACACTGCGGATATTTGTTGAAATGTGCAGCAATACTGTTTGCTTTTCTATTCTATTTGCTTTTCAAAAACTACAGTCATTTTTATTTCCAAAAGTGAAGTTTTCGGAATCTCTTCAGCACTATGTGGAGTTCTGATGGCTACGCTCTGTAACACAAGCAAAGGCCTCTTTCTCAGGCTTCCATTGGTGGCATCTTTAGCAGGAGAATGTCTCTTCCTATCCATTAGTCCTGCTAAAGACTTTGGGTACATATTTTAAGCTTTTACTTATCTAGGCCTCAAACCTTTGGAACATCAAGCTTTCCAGGATTTTCCAGGTCTACAAGCGGGGGTGAAATCCAGCAGGTTCTGACAGGTTCTGGAGAACCAGCAGTGGAAAATTTTGAGCAGTTCGGAGAACCGGCAAATACCAGCTCTGGCTGGCCCCCGAGTGGGGTGGGAATGGAGATTTTGCAATATCCTTCCCCCAGGAGTGGGTAGGGATTGGGGATTTTGTAGTAACCTTCCCCTGCCACGCCCACAGAACCGGTAGTAAAAAAAAATGGTTTTCACCACCATCTACAAGAGCCAATTTGGTGTAGCGGTTGAGGCCGTGAGTTCGAGTCACACAAAGAACACAAAGCCAGTTGGGTGTCCCTGGGCCAGTCACTTTCTCTCAGCCCCAGGAAGGAGGCAGTGGCAAACCTTCTGAAGAACCTTGTGAGGGAAACTCCAGGCAGGCACCATGCCAGCACAAAATGAACAACAAACAAAAGCCCAAAGTGCTTTAGACTTCTGTGACATTTGTCCTTTATAAAATAGCCTGGCAGGAATCTTTGTTAAACAGCCATCCTGTATCACAGTGTTCCTTCATAAGGGAATTGCTCAACTATAGCAAGTTTTGCTTGCTCTTTTTGAAAATTAATTCAGTTCTGTAATATTATTCTTTTTTAAACTAATTATTAAACCAAACTTGTGCAGTATGCTCAAGTTTATATAAATCTGCTATGACATTCAGAGTTTATTCTTACCTGCCTTTGACGTAACAGGCACCCAAATATTGCACTAAAACAGCCAATGACGACATGTATTTTCGGCATTCTGTAGCAGGGAGGAAAGCAAGATGCCAAGCTGATTCTTTACCAGCAGAACCTGCTATGACTGATAGTTTATCTGTAATATTTCTCCTTAGGCTACCTTGAAGTATGAAGCTTAACTGGGCTGCAGTCTTCTACATAGCTGCTATTGTGCCCTGGTGGGGAAACCAATCTAAGATCATGGTATTTTCACAAGCAATTCTATACACACTTGCAAAATGCCAGATGGTAGCTGATTGGATACCACAATGTCCTTGTAACCCCGGCATCTTTGTCTCAGGGGTCTTTGGTGCTCTATGAGCTGGGTTGTTTGCCTGCAGACCTTTCAGAACCTAGCCAAGTAGCATCTTCAGTGGAAGGGTGTGTAGGGTTTGCTCCTGTTTATGTAGTTTGCCAACTGCCAGTGTTGGTGAGGATATGGTTTTCTACTTGGTAGTTAAATGATTGAGATATTGTTTTCTACTTGATTGTGGCTTGGTGTGAATCCCTGCTTACCTGGGTCTAGGCTGCTTGAGAGGAAGTGTTCTGGGTTTTTGGCTTTTTTATTGCCTCTTTTGAAGGAGTATAAATGTGTAGCTTGTCTCTGTGTGTGTCTATTGTGATTGATTTGTCTCAGTGTCAAGCTTCCAGGTATTCCCTAGCATTTTTTTGGATTTAGCTTGGTCTAGGCTGCTGACACTTTCCCAGCTGAAACTATGGTTGAGTCTGTCTGTGTGTGGTGAGATTAAGGACTTCTCATCCTGACCTCTAGTTGGTGTTCATGGATGGCTCTGCCAGTCTTCTGCTTGTCTGTCCTACGTAGTGGCTGTTGCAGTCCTTACATGGCAGGTTGTAGATGACTCAGCCACGGGTCATGAGGTGACAGGGAGCCCAAGAAAAATTATTGGGTTTGGATTGCTTCCTGGCATATGATTTATCAATCCTTTTATCTTATGATTTATGATTGAATTTTAGGATTTATGATCTGTGACTTATCATTTTGTTGTTTGTATGTACACTGAGAGCTTATGTACCGGAGAAAAATTCCTTGTGTGTCCAATCACACTTGACCAATAAAGAATTCTATTCTATTCTAGGATGCTTTGAGTCTTTGTAACAGACAAGCATGCTATGAATAACTAATGCCCAGGATAAAGGCTAAAAAGAGCCTTCATGGGAAAAAGCAATCAAAGTCTAAATGTATGTGATAACTCCTTAATCTTCTCACACACGGACAGACTCAACCATAGTTTCAACTGGGAAACTGTCAGCATCCTAGACCAAACTACATATAGTGCTGGGCAAGAACCAGAGAGCCATGGAGATTCTCCGTCATCCAGGTCATGGCTGTCCCAAAAGTGCTTTTTCAAGAGACAACTGAACAACTGGTTTTGCTTTGAAGACGTTTCACTTCTCATCCAAGAAGCTCCTGTCTCTTGAAAAAGCACCTTTGGGACAGAGAGGAGTGGATTTTTCCCCGCTGGTGGGCTTCCCAGGAGCTTCTGACCCTATAAGAAAATCAGCCAGGCTGGCTGGAGGCACTTCTCAGTCCTTTTGGTCCCATCAAGAGTCCTCAGTGGTCGACTGGAAGTGTTGCGATGAGACAGTCGGGGAATTAGCGGGCTCTGAAATCCGCGAAAACCCAGACTGACGAACCGTTGCCGAGGGGTCTTTGAACCAGAACCATCCTGTAGGGACGGGGAAGAAGGAGAGGCACCTCAGAAGACCAAGAGGAACAGGCAAGTTCCTCGAAGGTCAGAGGAATCTTTCTCCGATTCGGCGGCGGAGGCGGCAGCCATTGCAGCTATCAAGAAGCTGGGGCAACCGGACTAAGTATTGAGCAGGAGCGGTGAATGCAACGAAGTTTTTGAAGCCAGGTGAGTGATAGCCAACCCACAGGTGAAATAACAACAACAACAAAATTATTTTAAAACCTGAAACCCTCAGCGTAAAACTAGTGGCTAATGGTCATGGGGGAAGAAAAGAGGATGTAAGCGGAATTTAAAGGGACAAAAACCCGAAAAGAAAAATGATTTTTGAATAAAATTAACTGGAAAATTTTAAGAATTAGAGATCATTTCTTGTTGAAGACTAAGAAAAATAAAAGACAATTGGATATTACGCCCTGCAACACAGGTGCTCTATACCTAAAGATAAAATAAAGGAGAAACAAAAGTGGGGGGGAAGTATTGTTTAATTTGGACTGAACTATAAAACTGATTTGGTATTTTTAAAGTTAAAAAGAAGAAAGAAGAAGTTAGATTGTTAACAAAGATTGATACAAAATGGACATTGTTAAACAATTAAGAGAATTGTGGATTCTAAAGAGACACCTTCAGGAGAAAAAAGAGCATTGCAATTTGGAATCTGTGTTGGAAAACTTTGAACTGTATCAGTGATAATAGTCGTGAGAACTTTCGGGGAGGCTTGCTTTGTCTGCAAGTGGCTTGACTTTGGAAAAAAAAGGAAAACAACAGAACTTTTAAATCTGGAACAATACTAATACAGAAAGAATAAAATGATGCAGGAAATTAGAGAAATGATGGAAATGATGTACTCGTGGAAAGCGGAAATAAGAGGATTACGATGCTACATGGAGAATCGAAACTTGAGGATTTAAAAACTAAGAGAGAGCATGTTCAAGCTGACAAGGAAACAAAGACGGAGAAGCAAGACACAGAGACTGAAAACAAAGAAGAAGATAAAGACAATGAGATTAATTTTGAAAAATTAATTGAATATATGGATAGTAGTAATAAAAAGGAGGTTTTTAGAGATTACATTGGGATTAACAATGAAAAAAACAGAAAGGGCAGAAAGACAAAGGAGAGAAGGGTGGAATAGAAAGAACACAAAAAACTTAAAAGGATTACACTGGAATTAACAGTGAAAAGAAAAAAAAAGAGCAAAATAGGCAAAATAGAAGAGTCCAGATTTGTGAAACACAGAATAACTACACTGGGATAAACAGTGGGATAAATAATGGGGACATAAGAAAAGGAGAAAAGAGATGGGAAACAATGGGAAATTTAGGGCAAAAGAGGACAGCTCAAGATTTCAAAGTACAAAAGAAAAAAGGGAAGGAAAAAGGTAAAAATAAAAATGGGAAGGGGGAAAAAGAAAAAGAAATAAAAGAGAAAGATGCTATATGTATTTAGAATTGAAATATGAATTGTAGTAAAAAAAATGGGAAACTATGATTGTAAAAATGAAATGAATAATAATTGGAATATTTATATTGTATCTTTGAAATTTAGATGATAAGCTTTGGGTTTTTTTTCCTTTTTTTTCAAGAAATATGAATCAGTTTAAATTGTAGCAATTGAAATATCTTTAATGGTATATGGTGAAAAGTAGAAAGGATTAAGTTGTGGCTTGGATAACAGCTAGAATATTTTTAAAGTTAACTAGGGAAGCTGTAACGGTTGAAATATTTTTAATTCTTTAATTCTATAATGTGATGAAAGTAGAAATGATTAATTGTAATAATTGAAATACTTCCAAATGTATATTATGTTGAAAGCAGAAATGGCTATAATTAATTGATTTTTAAGGAATTGGATTGCCTGGAAATAACTGGAATATTCATGTTCATATTGATGTGTGTGTGTGTGTGTGTGTATAGTTAATATTTCGGGTTTCTTCCCGTGTAATTGTGGATATATCCCTAAAAGGGTAGAAGCGACGTTTCGACAGAATCCCATCTGCCATCATCAGGCTTATGTCAGCAGTCATTTTGCACTAACTGCCGTTGGTATTTCAAATCTGGTGCTGGTATTCTGGGACGGCTCACTATTCTCACTACTCTCATTCTGCCCGCTATTTGGAAACCTGCTCTCATAGATAGACGAATCTTAACACCATATATAAAACATAGACCAAACAATCAAAAAATCCCAACCAAATCATATTCAAACCAGCCACAAAAATGAAGCCCTGCCACCTAGTGGAGAAAAACCGACCATACACCCGAAGCCAAGCCAATAAACACATACTGGGACTCCCAACCAATCAGAATGAAAAGGTGGAGCCATCCCAGAATACCAGCACCAGATTTGAAATACCAACGGCAGTTAGTGCAAAATGACTGCTGACATAAGCCTGATGATGGCAGATGGGATTCTGTCGAAACGTCGCTTCTACCCTTTTAGGGATATATCCACAATTACACGGGAAGAAACCCGAAATATTAACTATACACACATACATACACGTGAAAACTTACATAAACAAATATATATATATTTTGTGCAAGCAAAAAAAAAAAAAAAAAAAAAAGGAAGTGCACAGGCACGAAGCCGAAGGCACCAGCCTGAAGATGACAAGTGGGACCTTGTTGAAACGTCACCAAGATACTCTCAATCTTACACGGGAAAAGACCTGAATACGCCAAGACTTGCATACCTCTACACGTGAAAATCTACAAATATATATATATATATAATTATATATATATATATATATATATATATATATATATATATATATATATATATATAAAACATATATATATAGATAGATAGATATAGATATATATAAACATATATATATACACATATATATACATATATATATGTTTTCTGAGGTTTTCGCGGGTGTTTGTATCCCCTAGGGGTCTAGCAATCTCCTAGAAGCACGAAGCCGAGAACACCAGCCTGAAGATGATGAATGAGACTTCGTCGAAACGTTGCCAAGACACCTCCAATTTTACGCGGGAGAAAACCCGAATAACCAAAGACCTATATATATATATATATATATGTGTGTGTGTGTGTGTGTGTGTATGTATGTTTTCTGAGTTTTTTGCGGGTGTTTGTATGTAGGTCTTTGGTTATTCGGGTTTTCTCCCGCGTAAAATTGGAGGTTTCTTGGCAACGTTTCGACGAAGTCTCATTCGTCATCTTCAGGCTGGTGTTCTCGGCTTCGTGCTTCTAGGAGCAATGTGTGTGATCGCAGCGGTTTCTTCCTTTTAACTGCCAGTGGGGGTGTGAACTGATTGGGTGGCAGCTTGGCTGTGCTCTGATTGGGCGGAGGTGTGTTCTGATTGGCTGGGGGTTTGGCTGTGCTCTGATTGGATGGGGGGTTGGCTGTTCTCTGATTGGCTGGGTGTGTGTTGTGTTTAGGTGGGGGCTTGGTTGTGCTCGGGTTAGTCTGAGTAGCAGGGGGATTTGAGCTGGTGAGCTGTGTTATCATCTTGTTTATTCATGCTGTGTGGACGTTTTTCTATCTCGATGGCTTCTCTGATTATTCTGTTATTAAAGTGTTCAGTTTTGGCGATAGTTCTGGTCTTTTTAAAGTCAATATCATGTCAAACACAACATCAAGACAGCATTCTGCACAAACCGAAAAATATCCACCATCCTAAGAAACCCCAAAGACAAAATTGAGTTGAAAATTAAGGAGTATATGAAATCCCATGCACCGCCTGCCCCACCACATACATCGGACAAACCAACAGAATAATAAGTGCACGCACTGAAGAACACAAGAACTCAGTCAGAAAAGAGGAACCAACTTCTTCCCTGGTCCAACACCTCAAAGCCACAGGACATAATATTGACTTTAAAAAGACCAGAACTATTGCCAAAACTGAACACTTTAACAACAGAATAATCAGAGAAGCCATTGAGATAGAAAAACATCCACACAGCATGAATAAATGAGATGATACTTCCCGCCTACCAGCCATTTGGAAACCCGCCCTTATTGACAAACGAGTCCCTAACACAAAGAATGACACCAGACCCACACTCACGAGAGCCACACAGGATGCAACCACCACACATCCACGCAGAAAGCAGACTCAAACCCACACTAATGATGAGACATGACCCCGGACCAGAAGCCAGACTACAGCTGCATCATTAGCTACTTTAAACCCCTCCAATCCATACATGAAGCAGACTGACACCCACCATGAAGAGATAGCACGGCCACGAACACGAAGCCAAACAACAGCAACACAGCTCACCAGCTCAAATCCCCGCTACTCAGACTAACCCGAGCACAACCAAGCCCCCACCTAAACAGAACACACACCCAGCCAATCAGAGCACAGCCAACCCCCCATCCAACCAGAGCACAGCCAAACCCCCAGCCAATCAGAACACACCTCCGCCCAATCAGAGCACAGCCAAGCTCCTACCCAATCAGTTCACACCCCCACTGGCAGTTAAAAGGAAGAAACAGCTGCGATCACACACATTGCTCCTAGAAGCACGAGGCCGAGAACACCAGCCTGAAGATGACGAATGAGACTTCATCGAAACGTTGCCAAGAAACCTCCAATTTTATGCGGGAGAAAACCCGAATAACCAAAGACCTACATATACATATACATATACATATACATATACATATACATATATATATATATATATATAAAGTGTTTACCGAGACACCTGGTCTGCCCCAACATGTGGGAGGGGGCATTCTGCTCCCGTTTGCCTTTCAGCTCCAATCCAGGAGCCCTCAAGCAGTCGCATTGGCGACAAACCATGTTATACCATGGTTTGTCGCCGTGTGTGTGTGTGTGTGTGTGTGTATATATATATATATATATAATATAACTAATTGATTTATACTAAAATGTTGGATTTGTATTATCAAAGGAAATGTATGTTATAAGATAAGCGGATTTATTATTATAAGAATTAAACAACTGTAACATTACATAACTAACCAATGTGAAGATAGATATACAAATAGATGACAATGGGAACGGGTATAATATAGATAGAAAGGAAAAACTGAATTTGATTAAGATTAGAGATGAGAATGAAGGGTAATATTGGTTCTTAAAAATAGATGAGAAATGAATATGGCAAAAAGGAAATATAGAAATTGTAAGTTTAATTGAAATGACTAAATACTGTTTAAATTTGTGAACCGGCAAAATACTCTGTTCAAAGAAAATACGTTGTATGTTTGTAGGTGTGTTTGTCTAAAAAATAAAAAAAACTTGGAAAAAAAAGAGTCCTCAGTGGTGCATCCAACCGCAGGGTCCACATCAATCCTGGGATTCAAGCATCAGATGGATGTGGCAGATCTCCCCAGAGCCCAGGATGCTTTAAAGTATGAGCAGCTGATGGCCAAGGGAAGACAGATATTCCCCAGGTTTCAGCCTTCCTGTGGAGCAACAGATATGGCTTCAAATGAACCCACCCAGCTTGAGATAGCCCCCTTCCCACAATCAAAACCTCCCACCAGAAGAAACCCATGGGACAATTCAGTCAAAAGTTTGACTGGTAGAGAACAGGCTAACGATACATTTCCATTGTTGGATCTCCCTGTATTAGTTTTCCCTCCCAATGCAGCTGTCCTCCAAAGGACAATTTATCATCAGAATGAGTGGCTTTCAATACAGCAGATATTGCAGTGAGTTCAAAGCTTCTTCACTCAGCTGCCAAACAAAACACTTTTAGAACAGGGAGGCCTTTTGCTCTTCTTCTGTTCTCAGAGAAACCACAAAAGGCCTCTAGTCTGCGGCTCCCCCCACAAGGGAAAGTATAGTCAGAAAAGCCCTCCGCAGCTTGAGGTGGAAGATTTCCCTCGAAAGGCTCCTCTGGGGTTGCAGGTGGGAAAGACAAAGACCCCTGAAGTTACCTGGGTCTGGCAGATCCAATGAAGGCCTAGGGAGGTGAATGGTAGCCTGGGTTCCCCACCCCCCTTGTGGATGTGTGACTTGCCTGCAAAGCGAGGGCCGAGGTGCCTGCACAGCCAGGCTCAGTGGTACCAACCCGAGTAAAATCCTCAGTTTTTTCTTGACAAGGAGCCACAAGTTGCTTTGGGATCCAGAGTGATCATTTTATTGGGTTGGCCTTGCTTTCCCTTCGATCCCATCAGTGCACGTGACACAGAACTCCAAGAGCTCAGTCCCTCCCTCCCCCCTCAATCCATTCCTTGCCAGCAAGAAAAGAGGATAAATACAGAGAGGGAGAGCTGCTTTTCCCCAGAAGCCTCTGGGAGAGGATGGGAGTTTGGGCACAGGTCACAGGATGGGGGGCCAGGCAAGAGAGGGGAGAAACACAGAGCCTCGGGGGACTGAGCGGGGGGAATTAAGTGCCCTCTTCTGCCCTCTCTGCCCAGCCAGGGCCTTCCGAGCTCCTCTTCCAGCCTGCAGGCAAAGGAGGGCAACCCAACAGCTTGGTTCATGCTGGGAAGAAGGTACGTTGGCCACCTAGGGCCAACCCAGGCTAGGTGATAAACCTTAAACTATGCTAAAATACCTCAGTTGCTATAAAAAGCTGCTCGTCTCCTAGGGTTCAGAGAGCCCTGATGCTTTGGGAAGACCCACACGCTCCTTGGCAGCCAGGACAGAGAGTTCGGGATGGAGGAAGCGGCAGCAACAGAGGCCTGGCCGAAGGGCTTATCGTCCTCCACAGACTGGGGGCAGGAAGGAAGGCAGGAGCCAACCAAGCCTAACGGCAAATCCAGATGTAGGGACCTAGCAATGAACACCTGCCTGCCCTGCTCACACCTGCACTGCACAAAGATCCCCAATCTGATTCTGCCACGTTTACACTTTTCCCCCAGCCTGGTCCTGGGTCCAGGAGTGAGCTGGACTTCGAAGTGGTGACCACAGCAGCGCATGCTCCCAAAATTGAAGCTGGGGGAGTGAGAGAGAGTGGGCCCAGAAAGGGAGGAAGCCCACTGTTCTGCCAGGGTGGAGAGTGGGCAACCAGAAAGAAAAAGGATCAAGGCCCACCACAGCTGCCAGCTCATCAACAGCTGCTGATGGAGACGTTGGGTGGGCGCATGACCTCCCCTGGCCTGGAGGCACCACAAGGGGGAGATGGCAAGGCCACTTCCAAAGCAGGTGGCTCTGCCAGGAAAAATCAAGCCCACCACCTGCTTGGTATAAATAACCCCCCAGGTGTAGTAGGCCGATTACCTTAAGTTAAACCCTAGTTTACCCTGGAGAGGCATGGAGAGATCCTGCATCTCCTAGAAAGACTTCTCCAAGACCTCCAGGGTCAGTGGACATCCCAAGTTCACTTTCAACTCTGAGGAGTGCAGCCTTGGCTTCCTTCTCATTTCCAAGTTCTCCAAAGCTTCCAGTTGCACCAGAGCAAGCTGAAGACTTCCTCCATCACTGACCAGGAAGAGGGTTTTTTGTGAGAAGTTGTGAGTGCAGTGGGACATAAGGGGAAACACCCTGGCCAAAGGTGCCGTGTGGATTCTGGGAGCTGCTTGGTTCTCACACAGGAAGCCCCTCCCAAGGGAGGATGTAGACAGCAAAGCACGGACCTTGCTGCTACCCTGCTCTCCCCTGGAGGTCTTTCTCGGCTCTCCTTGCTCTTCTCTCTTGCATGCCTAGATGACGTGGCAACAGTTGAACTGCCCCAAGGACAGCAGGCTCTCCCTGGAGCTGGGCTGCATCCGGAAGGCCAGGGCCTTTTCGCAGAGCGGGAACTGCAGGAGCCGATCCTTCAGGTTAGCGTTCTTGCCTTTTGCCGGGTCCAGCTTGATGATGCTGTCCGCGAGGCTGTCGTGGCCGCTGCCATGGCTCTGGCCATCACAGCAGGCTTTGGCCCCATGGGGCAGCCCCAGCTCTTGGCCCTTACCCTCTGCTCCTGGCACCAGGTCGGCTCCAGTGGTTCCTGTGGCACAGCCACCCTGCAGAAGAGCTGTGCTGCTCTGTGGCTGGGGGCTCTGCCCCCCAACCTCCAAGAGTTCCTCCTGTACAGGATCTCCTTCTCTCGATGGAAGGAGGTCACTCTGGTCTTCTTCCTCTGCCAGAAGGGGCTCAATTCGGCCAGGCTCTCCCTCTGGTCTGACAGGGCCCCCTCCCTGGCTGCCTAGCGGGGTGGCTTCCCCTGGGGGTTCGTCAGGCCTCCTCCCCCCTTGCAAGCTGAGGCTGCTGCCAGGCTCCTCCATCTGTGGGTCTCGGCCTGTCCCTAACTGGCTGCTCGGGGATGCTTGCTCCGGTGGAGCTGCTGGAGCCATCCCAGGCCCTTGTTCCGGGCAGGAGGACTTGGTGTGTGCAGGGAGGAGGCTCTTCCCTGCTTTGTAGTGGGCCGCAAGGGCCCGGCAGAACAGCAGGGACGACGCAGTGCTCTGGAAGCGGCTCATCTGCTCTTGGTTCAAGGAGGAGGTCCGCCTTCGAGAGAGGCCCGGCTTCCCTTCTGTCTCCTCCTCTTCCTCCTCTTCCTCCTCCGAAATCTGCTGCAAAGCGAGGGTGCTCTTGGCGATGCCCGTCTCCATGAGGGAGGGCTGGATGAGGGCCCCCAGAGGCTGCCCGCATCCACGGAAGCTGGAAGAGGATCTGCCCTCGCCCGAGGCTGAGCGGCAAAGGAGAGGCTTCCCGGCATACTCCGCAGCGACAGTCTCCAGAGTGCCCTTGGTGGCTGGGGGCAGCTTTGTGGGCACAGGGGGACGGGACTCGCCTGCTGGGCTCCTGAGGAAGAAGAAGGAGCAAAGAGAGGTGAGCAGCTGCAAATCCCCCCAGCTGAGACCAACGCTCGAAGGGCCGAGGGGGGCTTGCCTGCTCTGGAGCTGCTCAGCCAGGGTCTGCTTCTCCTGCTTCTCACGCAGAATCCGTTCGGCCAGCAGAAAGTAGGTGGCAGTGACGTGATTGTAGCGCTTGGCCTCCAGGGCTCTGCAGGGAGATGTCAAGTGGAAAGAGTCAGGCATGGACAAGGAAGAGACTTCCACGGCTCTGCTCACTTTCAGGGCTGCGCAGGAACTGACTGATTGCCCTCCGGTCTAGACTGTAAACTCAATCGGCTGTGTACCAGAATGCCCTTGCTCTCAGTTCCTTAACAACACAAACTAAGATAATGGTTTGGGAACAAAAGTCTGTTTCTACATACAGCTTGGTACATAAAGTCCAGCTGCCTTAATTATGGATTTCTCCTTGGACTTGAAGCACATCTGGAACACCAGCCTCACCTTGGGTACAGGTGTATGGCTTGATGACAGATAACTGGAGGGCATGGGGGAGACTGAACATCTTCACTTATTCTGTGGCTCTGCCAACTTATTCACTGTTGGATTCTATTCAGGAACCTGACACTTTGGGACTGGTTCTCCTGTTTCAGGCCACAGTTATGGGATCGCAGGTTTGGGCAAGCTGTGTGCCATGTTTTAAGCCAGGAATGGAGAACCCACAGCTGTCCGGAAGCTGCTGAGCTGAAATCCGCAGCATGCCATACCTTTAGCCAGAGAAGTTCGGCTACTGGCTCCTACAGTGCACCAACACCTTACATGGCTGTAGATTCACTTTTTCCTCTACTGGCAAATGGGAATGTAAACCAGGTAGTCCTTGTTTAACAACAATAATGGGGACTGGAATTTCGATCACCAAGCAATGTAGTTGTAAAGCATGATGTCATGTGCCCATATTGCTTAAGCAATGGCAATCCTGCAGTCTCTGTTGCTGCTGTTAAGGAAGGATCATGGCTGGTATGAATGTGTGTTGTCGCCAGGGTGGCGGGTTATTATTTTTATTGTTTATTATTTTTATATATTTTATATTGTGTTTTTAAGCCACCTTGAGTGACCATGTGTGAGTAGGCAGCAATATAAATTTTCTAAATAAATAAAAATCATGGGTTGTTAAGTGAGAGCCTCATGTGACCACTGAGGATTTGCAACTTCCAGCCGACTTTCCACAAGCAAAGTCATTGGGGAAGCCTGTGTGGAGTTACAAGTCATGGTGGCTTGCAAGCATGCTGGAGGCTGAGTGAATACTGTGGAGTGAGGCAGGGTGATACGGTGGCAAATGCATGCAGTCTGAGGAAAGGTTCCACTGCAAAAGTATGTGCATGAATTCTCCAGGATCTTGCACTCTGTGGCACAGCTCCTCAGGGGAAAAAGCAGTGGAAGCAACTTACAAGTTTCTCTGCCAGCTTCCCCATTGATTTTATTTGTGGGAAGCTGGCAGAGGATGTCACAAATGGCAATCATATGAATGCAGGGATGCTGGGACAGCTAGAATTTCTAGGACTGCTCTTAAGTGCCACTTGTTCAGCACCATTGTAACTTCAAATGGTCTTTGAATGAGTGGTCATTAATCAAGGATTACCTTTGTCTCGATTTATGTCCATTTCAAAACTATGATGGATGTTTCACAGTTCATGGGCATTGTCAGAAGCCATTTTTGACCTTCAAGCATTAAGGAAGTCCCAAAATATCTACCTGATCATTTCAGCTAGTGAAGCTCTGTTCCAACCAACTGAAGGTCAGCTCAAATTCCTGTCCGGTGGCCGTGATACCTGTGCCCAAATCACATTCCCTTTGCACAACCTTCTTAATCAACCGGAGTGATTTGTGCCAACACCCACCCCGGGACCCTCACTCACTCCTGGATGGTTTCTCGGTCTGCAATGTGGCCACACATCATGGTCTGGATGATGATCTCATGCTCCTCCTCCAAAACCCTCCGGTGTGATGTCAGCGGCAGAAGAGAATGGCTGGCTGGGGAGGGGTCCACCCCCTGGAGCCATGCGTGGTTTTCAATGAGCTCCAAGGAGGCCCTTTGCTTGGGGTCCCGCTGCAGCATCTGGACAATAAGGCTGTGCAAAGAAGAGCGAGAGTGACTCAGCCTCTGCCCCCCAAGGTCCTGCTCCCTCCCTCCCAATCCACGTCTCTTCAAAGCCCCCAAGGTAGAAGGCAGAGCCGAGATGAAATGGGACCTTGGAAAGGCATCACGGTGCCGAATGGGGAAAGCCTACTCCTTATTCCTGGGCCACCGATGTTTCTTTGCTCAGCAGAAAGCCTGCATGGCTCGAAAGTCTCCCAGGGAAGGCAGAAGAGCCCCCGGCAGAGCACTCAGCCAGGCAACCATCGAGCAGTTAGACCAGAACAATAATCCAAACAGGCCTTGTGCGCCCAAATCCCAGAGGCTCTGCAGCTGAGCTTTCACCTCGTGAGTTCTGCTCCAAATTGAGAGGACCTCCCTCCCACGGAGAAAGAGGGGTATGAGGGGAGGACAAAGATAGATAAGGCACTCTATTCCCAGAAAAATCCTTCCCTTCAAGTGCTCAAGGATGAAAACGAAGGGTGCCAACTGCATCCTTTTCTACATCGAGGGGCCCTTTGGGCACACTAGCCACTTCACGGCTTGACTACTGCTATGTAAGGTCTGCCCTTGAAGACCACCTGGAAGCTTCAAGGGGTCCAGAATGCAGCAGCACAGGTATGCCTCAGTATTGTTATTTATTTATGTCCTTACTTATTGGATATGTGCCACAAACCTCATCTAGACCTATGCCTACGTAACACCTTTTCTGCGAAGCTGCACCATTGGCGAGTTTGCTTCTAGGCGCAAGTTGAGATGCTAGTCATTACCCACAAAGCCCTACCTGCCCATCTCCCATAGTATCTTCCCGGATGACTTGAGCCTGGAGAGTGGGCACATATCAGGTTCCTTCGTATCACCTCTAGGGACTCTGGGAATGTCCCTTCTCTGTCGCAGTGCCCGCCCTCCATGATGAGTCCTGCCGCCTGTGATCCAGATGGCCCCTGTCTGCTTTAGTTACGAGGAACCACGAAGACCCACCTCTTCCCCAAGTCCCCCGGCCTCATCCCATTTGGTCTGCCATGCTTGCCATCTTTTTTTCCTGCCTTTTAATGGGGTTTGTTGTAACTTCTTTGATTGTTGTGAATCACCCAAAGCGGTTGGGAGGCATAGAAATGTGACAATAAATAAATGGCTCTGTCTGGGGGTTTCCTGCTGACACTTGCCCACACGCCTCTATGCTATGAACACAATAGGCAGGGAGGTTAAAGCTGCTTCCTAAGGAACAAGGCAGTGACAAAGAGGGAGGAAATGAGGGGCCGCCTACTCTGCACACAGGAGGGAGATGCCCGATGGTATCACATAGCGACAGTCCAGGATCATGGTCAGAGTCTCGCTGTCGTTGGCCTCCTGGAAAGGGGGATGTCCACAGACCAGCATGTAAAGGATGACACCCAAGCTCCAGATATCTAAGAGAGAAGAAAAAGAGGAGAGTGGGCTGAACAGGAGCCCTCCCCGTGCTCTGGGCTCAGCCCTCCAAGACGCCTCTCTTCTTCCCCTTCACAGCTCCCTGCTGCAAAAGGAACCCGTTGCCCTAAGTAATCCAATCAAATCCACTTATTCCACTGACTTCCAATGCAAACTCTGTTTTGCAGGAGCCTCAAGGCCGATGTCCTATTTGTATGCCAGTCAAATCCTCCAAACCACCAATATTATGAAGGGCTTAACAGCCTGGGATAGAAACATGGTATGAACTATCGAGGGGCTAAAGAAAGCCTTGAGATTAGGAACCTGTAACTCAGTAGCTGGGGAAGCAGATTTTATAAACCCTTCCTCATGGCAGAGAAAGCTAATGTGGAAAACAGATCAAAAGGAGTGAGAATTCCTAAAAAGAATTTAGGAATCATTTTCAGTTGTAAGAAAGTAACAATGAGAGAAAATGGAAGAATGGGAAATCAAAATGTAAGGAGACAGATAGCTAAATCACCAAGAAAAAAAGATGTGCAATTGTCTAGAAACAGCATCAAGAAAACAAAGGTGTAGAATGAACTGAGATTGGCAAATCATACTAAAAATAACAAAGAGGTATCCTTTAGATACCTTCAAAAGAAGCAAGAATCCATATATCAGCTGTTCAGTGAAAAGACAAAATGCTAGCAAGTATTGGAAACGGAGCTACTCAAAAAACCAAACTCTTATTTTGATTCGGTTTTCAGGATATTGTAAGAAGCAGCTGGAGGTCACGGCTGAAGCTTGAACTGACAAAAATATGGTCAGAAGATATTTCTTTCCTTTGAAAGAATTTAAATCTCCACGGCCACATAATTGTACATTGAAACAAAAGTCAGTTGCAGAGGTGTAAGTTGGGGATAATGAAAAAATGTATGGCTGGATTGCAAATGGAACTCAGCCATTACTGTGATGTAGATTAAAAACAATGATATCATTTTGGGCTGCTGCATTAATATAATTTCCAAATCACAGTTAAGCATTTGTCCCTCTTGCTTTGGTTTTAGTCAGACTCACCTGAGTAAATAGAATAAATGGTACCTGGCTGAACAATAGCAACTCTGAGAGGGATCTAGGAGACCTAGTGGACTCCTGATTACCTAAGTAGGAGCCAGCCGTGTGCTGCAACTGCCAAACAGGCAAATGCAGTCCTGGGCTCCATCAACAGAGGGGTAGCACCAAGATCACATGAGGTGTTAGTATTTCTTTACACTGGACTAGTGAGGCCATAGTTCTGGTCACCACAATGCAAAAAATGATATGAGACCCTAGAAAGAATGCAGAGAAGAGCAACAAAGATGATGAGGGATCTGGAGGCTAAATCGTATGATGAATGGTTGAGGGAGCTAGGTACGTCCAGCATATCAAAGAGAAGGGTTAGGGTGATATGATAAAAATATTTGAGGAGCTGTCACAGAGAAGAGGGAGTCAACTTGTTCTCCAAAGCACCTGAAGGCAGGACAAGAAGTGACAGGTGAAAGATCATTAAAGAGAGATCCAACCTGGAAGTAAGGAGAAATTTCCTGACTGTGGGAATGGAATCGCTTGTCTTCTGGAGTTGTGGGTATTTCAACACAGGAGGTTTTAAGAAGGGATTGGACTGCCATTTGTCTGAAATGGTATAGGGACTCCTGCTTGAGCAGGGGGTTGGACTAGAAGACCTTCAAGGTCTCTTCCAGCCCTGTGATTATAGAATGGTCTGGAATGCTGAGCTCAGCTTCAAGCACCCCACTCAAGAGTATCTAGCGAGTATATTCAGCAGAAGGGCCAGTTCTTAGTTTCAACATCTTCTCGTGAAAAGAGCTGATTTTCCTAAGGCCCAACAACCAAAGACCCAGGAAGGTTTTGACACTGGAATGAAGTGGGGGAGACCCTCCAACCTGCAGAGAAGTTTCAGACCGGAGTCATGTGGTAGCTTCTCAATTTCAGTAAGGAATCAAATGGATCCATCCATTTGACTGATCTGGGTGAGGATTCCAGTTTGTTCCGATTTTAAACCAAAGCATACATCAGAAAATTTAGCAGAACCAGATATAGGGTGGCTAAAGATGACACTTTATAAGATTTTCTAGAATATCCATTTTAAAAAATGGGATTAACACGGGAAATTCCTACATAGATTTATCACTTTATCTAAAAAAGACCACAAATTATCTCTTCTTCCAATATCTGATTTCTTATTTATAAACAAATCCATAAAACATCATCATTTCAGTTCTGCTGGTTCATTAAAGTTTACTAGAAATAACAACATATCTACATCAACTTGATCAAATAAACCAATGTTATATTCCTTCCTTCTGCTTCTAACAATCTTTAGTCCATTAAACTAATATTGTAGAACTTAATTTCTTTTCCCTTTATTTTTTGTCCCGTCTCACAAAATTCTTCAAAGCTTTAACAATCCTCTTTTTGTAACTCCAATGCAGGAAAATTATCCAGGTCACTTTCTCAGTTTATTTATATATCCATTTTAATTATTAAGTCATCAACCTGTTTCTTCTGTATGTCCAGCGTAACATATTTTCCATGTCATATTAAAGGATATTTTTGAACAATGGATTCATAAATTAACTGTAATAGTGTCAACAGAGCCATCTGCTTCTATGGAGAGACTGTATCTAAAAGATGTTATGGAAAAGGAACAGGTTGTGCCTGACAAGATTAAGACAGTGTTGAAAGGGGATTTACAAACAACAGGCTACAAGAATGACATGGGAAAGGTCTGCCGAGGAATTGTGTTGGTTCCAGCTTGGGAAAAAGTCATCTAGAATAATATTTGTTCTCAGGCTAATCCCTCAACTATCCAGATTGATTGATCTGCTGCCAAATCCTTCAAGGCTCCCAATATCTCACAGGGATAATATCCATGGTCAATTCTAACAACCCCCCCTCCCAATATGGGAACTAAACTAAGTAATGCAGCAGAATTTTTAGTGGCAACCTCCTCCCCTGCCATACTCCTTTTCACCATTGCCAGGAGCTTCTCAGCCAATTGGCCAGTCTCTACCCTGTCTAAAATAGGGATGGTGCGGATATTATATGGTTTCCTTGCACCCGAGAGTTTTTAAAGCCTCTGTGTGAAGTCTCTATTCTCCCGTTTTTTCTCTGGATCTCTAGAGAAGAAAATCTGCTTGAATCTGCCAACAGATCCTGCGAGCAAGGGCTGATAAAAGGGATCACTGACATAAAGGTCATGAAGCATCTCCTAAATTGGAAAGGGAGGCATGAGGGGTGATAGGCCACCATAAAGGAGCTGGAGAAATTCCTGGATCCCCTCAGGGCCCAGATGGAAGCTGCTCAACCCCCACTGCTGAGGCAGGGGCACCAGGGCTATCCCTCCCTCAAGCAGCCCTCCTGCACAGGGGTCAGAAGCAGCTGTAGGCCTTGGGAACTTCTCTGGCTGGCTCTCAATGTTGCTTGTGCTTCACAGAAGCCGAAAGACAAAGTCTTACAAGCCAGCCCAGACAAGGGACTCCCCCGCCCCAACTCCCCTCATCGCAGGAGATCCTCGCCGGCCCAAGGCCAAGACGGGCCCGGCAGCCCGGTCCACCCAGCGCCACCTCCTCCCCTCCCCCCGCGGGCCTGGACATCCTGCCGGGGCCTCGGCTGGGCCTCCAGGCTTCGCGCTGCCTCTCCTCCTTGACGCAGCGGGGCCCGCAGGCGCTCGGGGCGGGCGGGCCGGCTCTTACCCACGGCGGGGGCGTCGTACTCCTCGCCCAGCAGGATCTCGGGGGCCGAGTAGGCGAGGGAGCCGCAGCTGGTGGCCAGCATGGTGCCCGGCTGGAAGCAGCTGCTGAAGCCGAAGTCGGTGAGCTTGACCACCCCTTGCTGCTGGAAGAAGAGCACGTTCTCGGGCTTGAGGTCGCGGTGCACGACGTGCAGCCGGTGGCAGTAGGAGATGGCGTGCACCACCTGGGCGAAGTAGCCCTTGGCCCGCGCCTCGTCCAGCCCGCCGGGCCGCCGCGTCAGCAGGTCGAAGAGGTCCCCGCCGTCGCCCAGCTCCAGCACCAGGTAGAGCCGGGCCGGCGTCTCCAGCACCTGGTAGAGGCGCACCACGTTGGGGTGCTGCACCAGCTTCATGCAGCCCACCTCCCGCCGCAGCCGCGCCGCCGCCGCGCCGCCCAGCCGGCCCTTCTCGATCACCTTGACCGCCACGCGCTCGCCCGTGAAGACGTGCCGGGCCAGCCGCACCTCGGCGAAGTGGCCCCTGCCCAGCCGGCGGCCCAGGTCGTACAGCCCCGCCATCTGCCCCTCCATCGCCGGGGTCCGCCGCGCTCGCCCGCTTCGGCGCGGGCCTACCGGCTGGGCAGCACTACTCCGGCGGCCGGCGGCTCGGGCTCGGGCTCGGGCGGCGGCGAGGCCGGAGCGGGCGGCGCTTCTCCCGGGGCAGGACGGAAGGCGGGCGCGGGATCGGCTCCGCCGGAAAATCTCCCCCGCGAGCGCGGAGCTGCTTCTCGTGACACGGAGCGCTCCCGGGCATTTAAAGAAACATTTGCCAATGTCTCTGAGCAAGGAGACCGAGGACTCGTTGCCTTCCAAAGGGAGCCGGCCCCGGGGGAACTGGTTGAACCTGACCCGGCTGCTCTTTCAATGCGCCTAGACAAACTTTCCTCCTCCCTCCTTTTCCTAGTGGAGAAACCGTGGGGGCAACTTGGCCCGTATCTTTCACTTCCTTGCTGTGTCTGACAGCTCCTTTTGCCTATTTTTGTACATTTTAATAAGGTGCCCAAGCGGGGTCCCAGCCACCATATCCTCCGGTCCTGATTTTTGGCCACCAGAGACCCACCGGGCTCTCCTCCTGCAGTCTGGAGGGAATTGCGAAGTCAGCCTGAAGACTGTCAAGTGTGGCACCACAACCCTCCCAACTCTTTAGTGACTTGAACAAAAATGCAGGAGTGATACTCACAAAATCTTCAGGTTATAAAAAATGGAAAGAGCTAATTTCCTAGAAGAAATACAATTCTTTTTTTTTTTTATTGCAAAAGTTTTACAGTTACATTTTCACCCCTTTTTCCCCCCCCACAACCCCCCCAATCTTCCCAACCTCCCTAACCCACCCTAACCCTCCCCTCCCCCCAGACTTCCTAGTATACTCATGTCAGATAAAAGGAAAAAACCCTCCTTTGTATATAAAACTTGAACCCTTCCCTCCCCCTTACAAATTTTCATCTTCCTTACATTAACATTAATATTTCTATCTTAGTATAACATTTTCAAATAAATTTTCATCCTGATTACCTTAAAGATATTTCTATCCTGATATAACATTTTCTAACAAATTTTCACCCTCAACCTTAAAAATATTTCTGTCTTCTTCTAACAAATTTTCACCCTCGACCTTAAAATATTTCTATCTTGATATAACATTTTCAAATAAAAGCTATTTGGTACTTCCTAGTTTGGTATTTATGCTGAACATAATTTATCCACTTCTTCCATTCCCATTCATAAGTCTCTTGAGAACAATCTTTTAAATATGCTGAAATCTTCGCCATCTCTGCAAAACTGGCCATCCTCAAAGTCCATTCCTCAATCGTAGGCAGCGCTTCATTTTTCCAGTATTTGCCTATCAACAATCTTGCTGCAGTTATCATATACAATATCAATTTTGTTTCACCCGATGTAAAACCCTTAACTATACCCAATAAGAACAGTTGTGGAGAAAACTGAATTTTTTTCTTCAAAACATTCTGCATGACCCACCAAATTTTTATCCAAAAAGCCTTAACTTTCTTACAGGTCCACCAAACATGATAATATGTAGCGTCTAGGCAATCACATCTCCAACATTTAGGCTGCACATTAGGGTACATACACGACAATTTTTTGGGGTCTAAATGCCATCTATAAAACATTTTATAGAAATTTTCCCTCAGGTTCTGCGACTGTGTAAATTTAACATTCTGAACCCAAATTTTTTCCCATGTTTCCAACATCACTGGTTCCTCAAAATTTTGTGCCCACTTAATCATACAATCTTTAACTAATTCAGTTTCTGAATCCCTTTCTAACAAAACATTATAAAGTCTTTTAATATGCATTGGACGGGGGTGGCGGTGCTAAAAGAAGGCACCGTCGCCGCCGAAGACGAGGAAACCGGAAGTCAAGAAATACAATTCTGAATGATCAAGATTGGATGGAGAAATGGGCTGAAAACCCCACAGAATGAAATTTAATACAGTGCAAATCACCTCACTCAACAAACAAATGTCAAATACACTGTGGGAAATGTCTGGCTCCCTAATGGTATTTGGGGAAAATATGCTAGTTGATGGTAAATTGAAGCGAGTTGTGGCTGTAAAAAAAGGAAGGATGCAGTTTTAGGCTGCCTCAACAGAAACAGAAACTCCAAAATCACCAGAAGTCTTTCACTCAAAGGACTCACCTTATCTCTAGTGAATCAATTTGGGAAACTTTTAAGAAGCATTCAAGGAGTTGGAATACTAGGTTTATTAAAAAGCAAAAAGAGATCAGGAGACTTGAAATTATATTTGGTAATGAGAGGTGGAAGGAATTGGGAATATTTTCCTTGCAGACTGGGAGGGGTATGATAGCTCTTTTCAGATACCCACAAGAATTCATGTACTTGAGGTCCCGTCTCATTCCAGGGTAGAGGCATAGCTGAGTAGATTTAAGGTACAGTGAGGCAGATTCCAACACATCCATTTTTTATATGTTTTCGTCTCCAGTCCCCTAATCATTTTGCATACTTTCTAGTCTCAACAACTTTTTCACATCGTGGTGATCAAACTGGATGCAGTATTCCAAGTGTGGTCTTATCAAGACATTATAAAGTGGTATTAATACTTCATGTGATCTTGATTCTATCCCTCTGTTAATGCAGCCTAAAACTGTTGGCTTTTTTGGCAGCTGCAGCACACAGCTGGCTCATATTTAAGTGATTGTCCACTAGGACTCCAAGATCCCTCTCACAATTACTACTGTTGAGCCAGGTACCATCTATACTGTACCTGTGCGTTTGGTTTTTCTTGCCTAAATGTAGAATCTTACTGTTTTCCCCATTAAATTTCATTTTGTTAGATAGCATCCAGTGTTCAAGTTCTCATCCAAGAAGCTTCTTCAGCTCTGACTGGATGATGAAGAATGGATGGTTTTATATTCCTTGCAAACAGCTGGTCATTTGCATTATTTTAGAGAGTTGTTGAGGCCATTTGGAGGTTTATCTGTCTCCATTTTGTTAGATAGCGCCCAATGTTCAAATTTGTCAAGATCCTTCTGTATCTTAAGCCTATCTTCTGGAATGCTGGCCATTCCTGTCAGCTTGTCGTCTACAAATTTGATGAGTTCCCTATCTATCCCCTCATCCAAATCATTAAAAACAGAGCCTTGGAGTACCCCACTGCATACTTCCCTCCATCTAGATGCAATTCCATGGCATCTACAGGACATGTTGTGTGCAGCTGGTGAACCAGTTATGGTGGTGATGGTTTTAACCCACATTTTTCTATCTTATCATGTAGTAAGTTGTGGTCTACTTTGTCAAATGCCTTATGAAGTCCAAGTAAATTATATCCACAGTATTCTTCACTAATTTTGTCACTTTGTCAAAGAATGCAATAAGACTTGTCTGGCATGATCTGTTTTTGACAAGCCCATGTTGGCTTTTAGTTATGGCTTTGTTTGCCTCTAGGTCAGCGGTGGCAAACTGGTGGCCTGTGGGTTGGATGTGTCACATGCAGCAGGGGTGGGTTCTACTTACCTTTACTACTGTTCGCAACGGGGCTCTGAGAGTATAAAAGGACGCCATACCTTCCCCAAGGTGTGGCTATCTCCTCACATGCATTGTATCTGTATGTTCTGGATATAGTCCCACCCAGTATTTTGTTTTTGGCCATAAATAAAATCTCCTTCTTTTTGCAAGAGTCTTGAATCTCTCTCTTTGGCATTCTGGTGACTCAAGTATATTTTGGGACCTTACATTAATTTATATTCTTAATCTGTTTTTTATGGTACTGTTTTTGATAGATTGGACTGTTTTTTTCTATTTGTAAAGACAGATGCAAAAAATGACTTAAGTAGTTCTGCTTTCTCCCTGTTGCTTGTGACCTTCTTGTCACTTTCTTCCATAAATTGCCCAATCATTTTCTTTTCTTTTTTTTTTTTGTAAAGTTTTTTTTATTTTTTACACAAACACACACACACACACAATGTATTTTTGCTGAACAGAGTATTCGGCCAGTTAACAAATTTAAACAATTTTTAGTCCTTTCAACTAAAATGACAATTTCTATATCTCCTTTTTTGCCATAACATTTATTTTCATCTATTTTGTACCAATAGTACCCTTTATTTTCATCTCTAATTTTGACCAAATTCCATTTTCCCTTCTATTCTATATTAAACCCCTTCCCATTATCATCTAATTTTTATATCCATCATCAAATTAATTAATTATATGGTTAGTTATTTAATTCTTATATTAATAATAAACCCACTTATTCTATTAATGTAATGAAGCGGGCTCTGATAGATGACCACTAGATAACTTTCTATTCACTCTATTCTAAAAAGCAATGCATCCGGTTGGAAAAAGTACAAACTCAGCCAAAATCCTTTTGGTTCCTCTAGGAGGCCTCTAAGTTGTCAGAAGAAAGGAACATTCTAATGACATACAGCTTAAAGGTTGGTTAGGTCAAGGGGATCCACATGAGTTAAAAGTTGTCTATCGTCAAAAGATGATTTGAATCTATGCTTCAGTAATCTACAAAAAGAATTATAACTGTTTGCAAAGAAACTCTGTAATAAGGAAATGTCAATTAAAAATGATAAATGTATATGACCATATGAATTGCTGAGTTAACAGAATCCTTTGTCTAGAAGGGTATAAAACCATTGTACCTAATTTCTGTCTTTGTTCAACGCTTCATGTACAGAGCCTTGAACCTATTGCGCGATATATAAAATCTGTCTCTGATTAATCTAAAAGTTGTGTTTGTCTTACTAAATCCACAACATTTATGGCACCCTGCAGATGGGACTACAAGGCAGAGAACTTTTGTTCTACCAGACAGCCTGCCTCGGCGGGAATCGACGCCTCCCCAAGGAAAATCCACTGGCCGGCCATTAGGACTCCTTTGAAGTCCACGGAGATTCAGTGAGGAGGTGCCGTAAACCCGCTGACGAAAACAGGCCAGTCAAGAATCCTTGAAGGTTGATCAGACACAGAGACTCAACATAAATACAAAAAAGAAAGAAAGAAAAAGAAAACAGGTAAGTATAAATCAGAGAGTTAAAGTCTCTCTGTTTAGAGGTACCTTCCCTTTAAAGGGGTGGAAGAGTGGGATTTGATCAATCCCCTGGGAGACCAGGTGGCATCCTGAAGTCTATGGAGTTAAGTATTTAAGTTTTGGAATTAAGGAACTAAGTATTGTGTGTAATCTTATGTGTGGTAAGAGAAGAACTAATTGCAGTGTTATAAATTTTCTGATAAACTGACATTCTTAAACAGTCAGAGTTTACTGTTCTTCCCTCCCGGGGTTTAGCAGGCAGTTAAAAAGGTGAACCCTGTCTAAATGGGAAAACAGATATGACTTGATCAATTTGGTGTGATTTCTGTTAAATATATATGTATATATATATAATGATAGTGTGTAAATTTGAATGGAATTTAATTGATTGTGATATGTGTGGCTGCCAGCAAAGTAGATTTGTGCTTGAGGCTGTGGGAGATATTTGAGATTATTGTAATGGTTGGATTGTATGAAGTGGGATTTTTTGTATGTGAAATTGGTTTAAACAAGAAGTTGATTTCAGTGCAAATGTGAATGCCGGTGTGTTGAGAATGTGAGAAATTAGAAAGAAATGCAGAGGGTTGTGTTGTTGAAAGGAGAGGTGAAAGGAAGATGAGAATTCTATGTACTTTAAATATTTTTTCCCTGTATTTCCCCCCCACCTCCCCTTCCTTTGGAAGAAAGAAGCAGGAAAAGGGTGGGCTGCGGACAGCATGTCTCTCTGCTGAGCAGAGAAAGGAGAGGGAAGTGGGTGATTGGCTAATGCTGTTGCTGCTAGGTCTCTTTAATTTGCATATGAAAACTTTTCTGCTCTGAATACAATTTTGATTTTATTTTTTCTGGAAATTTTTGGAGGTTTAAAAACGCTTCATTAAACCTGTACTCAGAATCCTGTTATTTCGCCAGGCTGGGTTAGCAACATAATTTTAAATCGGATGTTTTAAATTTCTGGGGTTTTAAATTGAGCCGAATCCATTTAATATTTTTAATTATTTTAAATAGGTGTTTGTCTTAAACAAAATAGGCTGTACACCGCCTTGAGTCCTTCAGGAGAAGGGTGATATAGAAATAAACTTATTTTTATTCTTATTTTTATTCTATGTCTGCGTGCATTCTGCATACTTAACAGATGGCACGTTTGTTCGTTTGTATGTTTGTTTGTTGTTTATTTTTTTGTTTGTCAGTAGCATAAACTGCTGCCCTTTTTGGGAATTGTCACAGAGATGAGTTGGAAATTGCGATGTGTGGTGGGAGAGATTCAGTGGCATTTTTGTCTAAAATGATTGGATTCTGCCTCAAGAATATGCTTGTTTTTGTTCACTTCAGTTTGCGGGGAGATTAGATAATTGGTGCTGAGGAGCTAATTTGTTTATAGAAAAGATATACGGTAGTTGAAAGGTGAGAGGAAGTTTTAAGGGAAGTCAGAAAGTTGCCTTTAAGTTTGTCTACACAGACTTGTGCTGGCTTGGAAATCAGGATGGCAGTGGTAGGAGGAATTGAATGTTATAATAAGAAGGAGTTAGAGAAAGTAGAATTGATGGAAAGGAGAAGGTATGTGATTTGTTTTTGGAAAGTTATGGAAGTTGGCAGAATGAAATGTGGAAGTGCTAAGAAGTAGAAGTGGTGATATGGGCAGGGAAGACAGCGTTAAAGATTGCCCGATCCAAAGAAGAGAAGTGGTGTTTTTCATTGACAGAGATCAGATTAAGTGAACAAAGCATTTGAATACACTTAATCAGTGAAGGGAGTGTTGGAAGATTTGAGAAGCTCAATATTAAAAGCACAAGAAAATTCCCCTAAAGAAAATAAGCAGAAACTCAGGCAGAGTTCAGCCCCCACCTTTACCAATGGGCCATTAAAAAGCTGAGACGCCACCTTATTTCCACAACAAAAGGAAGAATAAAAGATGTGTTTGTTTCTTGCTTGCCTTACTAGGAAAATAAAACTGATTCCAGGAGTTTTGAATTCAGGACGGGGAAAGCTCTGCCTTTCAGCAATCTTTAAAGGGAAAGACTTTTTTTTCCCCCAACAGGAGTAGTAAACAAAAATCACTCCTGATAGAAAGGAGGGGTGGCATCTCCGCCTCCATCTGAAAACAAGCAAGAATTAAGACAATTCTATGCAAAATTAATTGAATCTGGACCTTGGAGTTTGAAATGGGAGGGACATGAAAGAGGAAGCCTTGAAAATTTGAAACAGGCTTTAACCAGGGCTCCTGTATTGGGTTTGCTAAATTTGGAAAAGCCATTTGGTCTCTCTGTAGACACACACACACACACACACACACAAATTGAATTGCACGAGGGGTGTTGGCTCAGAAAGTAGGAAATTGACTTTTGAGGGAGCCCTCATTGTAAGCACCCCACATCAAGTCAGAACTATCCTTCAGTGGTGGTTATCTGATTCAAAATTCTAAACAAAAATAAAACAATTTTAATGCAGCAGACAGATTTGATTTTACCTACAGTTCACAATTTGAATCAAGCACAGTTCTTAACCAACACCAGATCAATGGATCACCTTGGATGAGAACATTATGGTGTTGAAATAATTGGCTTCCATACAAAAATAAGACCAGATTTGGAGGGACACCCCCTGGAGACAAATTGCCTCGAAATTGGTCTGCTCAAACCTTTGAATTGTATTCATTAAATTAAGCTCTATGGACAGGGAGCCTGGATAGCTCAGTGGATAAATGCATTGTAATTTAACACCAGCTGTCTGCAATTACTGTAAATTCGAATCTCACCAGGCTCAAGGTTGACTCAGCCTTCCATCCTTTCTAAGGTAGGTGAATTGAGGACCCAGTTTGTGGGGGGCAATAAGCTGACTTTATGATGGCTATTGCTTAATGCATTGTAACCTTTAGTCTCTGGACATCATTTGGCAAAATATGGGTGGAGTCATTGGGGACTTCAAGCTATTGTACATGAACTTTTAAACTAAGCTATGGTTGTATTGGGATATATCCTTTAGTAACATCAATTATAAACAAATGTTTGGTTTGTACAAAGGTGAATGAATATGCTGTCAGAAAACAACAGATGGGTAAGATGTACCACCAGCTTTAAGACCATTTCAATGTATTCATGTGGATTTTACAGAATTACCAAAAGTGGGGAGTGTAAAATATTTATTAGTCATAGTGAACCACCTCATAGGGTGGGTTGCAGCTTTTATCTGCAGTAATTCTACAGCAACAGTAGTGTCAAGAGTTTTACCCAACCTAGACAGATTATCATCATATGAACTATTGTTTGGAGTAGTTTTCACTACAGGAAGCATATGCATTACTTCCTTGGAAACCAGAGACTAAGTATTGCAACAATATGTATATAACCTGTCCAGATATTTTTAAGTTTTTAGGAAACAAGGACTATTAGCCCAAACACCACCTTTGAAGTTTCCAGTTCACAAATTCCACCACGATGATTGGATGTTAATCCAAACTGGACGGAAGTTAGACCCCAAGTGAACGGGCCCAATCTCATCAAGGAAATCCAGTGAAGTTGATGATCCAAAGGATCCAGCCACCAGTGGGAATAGCATTCTTCATCATCTGGACTATTTTTGTATTTTTTCTTTCTTAGGATTCAGTGGTTGCCTATGCTATTTTCCAACTGAAAAGGACTACAACTGCTCAGATTCCTTTGCGCGCTCGCCCAGATGTATTGGTTTTGTAATTGTGTTTTTAAGATCTTAGGACGACGATCCTGGATCCACTGGATGAGACTGATACCAGGTGATCATCAGCCCTGCTGAATCACTCCGGAAGCTGATTCTCTACGCACGGCGGAAGATTTGTAAAGAGGACAACTGCCTTCACATTGTACATATACATATTATTAGCTGTAATATAGCACTTTCTTACATATGCTAATGTTATTAGAAGTTTGGGAGTACATTTTGTGGGTACTTGTTTTTCTAATCTTGCTAGTAATTTTGTTTTATATATATAAGGAACGGTTTTTTGTGGTAGACCTAGGATTTTTATTGCTACTCCTGTTTCCCAAACCACATGCACCACTAACCCTTTCCCTGACGTAGTGAGCTTTACACCATAGTTGATTATGATTTGTTTATGGCTTTGGACATTATTCACACTAGGACTCTCAGGTGAACATAAGATGAACATTGATTCCCCAAGTAGAGACACTTTAGGTCAAGTTCGCTACTGCCAAAAACGCATTGTCTATGCATGGGGTTCTTACTTTAGACTTAAGTCACCTTCACCACCTAAGGTTGTACTATTGACATTCCCAGCTGAGGGGGGAATAGATAAGGAAAATGGGCCTCTACAACAATTGCATAGAGGAGACTATATATCACGGATTTTGGAATAAAGTCAAGATCTTGTTAAACAGTACGACCCTACCCTAGGTCAGAAATGCTGCTTATGTTTTATCTGCTAGCCCTGCATCTTATCATGCTGTTCCTGTCAAACCACAACTCTGGGTTAGAACAAAGGCTACCAGAAATAAACTTTAAGAAGGGAAAGTGGGGTGGATGGAATCTGTCCAAGACCATTTCAACCTTCAGAATTTCCACTCTGGTTCAACTTGAAGTCCAAATTAGGTTTGTGTATCCTTTTTCCACCTCCTTTTTCTATCTCTCGATATGTTTTTGAAGGACCAATTCTCAGAGATAAACAGAAGGACCCCTCACTGGAAGTCCCATTGCAACCACTGGCAGGAATGTTTGTGGCAGGGACTTAGGGATCTGGACTAATGCAAGGAACTACTGAGTGCATGCCTTTTCCATAAATCTTCTTATGTGGAAAGGATGCATATTTGTGTTTACCAACAAATTGGACAGGAACATGTAACAAATCAGGTGTGGTCAGAGAAATTGCCAAGGAATTGCAGGATAGGGCTTCCAAGATAGGTCAGAGGTTATAAACAACTGACATGTGGTTTTCTTGGTTGCCTGGATCCGGGTGAATTAATATGGCTGTGGCAGGCCTAGCTTTTATTCCTTATGCAATCCCTATGCTGAAACAGCTATCAATAAGAGCAGTAAAAGAGATTCAAGTTGAAAAGGAACTAGCTTTGACAGAACATTTTCTTATTCAACTTGGTCCCTATCCTATGGAAGAACATAAAGATTCTGAGGCAGACCCATATGAGGAAATGGAACCTGTAGAAAGAGGTAGAGAATCTCCCCAAGAATCAAGAGAGTAGAAAAACAATCAAGAACTACCTATCCTTTACTTTTATTAATTATCTTTTGTTAGACCCTATATATGGTAGATTTGTTTATTGGAATCTTGTATACTCAGAAGTTAAACTTATATGAGAATAGTGAAAGTTTCTGCATTGAAAAACTTTCAGAGGGGGGAATAATGTAATGAAGCGGGCTCTGATAGATGACCACTAGATAACTTTCTATTCACTCTATTCTAAAAAGCAATGCATCCGGTTGGAAAAAGTACAAACTCAGCCAAAATCCTTTTGGTTCCTCTAGGAGGCCTCTAAGTTGTCAGAAGAAAGGAACATTCTAATGACATACAGCTTAAAGGTTGGTTAGGTCAAGGGGATCCACATGAGTTAAAAGTTGTCTATCGTCAAAAGATGATTTGAATCTATGCTTCAGTAATCTACAAAAAGAATTATAACTGTTTGCAAAGAAACTCTGTAATAAGGAAATGTCAATTAAAAATGATAAATGTATATGACCATATGAATTGCTGAGTTAACAGAATCCTTTGTCTAGAAGGGTATAAAACCATTGTACCTAATTTCTGTCTTTGTTCAACGCTTCATGTACAGAGCCTTGAACCTATTGCGCAATATATAAAATCTGTCTCTGATTAATCTAAAAGTTGTGTTTGTCTTACTAAATCCACAACACTATAACATACATTTCCTTAACTAACATAATCCAACATTTTAATATAAATCAATTGATTCTATAGATATTTTTCATTTATATATGAACCAGAAGAAAAAAAAAACTTAGTTGAATTTAAAAATATTCTATTATCCTCTAATCATATAGCTTTCCCCCTGTATTATTCCAAATCATCACTTAATCATTTGTACACACACCACCGTAAACCATTAAAAACATTTCAATTATTATTCCAATTATTTTTCAATTCATTTTCACCATATGATTTAACATTATTTCTTACTACAATTCATATTTCGTCATATACATCATATGCCTCTTTCATTTCTTTCCTTTTTTCCCTTGTCATTTTTATTTTTACCCTTTTCTTTCCTTTTGTGCCTTAAAATACTGATCTCTCCTGTTTTGCCCTATATTTCCCATTGTTCCCCCCCTTTTCTTTTTTTGTTTCACCACTTTATCCACTATTTATCCCAGTATTATCATTTTGTATTTCAAAGTCCTAACTCTTCTATTTTGCCCTATATTTCCTGTTATTTTCCATCCTTTTCCTCTCTTTTTTCTTTTCACTGTAAATCCCAGTGTAATCATTTAAGTTCTTTATATTCTTTCTGTTCCATCCTCCCTTCCTTATTTGTCTCTTTCCATCTCTTTATTTTTTTCATTGTTAATCCCAATGTAATCTCTAAAAACCTCCCTTTTATTATTACTATCCACATGTTCAGTTACTCCTTCATATTTAAACACATTGTCTTTATCTTCTTTATTTTCAGCCTCTATGTCTTGCTTCTCCATCTTCATTTCCTTGTCCACTTGTGTATGCTCCATCTCAGCTTTTGTGACCTCAGCTTTTAATCCTCCATGTAACATTGTAGTTCTTCCTCTTATTTCTTTTCCATGAGTAAATCGATTTAATATTTCTCTAATTTTCTGCGTCATTTTATTCTTTTTGAGTTAATATTATTCTGATTTTAAAAGTTCTGTTGTAAAAGTTCCATTTTTTTTCCAAAGTCAAGCCGCTTGCAGACAAAGAAATCCTCCCTAACAGTTCTCACGGCTGTTATCTGTAAAGTTCACAATTTTCCAAAACAAAGACCAAGTTGCAATATTCCTTTTTACTCCTGAAGGTGTCTCTCTGCAATCCACAATTTCCGATTGTTTAACAAATATCCATTTTGTTTCAATCTACATTAACAATCTTACTTAGTTTCTCTTTTTCTTTTTAGCTTTAAAAATATCAAATCAGTTTTATAGTCCAGTCCAAATTTAAACAGCGCTTCTCACTTCTTTTTTTCCTTTTATTTATACAACACTTCTGTTATAGAGCTTATTGTCCATTCTTTTTTGTTTTTCTTGAAATTCAAAAAAGAAAAGGGGAAAAAAAGGAACTATTTATTTCTTTCCGATCCTTTAACCAATCTTGGGGCAATTCTCTAGTTATTTAAAATTTTCCAAATTATTTCCAAATAATTTTGTTCAAAAGTCAATTTTCCATCGGGTTTTTGTCTCTTTAAGATTACACTTCAAAATCTTCTCTCCCCCCCCTCCCCGTGCTCATTAGCTGCTGTTTTATCGCTAGGGGTCTTAAAGTTAAAAAATTTTTTCCTTATTGTTGTTTCAACCATGGATGGCTGTCACTCACCCGGCTTCAAAAAACTTCGTTCCATTCACCACTCCTGCTCAATGCTTAGTCCGGTTGCCCCAGCTTTGTGACAGCCGCAATGGCTGCCGTCCCCCGCCACTGAGTCATAGAGAGTTTCCTCTGATCTTCGACCTTTGGTCTTCCAAGGTGCCTCTCCTTCTTCCCTGTCCCTACAGGATGGTTCTGGTCCGAAGACCCCTTGGCAGCGGTTCGTCAGTCCGGGTTTTCGTGGAGCTCATCAGAGCCTGCTAATTCCCCGACTGTCTCGCCACCACACTTCCAGTCGAATTGTGGACCGATCATTTTCTTGACTTTTTTCTTGTGTTTTACATGTTCAAAGCAGCTTTTTATTTTGTTTTGTTTTCTTATTTTTGACTTTTGTCGCAAGACTTAGTTCATTTTGAACCTTAGCTTTCCTCACTTCATCTTTGCAGGCTCGGCCTATTTGCTGATATGCTACCTTAGTTATGTCCTCTTTCCACTTTTTATACTTGTTTGTTTTGTCTTTCTTTTATCAGAAAGTTCTTTATGCAACCATGCTGGTTTCTTTTGAGAGCTGTTATTTTTCTTCTTCATTGGATAGGGGTGGGGTTTTCTGAGTCTAGGGACAGAGATGTTAAGCTAAAGAAAATGGATTTAATTCCCCCACCCCCCAATTCACAATGCTCCAAGGGTTGTAAAAGGCCCTTGTAACCCCAGCCGAGCAGAGATAAACCTTGAAGCCTCTCCTTGGAGCAGGAAGGTGAGGCAGCAGCTCCTGGAAGGCAGACCGTTGGGGATGACTAAACGGAGAGAATTGCTGGACGCAGCACCTCCTCTCATGGGAAGGAAACTTTTGATCAGGGTCAACAACATTAGTTTTATTTCTGGCGTCAGTTTCACATCCCTGCATTAGTTTTTTTTTTGGTGGGGGGGGGGGGGGAAGCCGCATGTTGACCGTGCATCTTTAATGGCTGTTTGGGAGTTTCTGGTTCCTGGAAGCGCGTTTTCATGTTGCCCTTTATTGAATGTCAGGGCCAGAACATCCGTGCGACGCTTCGCTTGCAGATTAAAAAGCTTTCAGCGCAACGGCAGCGCGTGGGCGGCAGCCGCCTTCTCTCCGCGGCGGCGCTAATGGCTTCCCTTCCGCTGAGCTGAGCGGCCCTGTTTACCGGCTCCAGCGTTGGCAGCAAACAAGCGCAGGCTGCAGACCTTCGCCCGTCACCATTCAACCCCGGTTCCCGTTGGCAACCGCCCCCCCCAGGAACCCCCCAATCCCACCAGGGGCTGAAGGCGCCGTTTCTCAGCCTCGGGGAGACTCAACTCCCAGAATTCCCCAGCCAAGCGGTTCGCCTTTCTTAGGGTTCCCGAGGCGAAGGGCCCGGCCGGGCTCTTCGGGAGCCGATGGGGGGGGTTATCAGCCGGAGGGCCCGCGCTGCCCCCTCCCCGCACTGCCGAGTCCCAGGGAGCGAAGGGGCGCCCGGCCTTCCGCGCTGCCTCCGTCTGCCTCGCGGTGCCAAGGCCTCCCGGCCAGCCAGGCCGCCTCGGGGCTTTTGGGGGGGGGTCCATCCTCCGGACGCTGCCCAGCCCCCGCTCCCCCCAGCCGGAGACCCCGCGTGGATGGGGCCCAACCGCAGCCGAGGCTCCTTCCCCGCCGGGCCCGGAAGCTCAGCGCAGCCCAGGCCCCCGTGGGGTGGGGTGGGGGGCCTCCTCCTCCCTTGGGGGTCCTTTCCCTCTCCGCGCCGCCCACCCCCACCCCCGCCAGGCAGCCAGCAGGCCGCTCTTTCGGGCGCGGCGTTTTCCCGGAAAGGCCCCGCAGCGCCCATTAGCGCCTTGATTGGCCGAGGCGGGGGCGGCGAGCGGGCCCTTCCCAGAATCGCCCCTCCGGCCCGGCTGCCTCCGAGCGAGCGCGGCGGGCGCTTCTGGCGGGATGCCGCTCAGGAAGAGCCGGTGCGGGGCTCGGCTGGGGCGGCCAGAAGGGCTCCCCCCCTCGGCCCTGCCGAGCCTCCCTCGGCCCGTCGTTGGGCTGAAAGTTGACATCCCCTTCATCTCCTGGCTGCCCCTTCGATGCGTCGCTGCCCAGGGCCCCCAACAGCTCCGGGGAGAAAGGAGCTCGCCCAGCGACCTGTAAGTGCACCTCAGGCAGGCCGAGAGGGAAGCTGCCTCTGCCCAAGTGGTGCCCGAGGCCCCCGGGAGCAAAGCGAGGCACCGCCTGAACCCAACCCAAGTTTCCCCCAATTCTTGTTCGTTTGTGAACTTTGTTGTATGGCTTTTCATCTAAGCGAAATCATCTCGAAAGCCTGGACGGATCTTTAGGTTGGTTCTACTGACCGCCACTGGGTGCCAGGTTCAGCTCAGACACCCCCAAGGGGCCAAAGCTTCCCTGCGCATCCCGCACCCAGGGCCCTTGGCTGTGAGATTCCCCCCCATCGCGCAACAGCCAGGCCACCTGGGTGGATCTGTATTTGCAGGTGTGTGTTGCCTTCGCGGTCTCCTCGGGGGCCCCTCCAGCTCCCCCCCTGACACATTTCACCAGAGTACCACCTCCAGAATCGGGGGCCCAGATCAGGCACTGGGAACCTCTTTTTTTAAGACACAGGACCACAGTTCCAAGGACAGGGTGGTCCCTGTGAGCAAAGGCCAAGGCCCCTAAGCCAGAAGGGGCCAGGCCCAGCAGAGAGGCTCCTGCAAAGACATCCTCATGGCCAGCAGCCTCACGGATATGCTGAGATGTGGGTCAGGATGAGAGAAACCACTGTGTCAAGAAGGGGGCGTCTGAGTTCAGTTTGCCCCACAGGCCTCCCCAATGGAGCCTCCTTAAAACAGCCTTTGTGAGGTTCCTTTGTTGCAATAAGCAAGATGGGCAGCAAAGGACGGAGACTCGTTTCTGAATTCTGGCGCAGAATAAGTTCCACGTTTCTTTCTCTTCCGCTGGGCTTCCTCCTTTGTTTGATTGCCTTAAGGAGAACATTCTCAGAAATGTGAAATTCCCCCCTTCCTCATCAGCTGGACTGTCATCATCACTAATCCCGCAATGGGTTCTTGATGCCTTTGCTACAAATAGATGCCAGGTTCTTCTTGAGTGGGAACAGTAATACAGGTAGTCCTCGACTTACAATCACAATTGAACCCAAAATTTCTGTTGTTAAGTGAAACATTTGTTAAGTGAGTTTTGCCCCATTTTACGACCTTTCTTGCCACAGTTGTTAAATGAATCACTGCAATTGATAAATTAGTAGCCCGGTTGTTAAGTGAATCTGGCTTCCCAATTGACTTTGCTTGTGAGCAGATTGCAAAATATGATCACATGACCTTGGGACACAGCAACGGTCATAAATATGAATCTGCTGCCAAGCATCTGAATTTTGATCACATGGTCATGGGTATGCTGTAAAGGTGGTAACTGAAAAATGGTCGTAAGTCACATTTTTCAGTGCCATTGTAACTTTGAATGGTCTCTAAATGAACTGTTGTAAGTTGAGGACTATCTGCATACCACAAATATTGCAGGATATGACTGCTGATTCCTACTTGTTCACGTCCATTTCTCTAGGTGTCCCCAGAAGAAAGGCTTGCATTTTCTCTTCTTTTTTAAGCATAGATTTGCTTGGTTGTCTAAATCTCTTGACTTAAAAGCACATTTTCTCCAAATTCTACTGGTAAATCGTGACGATGCTCTGTGTTTTCTCCTCAGTTGGTCTGTAGGAATCTGACTGTCTGCTACAGTTAGCAAAGAGCAGCCAGTCACCCGGTGGTCAGCAGCTCAGAAGGAGATGAACATCTCCCTGGCTCAGCTGAAGTCACACAGCTCTACTCGTCATGGCTGAAAAACTCTTGTTTGCTTTCCTTCCCTGCTTGCTCAGGGCTCCTGTTTACAACAGTTGCTGTCTATACCACCCAGATAGACAATTTCATTGACTTCTGCCATTTGAATCCCATATTCCAGAACCTGGGAACCTAAAAGCACACCTGACTGCGTCCAGGCTGCTTGGTTTCCCAGGTCTTGTTGGTGAAGATGGACTGGTCAATTCAGTGGCCTAAACAGGGAGGATGGCATCCAAGGTGGGCACAAAGTGGTCGTCAGACCCCCTCCCCCTTTGTTCATGTGGTGATGTCCTGATTGATGCTTAATCTGCTTTTATTCTTTCTGTCTTTGAATCCCTTAGAGTGGAATTTCTTCTCATTTGGTGCAGCCCCGTGTGGTAAAGTCAGCCACGTATACGGGGCAGCTCAATCCAAAGTGGCAACGATGCTCTGGATCCAGTGGGGAGACACTCCCTGGGGAGGCTCTTCAAGAAGCTCATTTGGTTTGAGCGAGCAAATCCTGCTCCCTTTCCTGGTTCCCATCCAGGTTGTGCATGGCTGAGCCCTTTGCCCCTCCAGTGGGCCCGTTGCCCTTCTACTTTCCCTGCCACTCTAGCCTTCTTTGCCAGCCTCTTCTCCCCAGCCAGTTCTGACTCTCTTCTGTGGGATAAGCTTCAGATAAAAATGGGGATTTTCTGGACGGAATGGGACATTTAGGCACTTACCCTTGGCCGCCTCAGCCAGCTTTCCTCCTCTGCTGGCCCTCCCCCGGCCACCGTCCAGGACCAATAGGCCCCTGGCCCTTCCTGCCCATTCGCCCAGACACCATTTGACTCGGGCCTTTGGCTGCACGGGACAAATAGCCCCCAGCCAATCAGATGGTGGGCAGCAGCCGTGGCGTGGGGGTGTGTGACCAAGGGGGCTGTGGGGGGATAGCGTGCAATACAATCAGTGGCAGGCTGGGGGAGAGAGCAAGAGCTATGGTGGCACAAGACTTCTGGTCGACATCTGTCTTCTTGCCTGAGGAGGGGAGGGGAGGGGTGGGGGTCTAAAAACCAGAGATCAGGGATCAAGCTCCAGTTAATTTGAGGGACAAGTGGACAAAGGATTGGTGTCTTCCTCACAATTACCATTAAACAACCAGATGGACATTTGAGACTTAACGCAAGGAATCCTTCATATTATCACTGTTTGCAGAAATCTAACAATGGTTAGATTTTCAAACAATTTGAAAATAAGCCTCTCTGTTGGTTTAGTTTTATGCTATTTTTTTCCCATTTAATGGCATCCCATGCTTTCTCCCCATGCGGTACATAAAGTGCTCTTCAGGCGGCCTCTGTGCTGAAGAAACTTAATAATAATAATAATAATAATAATAATAATAATAATAATAATAATAATAATAATAATAATATTTAAATTTATACACCGCCCTTCTCCCGAAGGACTCAGGGCGGTGAACAGCCAGAAGTAAAAAACATCAAATACAAAATATAAAAACAATTTAAAAATGAATTAAACAATTTGGCACGACAGTTAAAATCCCCCATTAAACATCCAAATTAAAATACACAATTGAAGAGATTAGGCCAGCCCGACTTGATGAAATAAAAACGTTTTGGGGGCCTAAACGGCTGGGGATTTGGTAGGACCTTCAATGATATCCCGGGAGGAGACGTGTAATATTCCTCCAGGTGCCGATAAGGAGACCACGGGTGGAGCATCAATATTATGTTTGTTCAGAATCCCTCCCACCCATTAGATCGCCACCATGTGCTCCAGTCAACTGATTCCGAGCGATGGATATAAAGCTGTGGTCAACCAGCTTCTCTGCAGAGCTTCGACCTTTTGACAAGAGAGGCTGGCAACCACTTCCAGGTACGGCGAACTTCCATCTCTCGTGGTAAGCAGTCTGGACTGTGGCTGCGTCCTGGTCCATGGATGGGAGCCACAGCCTGGGAACAGACTAGACTTTCTGGCGGTGGGTCAGTTCTCTCCCTTTGGGAGAATGTCTGAAAGGAGCTCCAGAGGGAGGCAGGGATGGGCAGAAGGATGATTATGACGGGGAGATGAAGGCAGACTCCTGTCCCCAACTTCATCATCTCCTACCTTAGAATCGGGGTGGGGGGAAAGAATTATCTGGAGGGCTCTCAACCTTTTGCAAGGGGATAGAACAAGAGCAACTTGAGTGATCTTTAGGCAGCTGCAAGGGGGGAACCTGAAATGCTGTGGGTCAGAAAGCACTCGCCAGATTGGAAAGACCCCATAGATCAGAGAGCTCTCCTGTATCGTACCGTACAAGATTTGCTGCCTCATTGTCAGTCCCTGCTCTGGTTCTCTTGCAACTCTTCTGGGTCATTGTTAAAAGGTGTCCTGACTGTTGAGAGTGGGGAGAGGGAAGGGAGGAAAGGAAGAGGGAAGGAAGAAAGAAAAAAAGAAAAAATACTACAGTGCTATTGCTCTTGTCACTAGCCAGCTAGGAAATCATCCCTGAGTCAGGTGTAGCATGGCAGCAGGAATGGGGACCAACTTCTCTTAAGTTGACTGAACTGTCCACTCGGGCATCCCTACCTGCACCCCCAAGATGGAAGTTGGCCTTGCCACCACCTGCTGAGCCTCTGGTGAATAAGAAGTCACCAGGGTTTGAAACAAAGGCAAGGAAGCATGAGCATGTCCTTCTCTCCCAGATGAAGATGCTGGGTTGAAAGGAAGAACCCTAACCCTTCGAACTGTGCAAAACTTAAAGTGTTTAATCCTTAAATGTGGGAAGATGGGGGAGGGGGAGGGATAGGAACGAAGCACAGCCCCTCGTAGCAGCAGAAGAGCCAGCTCTCTCAACCCCAGACAGGCCACAGGAGAGAAAACTCAGCCTCTGTAGGATGCCTCTCCTGGCATAGGTGCCCTCCAGAGCTGGCCTGATGGGGGCGAGGCTGCCGCAGCTTTGGTAAGAACCCCAATCTGGGACAGAGAAGGAGGCTGCATTCCCCAGGGACAATTGAGCAGCTGAATCTTGCAGAGATAAAGCCATGGAAAGACTTGCCCAGTTCTAGCCTAACTATGAATAGCTGAATTAGACCTTAAAGGTAAGTAAAGGTTCCCCTCACACATATGTGCTAGTCGTTCCCAACTCTAGGGGGCAGTGCTCATTTCCGTTTCAAAGCTGAAGAGCCAGCACTGTCTGAAGATGTCTCCGTGATCATGTGGCCGGCATGACTCAATGCCAAAGGCGCACGGAATGCTGTTTTCTTCCCACCAAAGGTGGCCCCTATTTTTCTACTTGCATTTTTACATACTTTTGAACTGCTAGGTTGGCAGAAGCTGGGACAAGGAACGGGAGCTCACCCTGTTACACGGCACTAGGAATTTGAACCGCTAAACTGCCAACCTTTCAATCGACAAGCTCAGCATCTTAGCCACTGAGCCACCACATCCCTTGAATTAGACCTTAGCCAGGAACAAAATCCAACTTTGGAAAGAAGGTAAAATCAATCTCTAGTTCTAGATGGAAACAAGCTTATTGGGCAAAGTTGGTGAGAACAGGAGGCTGCGTTAATTGGGGGGAGGAGGGAGGGAGAGAGTACTAGGACCCCTCATAGGAACAAGACATCCTCAGAGGCAGGAAGGGCAGCATTTGGACAGGCAGAGGGGTTATTAACTAGCATAACATAGTCCTCCCCCATGATTACTAAATTGCTTGAAATCGGGAGCAAACAAGCCAGGTTCCATCGACTCCCCTTCTATTAGACCTGGCAGAGGCATCCTGGAGCTGAGTAGACCTGAGTCTGCAAGCCCCCACTAGAGACCCTGCCCCAGAATGGGAGGGGACTGCATATGTCTGATCTCCTGCAAGGGGTAAGAAGGGGCCGTGTTCCTGCCACTGAAAGAGAGGAAGTGATCCAGCCATATGGTGATAGCAAAATGTTTGCTGCCCTGAGTTACCTATCGAGTAATAAAACCAGGATAAAAATTAATTGAATGAATAAATAAATAAATAAATAAAATTTGCACCTCCTAGAATACCGAATTTGATCCTCAGTCCTTTATTTAATCAAATTACTTATTTATCTATCAACATAATAGTTTTAAATTGGGGGATTTAAATTTCTGGGGTTTTAAATTGAGCCAAATCTATTTAATTATTTTAAATTTTAATCGCTGTTTTGTCTTGTGTTTTTAAATAGGCTGTACACCGCCCTGAGTCCTTCGGGAGAAGGGCGGTATAGAAATAAAATTATTATTATTATATTATTGATTACTCTTTAGTGAGATTCACAGCCTTTGAGGCTGGTTAATAGCTCAGCAGCTCGAGTCCTAACCAAGGACCTAGGAACTGTTGAGGTATCGTCGGAGGATGTAAGCTGTTCCGAGTAAGGTGGTTTTTTGTAGAGTCAAAATGTTCAAGTCCGGCAAATTTAGAATTTCTAAATAGCGGGGTAGCCCTTTGGGTATTGCTCCAAGGGCTCCAATTACAATCAGGACAACACACGATTTCTTTTTCCACAATCGCTCAACTTCAATTTGCAAATCTCGGTACTTTGTGATTTTTTCTTGCTGCTTATCTTCAATCCGTGCATCACCAGGTATTGCAATGTCAATGAACCATACCATTATTATTATTATTATTATTATTATTATTATTATTATTATTATTATTATTAAACCATCTTTACATAGAACATAAAATCATGGGGCTGGAAGGGACTTTGGAGGCCTTCTAGTCCAGCCCCCTGCTCAAGACAGGAGATCTTATATCATCCCGGTCAAACGGTTGTCCAGTCTAGTTTTGATAATGTTGCCCAGTGATGAAGCCCCCACAACTCTGGGGGGGCTCTTCCTCCTGTCCTTCAAAGCCCCATAACTGCTTTGCTTAGTCTTCAGGATGGGGAAAGGCCCAAATGGACTCAAGCAGAATTGACACCCAAAATAAGGAGAACACCTGAAAGAACTCCCTTCCTAAGTAAAAGGAGAGACACTGCAAATAAAGAGAAATAAATGATTAGGAAATAAATGATTCCCATGAAGGAGCTTAAACATCTAGGACCAGATCTATTTTGCCTAAAAAACCCTTTTTAGGATCCTTAAGAAATCCTGGAGGCAGGAATGGAGCCGGAGGACCAGAGGAAGCCAAATGTTCTGGACTTCAAAAAAGGAAAATATCTATGTCATTTCAGACTAGCTAGCCAAACACCTAATTGTCTGTCTAATGAGCGTGTACCAGTATAATGATCAGTGTGGCTGTAGTATTATTATTTATCCTTTTTATTATCTTCTTTACTTCTCCTTTTTCAATAATGATATTATTATCTCTTTTATTCATTAAACATGAAACTCACTCAACTGAACATTTAAAAATGTGTCACAAATACCACTGACTGGTGCTAATGATATTATTATTATTATTTAATCTTTAGTGAGATTCACAGCCTTTGAGGCTGGTTAATAGCTCAGAAGTTCGAGTCCTAACCAAGGACCTAGGAACTGTTAAGGTATTGTCGGAGGCTGTTCCGAGTAAGGTGGTTTTTTGTAGAGTCAAAATGTTCAAGTCCAGCAAATTTAGAATTTCTAAATAGCGGGGTAGCCCTTTGGGTATTGCTCCAAGGGCTCCAATTATAATTGGGACAACACACGATTTCTTTTTCCACATAATATTAATACTAATAATATTAATATTAATTATTATTAATAATGATTATTAATATTTATTATTATTATTAATAATAATAATATTTTATTCACAGTTTGGGACTGGTAAAAACTTAACTATTCAAGTCCAAACCAAGGGCCTAAGAGCTGTTAAGGTAACGTCTGAGTATATAGGCAGGTCCGAGTAAGGCGGGGTTTTTTGCAAAGTCAGGATATTCAGGTCTGAGAAGTTCAGAATTTCCACATATCCTTTGGGTGTTGCTCCAAGGGCTCCTATTACTATTGGTTCATCCATGGGTTTCTTCCTCCACAATCACTCAACTTCAATTTGCAGATCATGGTATTTTGTTATTTTTTCTAGTTGTTTCTCTTCAATTCGTGCATCACCTGGTATTGCAAAATCAATGAACCAGACTTTTTTCTTTTCCACAATAGTGATGTCAGGTGTGTTGTGGGCCAGATGTCTGTTTGTTTGGATTCAAAAGTCCCACATTGTTATTATTTTCTCTGATGCTTTGCAAGTACACTGAGTGCTTCTGTACTAGGGACAAATTCCTTGCGTGTCTAATTACATTTGGCTAAATAAAGTGTTCAATTCAGTTCAATTCAATTCAACTCAAACGGAGTTAAACTCTGGAACAGTTTAACAAGCAGTCAGTTTGTGAGCGTTTAGAAAAGCATTACTTGCTTGGCAGGAGAAGAATGGATTCATCAAGGTCAAGCATTCCCTTTTTTTGGCAAAGTGGCCAATTTATTACTTGCATTATTGGCAGGCAACAACAGCCTGACAAACTGACCAGTAAGAGCTGTTTGAGAGTGTGGCTATCTCTCGCACACTCGCTGGGGTTGTTTAACCAAGGCCTGAGGCTCAGTCTTTGATGCCTGCGCTGGGCAAGGAGGAACTACAACATCTCCAGTCTTTGCTTCTATCATTCAGAGCCAGTTCGATGCATCAAAATGTGGATTCTTCCCCTTTCACTCCACTGACTATGAAGCAATGGCAAGATGGTCCCATGGCTTGCCATTTGGGGAGGGGGGCTGGATTACAGGGCTTCCATGTCTCTCACTTGAACCCCGTGGTGCTCCTGTTATGCAATCCCTCAACAGCCAAACAGGAAGCATGAAGTAGAATACATCACACCAATCCTTTAAGCTTTAAGGCATCCCTGTAACTGTCTGACCCATCAATTTAGTTGAAATGGTGCTCATCAATCTCAAACCCTAAATGGCTTGAGATACAGCACTTAAGAATGGTCTCCCTCCCGAGACAGCCTGTGAAGCATGCTTGGGTTCCATCCGTGGACCTGATGCATGTGGGAGTGAGCTTGGGGGGCAGGGGAAGAGCTGCAACCAGAGCAGAGGCAGCTTAGCCTGGAAAGTGAGTGTGGAACGAGGGTGTCGTCCCCACCCCCCGTTTCTTGGACTATAAAGATGGCAGGGAAGAGATGAACTTTCGCAAGATTCTGTTAATGTAACTTTACAATAGAATAGAAACGGTTAATCTAGCTGTGCTTCTTGTCAGGACTACCTTGCAAAGGTGACATCAGTCTTGCAAGCCTGAAAGAACATCCCCCCCCCCCCCCGTCGTCTCTGCAGCCCATCACCCTCACTCCCACCTTTAGTGGAGAACCCTGGGGAGTTGCAGCCAATCCCCAGGCAGTCTCGCTTCAAATGTAAGGTATTGTTATTTGCTGGCTAAAATAACTCTGGGGCCAGAATGTCAATGAAGATACTGTTTTCATGGGAACATCTTATTTAATTAGTTTTTATTATCTTTTATGGGATATATATGTAGGTATAGATATTTTTCTGCACTGCTGTTCACATCCTTTGGGAGGCACAGCTGCTCTTCTAATAGGTCAATTAGCCTGCATTAGTCCCAACTATGACGCGCACAGGGTCCCTTTTGAAGGAAAACAAGCATGCCCCCCCTCCAATTTTCTGCATTTAATTTGGGGCAGGTGATGTATGCCCTCCAATGGAGATGTGCACCTCAGACATCTGAACAGCACAGGGAAGTGAATATGTTGTCCTTGGAATTAAGTATCATGCCTGTATCTCACAATAAGGCCCCGAGTGTGTCAGAAATTACAGAAAAAGTATACTGATCATAGAATCCCAGAATGATAGAACTGGAAGGCACTGTGAAGATTTCCTATCCAATCCCTCTCGCAGAGCAGGAATCTCGGACAAAGGCTTGTCTGGTCTCCTGGCAAGTCTGAATAGGTACAGCCTGCCACTCCCAGTGCTGCAGGTAGCCAGACTTAGCTTGGACTGTTGCATGATGCAGGTTGGTGAAATGTGCTTTTTAAAGTGAAAATAATATACAGCATCCATTTCTGTTTTTTGAGTAATTGAAAATCACCTGCTGTGGCAGAGTAATGAAGAGGGAGATGGGTAGAAGGACGATGTTGGGAAGGGTCTCGAATGTGTGTTTGTGCAGTGATGGATGGAGACCCTGAGGTGGCAAGCTCAGCTTTCTGCTCGACTGTCACTTAGTGGCTCTGGGTGGGTCTCCCACAACCCCTGAACTCTTCCCCATCCACTTGGCCTGCAGGTGACTTGCAGGGATCATGTTGAGGCAACTGCTGCTGTCCTTGGGAGTCCTACAGGTGATCCTTGCCATCCTGGCTTCTGGCCATGGCCATCTGGACGAGAGGGGACCCGTCCTGGAAGAGACAGGCAGGCCCAGTTCCCCAGGCCTTGAGATGCTCAAGGAGGTCCACATTCCAGGTAAGTGTTTCCATGTCTTCTCCATGCAGCTTCCAGATGTTCCCATGTTTGATTGTTGGTCAATAGAAAAAGTTGATAAAAATGACAGGATTCATTCTTAGAAGAGAATTTCCTGTATGCTCCCACACCTTCCCATACCGGATAGTTTTCTCTTGGTGGCTGTTTTGATTTTGTTAGCCAAAAATTGTTGTGTTTGTGTGACTGAATGATTATCAAATAGCTTACAGTAGATTGTAAAATACATCTACTCCGTCCCAAAGGAACAGCACCCACCTGCCCTTGGTCTTCTAGCTAACAGAGTCTTCCTGTTGATCAGCAGAGAAACACATCTTTGATAGGCCTGGAGAGACTCCGGTCCTTGCACACACGCGTACACATGCACACACAGTGTGTGTGTGCTCACTTGACAGTGAGCCGTGCAAGCTCACTGGACGAGCTGTGGCTGGGTCTTTCTTTTTCAGATCAGCCTTTACTGGATCATTGTTGTATGGATTCCTGGAGGAAAGATGGAATATAAATCTAACACACAAATAAAATAAGTTTATGAGTACAGACTTGAAAGGACCATCATTTACAAAGTCCAGGGCAATTTGATGGGGTTACTTGTATTTGTCACCTCAATTTGTTGCCTAAACCATTAATGGTTGCCTCAATTATCTGTGGGCAACCTTACCAGTGCAATTTCTCTGGTGTTGCTGCACATTGTGTGCAGCTCCACCAGTGAATGAGAGAGAAGTATCCAAGTATACAACCAACGAGATATATAAGCAACCTCATTCCTTCCAATAGTGGAAAGTCACAGAGATTTAAAAACAAGACTATATTAAAGTTTCAGGCTAAAGCATCAGAACCACACATTAAGTTCCATTTAAGAAGATTTATTGCTCACCTCTGTGCACAAGAATCTGGTCAATGGATTTCAAGGGAGAAGGGTGGGGGTAGACTTTGATTGTTTGTGGTAATTTAACTACTTCAGACTGATTCCTCTCTTGACTCCAGCCCCCCCCCCCCCCCCCCCGGTTCTGCCTCTTCTTCTCCTTCAAAGTGCAGTCATGCCTAGACATTAAGATGATGCAGCACATGAAATTCCAAAGAAGGAATAAAAATAACCATCCAAAGACATGAAAGACATAAGATAAGAGATAAAGGAAATGTCCCTTTTACCACACGATTCAGTACACTTCTTCATGTCTTTCCACCATTGCAAATAATTCTTACTTCCTTGGAAGATTGAATGGATCAATAGGAAAACCAAAAATGTGGTGATTGCATGACATTGATGACATCTCCAATAAATGAAAATAAATAAATCAGTATAAGAATTGATGGAAGCAAGAATTATTTGCAAAGGGAGGAAAGTCCTGTTTATTGATTTAACAAATTTATATGGCTGTCCATCTCACAAGAAGTGACTCTAGGTAATGTTTAGCAAAAAAGTAAACAAAACCATAAGCATGTCATGACAGTCTTTTTTTAAAAAAAGAACAGATCCTCTAATTGAAGAGATTCAACCAGCAATGGCGCCATCTCTAGCAGTCCCCTAAGTTCCCCCACCAGGCTGGATGACAAAGCCAGGCATTGGGGGATTTTGGTAAATAAGGAGGGATGGAGCTGAGCTCACTTCAGAGAAGAGAGTGAAGAGGGCCTGTCCAGAGATGGGACCTTCTGGATGTCTCACTTGCTCAATGTCATGGGATGAGATGTAATCAGGAAGAGGCATCCTTCAAATAACTGGTCCCCATGCCATTAAAGGTCAAAGCATGCCCCTTGACCCAGTGTGGCAACCGGTGCAGCTGATGGAGCAGAGTTGTACTGTGCTAACTGAGGAACACACATCCAGTCACTGTCTAGGCTGCTGCATTGTGCCAGCTGAAGTTCCTGGAAACTCTTCATCCCATGCAGAGCACATTACAGTCACCCAATTGGGAGGTGATTAGGGCATGAGTGACAGTGAGCAGAACCTGCCAACCTAGGACGACTTGCAAGTGGTGCATATGAAGCTGTGCAATGGTGCTCCGAACCACAGTTCCCCCTGCTCTATGAGTCATGAGTCCAGGAGGAACCCCAAATTGCACACTGGGGCTGTCTGGGGCAGTGCAACTCCCATCTAGCACCACAGATAGGATAGTCCTAGAACCTTTAATCATCCTTGTCCTCTATTATCTTCTAATAGTCAAATTTCAGTCACATGGAAAAAGCAACCAAACATGACCAGAAATAATCATCAGCATTCAGTCCTGTTTAAAAAAAAACTATTAAACATCCCCCCAAAAAATATATATCTAACATCTGTCTTCTCATACTGATTCCTCTATTCCTCATTCATCTACTAATATTTTAAAGAAAATATACTGCAGCAACCGAACAGGATCCAGAACTGTTTCTACTGCAGAAACGGTGTCAGAGACATTAATCTTAAATGCCAGCAGTAGCAGAAACAGCTAAGTCTAAAACTGCTCTGAAAGCCTAAGTTATGGTCCGTATCTTAGTCATTTAGGTGCCAGGAGATTAGCTGGGCTCCACCATAGCGTTAGAACACCATGGCATCCCTTGCCTGCTCATTCTTCGCTCCACTCTTCACAGCGCAGAAAAACTCTCCACTGCTATATAAAACTGGTTTATTTTTATGTTTATCCACATGGAGGGAAGCATGCAGTGAGGTATTCCAAGGGTCTTGTTTAGGGGCCAGTGCTCTTCACGAGGGGATAGGAGGAGGACAGATTCAAGTTTCAGAAGGATCTTGTCAGACTCAAACAATGAGCTCTCTCCAAAAAGAAGTGGTTCAGTGGTGGTAGAAGTAAGGTCATAGGCAGGGGTGAAATCCAGCAGGTTCTGGAGAACCGGTAGCGGAAATTTTGAGTAGTTCGGAGAACCGGCAAATATCACCTCTGGCTTGCCATGCCCACCAAGCCACGCCCACCAAGAACAGGTAGTAAAAAAAATTGGATTTCACCATTGGTCATAGGCAAGAAAAAAAAAACAAATGCAGAGTTACAGAATAGGCATGACCTGGTTCCATGCGAGCACAAGTGAGGCAGATCTAGGCGTCCTAGTGGGCCACCACTTAAGGATGAGCCAGTAGTATGCTACAGCTAATGCAAAAAAACTAATGCAGTCCAAGGCTGCATCAGCAGAGGGATAGTAAAGTGACAGTAGCACTTTATACTGCACTGGTAAGATCACACTTGGAATACTGTGTGTACTTCTGGTCACCACAATAAAAAAAGATGGTGAGTCTCTAGAAAGAGTGCAAAGAAGAGCAACAAAGGTGATTAGGGGTCTGAAATATAACCATATCATGAGTAATTGTGGGAACTGAGAAAGTCTAGTCTAACACTAGGGCTGATAGGATAGTCTGAGTAGAGACTCTCTAATAGTCAGAGAGAAGAGGAGGGCGGCTTATTTTCCAAAAGCACCTGAGGGCATGACAAGAAGTACCGGTAATAGATCAAAATCTATCAAGGAATGAGCCAAACTAGAACTAAGGAAAAGTTTTCTATCATTGAGAACAATTAATCAGTGGAATGGCTTCCCATTAGAAGTTGTGGGTACTCCATCATTGGAGGTTTTCAAGAAGAGACTGGACAGCCTTTTGTCGGGTATAGGGTCTCTTGACACAGGCAGGGGATGAACTAGAAGACCTCCAAGGCCCTTTCCAACCCTAATATTCTATGTTCTATTTAGCGAGAACTAATCCTCATGAGCAATGCCTTCTCTTGCTTAGAACTACTGTTGGAGGTTTGCCAAGAGGGTCATCATCTCTCTCCCAATTTCCTTACATTTAATACCCAATGGACCCTCATGAAGCTCAACAGATAGAACAGAGTTGCCTACATTACCTGGGTGGTAGTTGTTCTCATTGAACTTTTCCCACCCCTACCTGGATCTCTGCTGGAATTGCTTTCTGATCAACCTCTGATGGGAAGGATGTAGATGACTTCTTAAGCATTTGAAGCTAGAGGCATTAATAGTGTATTGGTTTGATGGAGAATTATTTGTTAGCCTTATTGATACTGTGGGATTCGTTGTCTAGGTTTTGAAATGAGTACAAGCCAAAACTTATAAAAGAAAACAATGGTAATTTTTATTTTACTACTTTGCAAAGAGGATGGATCACATACTTGCAGGTACAGTGGACATACCGTAAGCCATCAATATATTTTGTTTATGTTCTTTATATTCACCATTGCAGGTTTATCTCCCACCTTTTCCTCATTGGCTGAGCACTCAGGCTGTCACAATCTATCCAAGGCACCTAAAAGGAATACATTATTCCCTGCCCCTTATTTACAATTTATATTTAATAGCTATTGGTTTCTGGGGGTTGTCTCTGATCCAATTACCATGCCAGCAAATTCTAGCTAAAACCAGTTTTGAACATACCTCTTATCCCCTTGTTCCTACTTGCAGCTTTAGGCTTGAGCAACATTTATGAGATTAGGTAAGTACACAGTGTATTCATTTCAAAGACTAGTATGCTCTTCTATAATTTCTGTAAAAACAATAAATTCCTTTCTCCTTTCCCACAATACTATGGGGCTTCTGAAATAGGCCTTAGTCCAGTTTGGTTTCTCAAACCCCTTCAACTCTTGGAATGTAATTTCACTTTCTTACTTTCTTTCACAGATTTTAAACAAGTGGCTCTGGAAACACCAAGAGTCCAAGATGATCTTGCGCCAGAAGCCAGCATGATGGTAACCTAAATCATTTTTAACTCATTCTTTCTGCTCCTGCAAAAAGCAAATCTCCAAAAAATAACTGCTGATTGTTTTCTGCTTTGATGGATAGGAACTCTGCAGACTCCTCTATAGATGCAAGAGGAGGCTCCTTCCTTTCCAGCCCTGAAAGCTTTTAACCTATAGAAATGTTTGCTATTCCATAACCCATGATTTGTATGCAGAAGGCCTCATTTTCTCAGGTGTAGCTGAGAAAGAGCTTTCCTTACACTCTGGTGTGCCTTGGCCCAGCTGGGTCCATGGACTGATGGTGTAATCTGGCCACTTATCTTTCTAAACTGGATTTCTTGCAGATGTTTTGCTAATCCATCAGTTAGCAAAGTGATCAACTTTACAGAATGCCTTTCTGTAAAGTTGGAATATCAATTTTTACACAAAGCAATCCTCACAGTTTAGACCAGAGTATGCCATGTTTGGAGGGTCCCCATTGTTTTACAGCAGAAGAAACTTCTTGATAACCAGATTAGTTTGCTGACTGTCCACCTGGAAGAACTCTTATGCAACTTTAGATATGGAAGCTCCTTAACAATTGTGTCAAACCATCTGGAAATAGGCTGTAAGAAAGTATCTTGACAGCTTCCAAGTGAAATCCCATCCTCAAGTCATCACAGTTGAACTTCTCCACACCAGTTCTCCTTCTTCCCTGTGCTTTAAGGCATGTGGGAGCGCACAGCAACAGTGTTTTAAGCAACTGAATCCTCAAAATGGTTGTCCAATCTTTTGGAGCACCCACAGCTCTGGGATGCAAATTGTTTCGTTGGTTACATTCGCTGTCAGGAAGTTTTTCCTTAGTTCCAGGTTGGATTTCTCTTTAACAAGCTTCCACCTATTGTTTCTTGTCCTGCCCTTGGGTGCTTTGGAGAATAAGTCAACTCCACCTCTCTGTGATCCCTCATGTACCAGAGATGGCTATCATTTCACCCCTATTTCTTCTGTTCATTAGACTAGACCTACCTAGTTCCCTCAACCAGTCCTCGTACAATTTAACCTGCAGCCTTTAGTTGCTCTTCTCTGCACTTTTTCTAGGGTCTCAGCATCTTTTTTGTATCATGGTGATGAGAATAGGATGCAGTATTCCAAGGGTGGCTTCGCTGCGACAGTAATAAACAATACTATCACTTCTTGTGATCTTGATACTATCTCTCTTTTTCTTTTGAAATTTTTTTATTTTTATTTCTCATAAACATATTTAAATGTACAGCCTCTTATCCATCATTCTTATCCATTCATCTCGTTTTTTAACTATTAATTATTAATTTTTTGGGGCTGCCTTTTTACCATTTCCTCTTTTATTTACAACTCTCCCTCTTCTTCTTCCCTTCTCTTCCTTCTTCTGACCCTTTCTTTCTTCATTCCTCCTCTTTCCCTTTCCTACTTCCCCTTCCCTTCCCCCACTCCTCTTCTTCCTTTTCTAACTCTCTCCTGCTCTTCTTTCCCCTCCCCTTTCTTCCCCTCCTTTTCCCTCTTTTCTATCCCTCTCTCTCCTTTCCTCTCTTCTCCCCTTTTCCCCTTTCTCTGCCCCTCTCTCTTTTTCCACTCCCTTGTTGCTTCCACTTTCAATTCAGTCTAGAATGGTATCCGAGCAGCCGATTTTCTATTCATATACATCTTCATTTCAATTTCTTATTTGTTTAATAACTACAACTATTTCATCATTCATGTACACTTTTTATAGTTAACACTTTTTCCCTCCCCCCTCCCCCTTTTTCATTTACCTAGCATCATCTGGGTTTCTATTCTTTTTATTCTTTTTTCTCTTATTTATCTTTTCCCTATCTATTTTATCTCTATACCTTTATTCATATGTCTTTTCTAACCAATCATAAAATTTTCCCCATGTCTTGAAATACATCGATTCCTCTTTATCTTTTATTCTCAATGTTAATCTGTTCATTTCTGCACATTCTAAAATTCTCTTTATTATCTTACCTTCTGATGGGATTTTATCAGTTTTCCAATTTTTTGCAAATACTATTCTAGCCGCAGTTATTATATGAATAATCAAATATGTATCTTCTTTACTATACTTCTCCAGTAATATTCCCAATAAAAATGTCTCTGGTCTTAGCTCTATACTATCCCTCTGTTGATGCAGCCCAGGACTGTATTGGCCTGTTTAGCAGTTGCACACATTGTTGGCTCATATTTAATTGGTGGTCCATTAGGACTCCTAGATCCCTCTCAGAGTTGCTATTGTTCAGCCATGGTTATACTGTCCCAGTGCATTTGTTTTTTCTTACCTAAGTGCAGGACCTTTTCTCTCTACTGAATTACATTTTAACAGAATAACATACGGTAGTTGGAAGCGAGCTTGGAGGTCTTCAATTCAATGTCCTGCTCAAGCAGGAGACTATACGTTTCAGACAAAACCTTCTTCTTCAAAACCTCCAGTGATGCAGCAACCACAACTTCTGAAGGCAACTAATTTATTATTCTGTCATGAAATTTCTCCATTGTTTCTTGTCCTGCCTTCAGATGCTTTGTAGAATTGGTTGACCTATTATATCTTATCAGCTAGGCCCTATGCCAGCGGTGAAAACCACTTACCTTTGCTACTGGTTCGGGAACAGGAGTGTGCACGTACCTCTCCTGCGCATGTGCAGAGGGTAAAAGAGTGATGACTTGATGACGTGCTGGTGGGTGGGCGGAGCCTCCCACCACTGGCGCTACTGGTTCGCGTGAGTTGGAAAGATCCAGCCAGATTTCACCAATGCCCTATGCTCAAGTCTGGCAAGATCCTTCTGAATCTTGAATCTATCCTCCTCCTATCCCCTTTTCTACATCATTTATGAAGATGTTGAAGAGCACTGGCCCCCAGACAGAACCTTGGGTTAGCTCACTGCATGCTTCCCTCCATTTGTATAAACATAAAAATAAACTACATTGGTGTATTTTTATTCAAGCTCTGCATACCAGTTAAGAGTTTTTCTGCCTATATGTGAAGGGTGGAGCGAAGAATGAGCAGGCAAGGGATGCCATGGTGTTCTAACGCTATGGTGGAGCCCAGCTAATCTCCTGGCACCTAAATGACTAAGATACGGACCATAACTTAGGCTTTCAGAGCAGTTTTAGACTTAGCTGTTTCTGCTACTGCTGGCATTTAAGATTAATGTCTCTGACACCGTTTCTGCAGTAGAAACAGTTCTGGATCCTGTTCGGTTGCTGCAGTATATTTTCTTTAAAATATTAGTAGATGAGTTTAAGGCTTACTTTTACTTGTGTTTTTCATGGTTGTGTCTTATTCAAAACATTAATAAGTTGGTAAAAATATGGGCTGATCAATTCTCCTCCTGGAAGCTGCATTACTGGTGGCAGCTATAGGAAACTCAGGTTTGCCCACTGGTGGCTAACCAGGCCATGCGCCCCTCTTAGAGACCCATTCATAATCTATAAACAAGACTTGGAGATTCAATAATGAACCTTAATTCAAAAAAGCCCCCAACTATTTTTCTAGTTAATGCCTTAACTCGTTTTAAAACATACATATTAAACTGCCATACATACAAGCATGGTTTTCTCTCCTTAGCAAAAAGCAACTTTGCATTTTTAATGTATTTTCCAGGTACTTTCATTTTAGAATTCCTCAGACCTGTGTTAAATGTTGCCCCACTGTGAGCCTCTTTGTGGTGTCCTTGCAGATGATGTCAGCAGCACTGGAGGCCCAGGAGCGGGAAGGGCGTTCCCCGCGGAGATGTGTCCGTGTCCAGGAATCCTGCCTTGGGCACAAATTGCCATGCTGTGACCCGTGTGCCACTTGTTACTGCCGCTTTTTCAACGCTAACTGCTTCTGCAAGAAATTCAGCAGCACTTTCCCCTGTGGCAGGAACTAGCTTGCATTATGCAGGCTGCCATGTACTAATCTTGAATAGATGTGGGGTCCATATATATTCCTTTTACATTCCAATAAATCACCTATGAGAAAGAACTCATGAAATGTGACCTTTTTTTTCATTAATTATGTTAAGTAAAACCAGAAAGCCAAAAGCACTTTAGCCTTAGCTTCAACCATTTAGGATCTCTAAGCTTTCACCCAACCTCAACCGAAACAGGAGTGTTAACGGTCCCCAGCTCCTCATTTTATTTCCACCATTGCCATAATCTGACTTTTACCTTATTGCTCAAACCTATCCCTACTTTCCATGGATTTCTCTTTTCCAGAATATGGTGTTCAGAATCTTTTATTTACAAAAATATCCTTTTGCCTCAACTCAGGAGGCAGGAGCCAAACTATCTCTGGTCTCTTCTAATGGGAGCACTATTCCCTATTCTCCAAACCAGAACTAAAAAATATAGAGGTGACTCAAAAACAGATCTCATACATGTGAAAAATATGGTAACACCCATGAGAATGGCGAATAGTACAGAGAATAAAAAACAAATGTAAACATTACTCAAAGAGTGTCTCTGGAGAACTTGTCCTAGGTATACTATAGGTAGTCCTTGATTTACGACAATTAAATTTATGTTGCTAAGTGAGAAATTTGTGCCCCATTTTATGGCATTTGTTGCCACATTTATTAAGTGAATCACTGCAGTTGTTAAATCAGTAACAGCATTGTTAAGTGACTCTGGCTTTCCCATTGACTTTGTTTGCCAGGTCACAAAAAGTGATCCCAAGACATTGCAACCATCATCTGAACCAGTTGTCAAGCATCTGAATGTAAATCACATGATCTTGGGGATGCTGCAACAGTCATAAGTGTGAAAAATGGTCGTCACTTTTTGCAGTGTCATCGTAACTTCGAACAGTCACTAAATGAACTGTTATCTGCCAGCCCAGGATTCTCCAGAATCTCTTTTGTCTGTTATCTTTCAGGTTGTAGAAATATGGGATTTGGGAGGAAAGAACAAACAGGAAAAAGGAATAGTAGAGTCTGGTGCTACAAAAAATGTTTTAGAACACATTCTATGAAAAGATCAGGATATTTGTCTGTCTTGTAACATCTAGTGATAACAAAAGGTGCCCAATGTATCTCCTCCAAGAACCTAAGGAAGGTGCTGCCTTTGTCCCCTCAAAACACCTGCTGGAAGAAATTTCCTTGGTTCATTCCCAACTGGGACACACCACAGATGTTGAGAAGAAATGGATGCAGAAGCCAGCTGCCAGGAAGTGGAATTCTTTTAATGTAGGAAGGCAAGAAGCAAAAAATGACACAGCTGGAGTGTTCCTGGCTTGCAAGCTGATTAGGGAGGCAAACCCATGTCTTATGTTGGTTTTCCTTTGAAGCTCCTAGAGTTTGATGGGTTTTGATGTATGCCTTTGGTTGAAGTGATTGCCCTGGATCTTCCTGCCTTAATGGATTAATCCTGTCCCAGGACCTTTGTCTTCCCTATCCTGGGGGTTAATCCTATCAAGGGGCAGGAAATGGGAGTTCTGGTTTTGCCTTGGTGAGTTATTTTTAGGCTGATTTCTTAAGGATCTGCTTTATTTTTAGTAACAGCTTTTGGCAGTCTGCCCAGACTTGCAATCATCTCCCGGTATTTTTACTCTGCTAAGGAAAAAGGCTCTTTTCATTTCCTGCGCTGTTTCAGGGGTTCCTGGCACCGCCTTCTTTGGGGTGCCTTTCCCACACCCCGTTTCCCCAAATGGTTAAAGGCCCCTCGGCCATTACGGTGGCTGTCCAACAAGGGAACGTTCTGGAATGGCCCTTGCCCTCTGAAGGAGAGGAAGGCGGGGGCTTTATAGCCAGACCCAGAAAGGGAGTCACCCCCTACCCGAAGGCCCCGGGGCGACTCTGCAGGTGCCCTGGGCTCCCCGAGAGGCCCCTGGCGGCTCCCGAGGCCTTTGCTTCGGTGCCTCCGACCGTCTGCTCTACAGAAGGAGCTCCCTGCTTCCCTCCCTCCCGCATTTGGCAGCTGTCGGGGCGGCCGCCTCCTCCCTCTTCGCAGCTCTTGGAGGCGGCCCAGGAGCGCCTTCCCCCGCCTGGCCCCGTTTCCCAGCCGCTGCCGGGGATGGCTCCTTCGGGGCGCTTGGCAGGGGCTGGGAAGCGAGGCCGGCAGCTGAAAGGGCGCTTCAGTGGGAAGGGCCCAGGCTCTCCTGCCCGAGCGGGGCCTGCACTTCCCGGCTCCCTTCCGGCTCTCGGACTCCAGTTCCAACAACCGAAGCTTCCGACGACACCGCCCACCCGCTCATCCCTCCGGCGGAGTTTTCCCGGGCCTGTCCAGCAGAGGCGCCCCACCGCGGCTCCCACGCAGACGGGCGCTCTGGCGGCGCCGGAAGCCGCTCCTCCGTCCGTCTCTATGGCCGCTGCGGCGGCGGCGGAAGTGCTGGGCGTCACGGGACAGACCGGGCTCCGCCGCCGCCGCCGCCGCCATGCTGCTCTCCTGCTTCCCGGAGCTCTACTTCAACGTGGACAGCGGCTACCTGGAGGGCCTGGTGCGCGGCTTCAAGGCCGGGGTGCTCAGCCAGGCCGACTACCTCAACCTGGTCCAGTGCGAGAGCCTGGAAGGTCGGTGGCGCCTCCCTCCCTCCCTCCCTCCGCCCCGGCGCTCCCCGCTCTCGGCTCCCGGACGGGCCTCCGCTTGGGAGATGCGCCGCTCCACCCTCGGGCCGCTCCCGGGAGGGCCACCGCGGCCCCCTCCCCGCTTTCTCGAGGGCTAAACGCCGGGCTGCCCCGCGGCTTCAGAGTCGGGGAGGCTGAGGGCGATGCGGGCCTGGCGGCGGCCCGGAAAAAGGGGAAGCGGCGGCCTCTCCGCCTTCTTCTCTTGGCGTGGCTGCTTTGCTTGCGGTTTCAACTGGGGAAGGCGCTTGGTTTGCTTTCGTGTCTCTTTAATGACTGAAAATATGAAATATGAGCTTTCTTGTTCAATTATTTCTGAATGGATATCCCGTCGTTCAGTTTATTTCAACACTCGAAGCAGCTTATAAGCTTTAAAAACACAGAACCCATTAAAAATTGGGAAAAATTAAAATCTTTAAAAGTATTAAAAGGGAAGTTGTGGGAGCAAAATGGGTTTCTGCACAGGAGTAGCCCTTTCTTGCATCCCCAACGGGGCAGCAGGGCCTTTGCATCCCCCACCCCCGTATCCACCGGCTCCTGGTGGGAGATGGGGCCCTGCAGACTGTCAGCTCATCCTTTTTTTAAAAAAAAGAACACTTAAATTGTGCAAGGAGATGGTCCCTCTATCTTGTATCAGTGGCCTGGCTGTTCCTTTCATTCTGCGCCTGTTGTAACTGTTGCCTTTGGAAGTTGTGGGAGCTTCATCCCTGGAAGCTTTCAAGATGGGCTGCCATCTGTCAGAAATGGTGTAGGGTCTTCTGCTTGGACTAAATGACCTACAAGGTTCCTTCCAACTCTGTTAATCTGTTAATTTCTGGATACTTCTTAAGAGTGAAGTACAAAGTGCCTTGCAGGACTTGTAACCAAGGCAGAGGGAACCCTTGCTAAATTGACTTTTGGCATTCTGGCTGCAATTGTTTGAACTCTTTCTTTTTTTTTTTTTTATTGAAAAAGTTTTACCATTTCCCTCCCCTTCCCTCCCTTCCTCCCATGACTTCCCCAAGGTGAAATCCGTCCATATTATATTATATCATACTTTACCACCCTTCTATTCTCCCCCCTGTGTACTATACATTTCTACATAACATTAAGCTATTTTACCCCCTATATACTATACATTTCTACACAACATTCAGCTAAAAGCTATCTGGTACTTCCTAGTTTGGTATTTATTCTGCACATAATCTATCCATTTCTTCCACTCCCATGCATAAGTCTCTTGAGTCCAGTCTTTTAAGTATGCTGATATCTTCGCCATTTCTGCAAAGCTGGCCACCTTCAAAGTCCATTCTTTGTAGGCATGAATTGAATTGTAGGCATAACATCCCTTTTCCAATATTGACCAATCAGTAACCTAGCTGCTGTCACCATATACAATATCAATTTTATTTCACCCACTGAAAAGCCCTTAACTATACCCAGTAAAAACAATTGAGGAGAAAATTGGATTTTTTTTTTCAGAACATTTTGCATAACCCACCAAATTTTTATCCAGAAAGCCTTTACTTTCTTGCAGGTCCACCATATATGATAATATGTAGCATCTAGACAATCACATCTCCAACATTTTGGTTGAACATTAGGATACATGCACGACAATTTCTTCGGATCTAAATGCCACCTATAAAACATTTTATAGAAATTTTCCCTCAAATTCTGTGACTGTGTGAATTTAACATTCTGAACCCATATTTTTTCCCACGTTTCCATCATAACTGGTTCTGCAAAATTTTGCGCCCATTTTATCATACAATCTTTAACCAATTCATTTTCTGAGTCTCTTTCTAACAAAACATTATAAATCCTCTTAATATGCATTGGGCCTTTCTCTTTTATCTGTCTAACCAATTCTTCTTCATGCAATATTAATCCAATTTTTTTTTATTGAAAAAGTTTTACAAATACATTTTCTCCCCAGTTTCCCCCCCTAACCCTCCCTAACCCTCCCCTCCCCCATGACTTCCACAAAATATAATCCAAATCAAAATCACATTTTATAAAACTTGAACCCCTCCACCCCCTGTATAATTCAAATCTTCACAAAATTCAATTATTCTATCCCTATATAATACATTCAATTAAAAGCTATCTGATATTTCCTAGTTTGGTATTTATTCTGCACATAATCTATCCACTTTTTCCACTCCCATACATAAGTCTCTTGAGTATCATACAATCTTTAACCAATTCATTTTCTGAGTCCCTTTCTAGCAAAACATTATAAACCCTTTTAATATGCATTGGACCTTTCTCTTTTATATGTCTAACCAATTCTTCTTCATGCATCATTATACCAGTTTTTTGGTCCTCTTTCCATCTCAATTGGAGTTGATTATACTGTAACCAAGTTAAATTAATCCCTTCTTCCAACAGCGTTTCTAATGTCTTTAGCTGCCATCTGCCCGCATCTATAAAAAGAACTTCTTTATATAAAAACCCCCGAGTGACATTATATTTGTATTCCACATGATATGACCAAGATCCAGCCATAACGGTATTTTATAATCCAATTTTTTGATCTTCTCTCCATCTCAGTTGAAGTTGATTATACTGTAACCAAGTTAAATTAATCCCTTCTTCCAACAGTGTGTTTAATGTCTTTAGTTGCAATCTGCCCCCATCACAAAAAAGTACTTCTTTATATAAACCACCACCCCCCGAGTGACTTTATATTTATATTCCGTATAATGTGACCAAGATCCAACCACAGCGGTATTTTATAATCCCATTTGAGCCGGTGCTTCTTCCATACCCTCATCAGGGAGTTTCTAAGCATATGGCTGTTGAATACTTTATCCACCTTATTTTCATAGAATAAATATGCATGCCAACCAAATTCAAGATCATAACTCTCTATATTCAATATTCCAGTCTTTATCCTTCCAAACCAGTCACTTGCTTGTGTCAACGCTGCTGCTTCATAGTACAATCGCAGGTTTGGAAGTTTAAGACCACCCCTTTCATGAACATCTTGCATAATTTTCAGTTTCACTCTTTCAAATCCAGCAACAGCTGAGCGATCCCAAACAGCAACCAGGGACATACCCTGTTTCCCCGAAAATAAGACGTCCTCTGATAATAAGCCCAATCGGGCTTTTGAGCGCATGCGCTAAAATAAGCCTCCCAAAAAATATTTAAACACAGAGCTGGAAATCAGGTAACACGACAAGAGGATCCCCATCTTGCTCCACACGCCCCAAAATAATAAGACCTCTCCGAAAATAAGGCCAAGTGCTTATTTCGGGGTTTAAAAAAATATAAGACAGGGTCTTATTTGGGGGGAAACACGGTAGAAGAATATCATCCTTGTCACGCCCTTGTCACCTCCCAGTTGGACTATTGCAATGCTCTCTACATGGGGCTCCCCTTGAAGAGCACTCGGAGGCTCCAACTGGTCCAGAATGCGGCCGCGCGGGTGGTTATGGGTGTAACTCGTTGCGCCCACGTGACACCCCTCCTACGCGAGCTGCACTGGCTCCCAGTGGTCTTCCGGGTGCGATTCAAGGTGTTGGTTACCACCTTTAAAGCGCTCCATGGCATAGGACCCGGGTACCTTTGAGACCAACTTCTGCCACCAATAGCCTCCCACCGACCAGTCCGCTCCCACAGAGAGGGTCTCCTCAGGGTGCCATCGGCCAAGTTATGTCGGCTGGCGACACCCAGGGGGAGGGCCTTCTCTGTGGGAGCCCCAGCCCTGTGGAATGAACTGCCCCCCGAAATACGTAGGATCTCCGACCTCCGGGTGTTCCGCTGCGCTCTGAAGACCCTGTTGTTCCGCCAGGCAGGGCTATTAACATAACGTTTTAAATTGGGGGTATTTTAAATTTCTGGGATTTTAATTGGAGCCTAATTATTTAATGATTTTAAATTTTAAATTGTGGTTTTGTTTCTGTGTTTTTAAATAGGCTGTACACCGCCCTGAGTCCTTCGGGAGAAGGGCGGTATAGAAATAAAATTATTATTATTATTATTATTATTATTATTATTATTATTATTATTATTATTATTATTATTATCCAGACCAAGTCAAGAGCATCTCATCCTCTTTAGCCGCTTGAGCCACGAACCAGAACCTGAAGCAGGCTGCCCTTTCATTCCTGGGAGATGTTTTCTGTTGCTGCATCAGAATTCTGTTTGCAGTTGCACTCATTGTGTGCCAGGCCCTTTCCCCATGTTGGTATAAGATAAAAGCCAGTATGTTTCTGTTTTTTCCTCATTATGTTATCCCAGATATCAGGGTAACGAGTCAAATGTTAAATCCTTTTTTAAAATATATGCTTTTTGTAAACAGACTATAAATCCTGTTTCAATTTTTTAAATAGTGAAACTTTTTTTTTTTTGAGGATCACTTGTCCCATTTATATTCCACATTAGGCATTTATATTCCATATATTCCATACCAAAAACTTAGGATTTGTAATGCCCAATATGGCGATCTCTCCCTCAGATTCTTGTTGTAGCTGTTCAGAATCCAAAGTGCTAAGGCTCTTTGTCATTTTCAGTGCAGTTCACCTTTAAACATTTCTAACAATTCTTTCAATTTTTGGACCAAGTTCAATCTGAACCTCTATTATTTAAAAGTGAACATCACTCTTTTTCATACATGATTTCATTTCATGTATCAATATAATACATTTTTTAGGTTTAAGTTTGTTGATCAAAAAAAGTATACTTCTCCCTTTTGTGCAGTATTCTAATTGGAAGTGATTTAAGTACAATTGCTTTTTGTAATTTGGAAGGAAAGCTGACTGTCCAAGAAGTTTATTTTGTGCTCTTGTTTTCAACTGTAAATTGATTATATCTCAAACTGATTTAAGAAGTAAAGGGTTGAACTCAATGTCCTTTAAAAGTTGGGCATGACAAATGTAAGCAAGCTGTTTTTTTCTATGACCCTCCCACTCGCTTTATTCATGAGAGGACCACAAGATTTCCATCCTGCAATCTCCTTGCTGTCTGGGGCACATATGGGTGATCTCTCCTTCTTTCCTTTGCCCAGAAAGACTTTAACTGGCCAGGAATCATCACTGGCCATTGTTCATTTCACTCACTTTTTCTACTATTTTGGTCACATCTAGTATGCCGTAAAACCTCACCCAGAAGCTGAAAGTCAACATTTTCTAGACTGCTTCATACATGGCTGCACTCATGTTTGGACTACCTCCATTCTATCTCTGTGCAACTCACTAAGAAAGTGGTGCTCTGGGTCTCCTGATTTAGCATGTAATCCCTCACCTTCTCTGTTCTGCCTTATTGAACTGAAAAGTAATTATGCAATTCATGGATTCCCTGAAGGCAGAGAGTGCCTTGAACTCTTCCAGATTCCCAAAATCTGAGAAGTCTTTAGAAGCATGTCAATTCCATCTGGTTCCAATCACTTTCTCTCTCACACTTTCCCCCCTCTCTGTCCCCTCATCTCTACCCCAAGACTTGGGACTTTTGGCTGGCTAAAACATGTCAAACTGAACCACTGAAAAGGTCAGAGGGAGATTAAGGCTCCCAGTTGCTCTGAGAGGAGCTCAACTAGTCTTTATTCTAGCTGGTTTAGCTCAGTCTGTTGGGGCTGGCATTGGACTTGCAGCAAAAAAAGACTGTTCTTTTTATGGAACATTTGCTATTTGAAGAACATTTGCATGAGGTGGAAGATACGGGGAAGCAGTCCGGCAGGAGTAGTTGTTGGGATACTGAGAAGCTAGAGAGACAGGTCCCTCACAAAGTAGAAAAAAAAATCCACCATCTTTCAAGGATGCTTAATTTGGGTCTTGTATGATGTAGGAGTGGATTGAAGGTATATCAATTGCCCACTTCTATATTCCTAGTGCTTTGCACTTCATTTCTTTGGCTAAAAAGACTTTGATTATTATTGTTCGTCACTTAGTAAAGCAGATGTTCAGACTGGATTTGGCATTTTTATCCATCTGTCAAGTCCTTCCCAAAGACCTCAGATAGGCAGATGTTGATGCTTGATGATGATATTAAAGGTTCCGTCGCAGGATATCAGCTATTCTGAGTCAAGCTCCTTTTGCAATTGACTGATCAAAGGTGAATTTGTCAACGCCCATGCTGTTCCAAGTGGTGCTCCAGCTGTTTTGGGATTGCACCCAAGGAGCCTAGAACTATTGATGCTATCTTTGCTTTCTTTTGCTGAAGTCGTTCCATTTCTGTTTAAGGTCTTTGTGTTTTGTTATCTTCCCTATTCTGCTGTCTCCGGGTATTGACAAGTCCACTGTTCAGACGGGTTGTGTCTTTCTTATTGACAGTTGTAGAATCTGGGCAAGTGCCTGTCTGTTTGAATTCTAAAGTTCCAGACCACTTTAGCGTCTACGTTTTCTATTATTTTGTTTATTTTGTGGTCTGACCAGTTCTTGCTTGCAGGCAAATGGTATTTCTTGCAGATCTTGCAATACACCGTTGTTACTTTGTCATGCCGTTGTTTATCGTCATCTATGCCTGTGATGGCGAATCTATGGCACGCGTGCCACAGGTGGCACGTGGAGCCATATTAGTGGGCACGGCAGCTCAGCTCTGGGGCGCATGCACACGCCGGCCAGCTGATTTTTGGGCCTTCTGGGCCCACCAGAAGTAGGGAAACAAGCTGTTTCCTGCCTCTGGAGGGCCTGGGGGGTGGGGGTGGGGAAGGCCCGCCCCCCTCTCCTGGCACACGGTGGCAAAAAGGTTAGCCATCACTGGCCTATGCAAACTTCTTGCAGAATACCTTCTGGGTTGTCAAGTGCGACTCAGCAGTGACCTGGATTTGAAGCATGCAGGGCCACTCAAGTCTCCCTAGCAGCTACGCCTTCCAGAAGCTGTCTTAGCTACTAGATAGGAAAAGCCAAAAAGAAGGAGAGGATCCAAAATTAATTAAAAATTATAGACCGATCTCCCTCCTGAATACAGACTACAAAATTTATATGGGCATCTTAGCAGGAAGGCTAAAAATAATTCTGAATAAATTAATACACAGTGATCAAAATGGATTCCTCCCTGGGAGGCAAATCAGGAATAATACAAGGATGATAATAGACATATTGGAATACTATGAGGAACACCCAAACAAAGAAATGGCATTGGTCTTTGTCGACGCCCAAAAGGCATTCGACAATCTTATTTGGCAATTTATGAAACAACAAATTATCCAAATGGAATTCGGATCAAATTTTGTCAATACCATATCCACAATCTATCAAAAACAAAAGGCTAACATATTACTGAATGGAGAATTAACTAAGGCTTTTCAAATTAGAAAAGGGGTCCGACAAGGGTGCCCTCTATCCCCACTTTTATTTATTTTAGCACTAGAAATACTTTTGAGAAAGATTAGGAACAACAATGAAATAAAGGGTTTAACAATCAGAAAAGAGAGATATAAGACACAGGCATTCGCAGATGATGTGGTATTAATTATGGAAGAACCATTAGAATCAGGCACTAAAATTTTGGAAAAATTGGGCAATTACGGAGCGGTAGCAGGCCTTAAATTAAATAAATCCAAAACTAAATTATTAACAAAAAATATGACGGAGGTAAGAAAAAAAGCACTGGAAGAATCAATGGAGATCCAAACCGCCAAGAAGGTAAAATACCTGGGGGTGTAGATTTCATCAAGGTGCTCGGCCCTCAGAGAGGATAATTATTTACCATTGATTAGAAATATTAAACAGGATCTAGAAAAGTGGGGAAGACTACAGATATCATTATTAGGTAGAATTGCGGCAATAAAAATGAGCATATTACCCAAGTTATTGTATCTATTCCAAACGGTCCCTGTTAAATTAGATAAAAAAAATTTTTGGAGCTCAACAGCATCATCAGAAAAATTATTTGGGAGGGAAAGAAACCAAGAATAACAATTAGGAATTTACAGGACAAGAAGGAAAGGGGGGGTTTCGGATTACCTAAATGGGAGTTATATCAAAAAGCTGCAAACCTAGTATGGCTGAAAGATTGGGCAACCCTGAGAAATAAAAGACTGTTAACTTTAGAAGGGCATGATCTCCAGAAGGGCTGGCATGCATATCTCTGGGATACTGGGAAGAAGATGAAAACTTATTTCCATAGGCATAAAATAAGGGAGATCTTGATACAAATATGGGGAGAGATGAGACAGAAGTACTATAGGAAAATTCTGAGATGGCTTTCCACCATGGAGGCTATAATATATCCAAATGTATTAGAAATGGGTAAAACGGTCATATACAATTAATTATTAGATGGGGGAGGGAATCTTAAAACAAGGGAAGAATTGATGGAACAAGGTACTTCTATACACTGGTGGCCATATAACCAAATTAAATCCAGATATAAAAAAGATAAGGAGGAATTTGGCATTGAGACGAGCATAAATGGATTTGACAAGATATGGATGGGTACGGATGACAAAATTCTAGCTAAATTATATAATTACTTATTGGAGTACGATATGGCAGAGGAAGTAGTTCAAGAACCAATGTTAGCATGGGCCAAAAATATCGGACAGAATATAAATCTGAACGAATGGGATTCAATATGGAATAATAATCTTAAAATGACAAAGGCGATGCCTTACAAGGAAAACCAATACAAGCTGTTTTATAGATGGCATATGGCCCCAGCTAGGATAGCGAAGATCTACCCCAATTCGAGCCCTAAATGTTGGAAATGTGACCATCAGCAGGGTACTTTCAATCACTGCTGGTGGACTTGTAATCAGGCACAAAAATTCTGGAGGATGACATGGATGTGGATTAGAGAAATAATAAAAGAAAATTTTGATTTCGAACCAAAAGCCTTTCTCCTGGGAATTTTGAAAATTGAATATGCAAAAAAGAAAAAAGTACTTAATTATACATATTCTGACAGCTGCTAGAATTTCCTTTGCCCAGTATTGGAAAGAAAAACAAATACCACCTCAAGAACATGTTATTGGGAAAATACTGGAGTGCGCCGAAATGAACAAATTGACTTCAGAAATTAATGACAGAGAAGGTTCGGAATTTTATAGCGTGTGGGACATGTGGTACGAATGGATGGGGAAAAGAAATAAAGAAGGAAATAGAGTATAGAGATTAGGTATTAATTAATCAACAAAATCCATGGAGAAATGAACAGTATTACATTTAGTCTTAGAGATTTGAGCACTATTATCTTTAAATGTTTTGAAATTAAATTTAGCTTTAAGAAACTATATCAAATAAAAGACAAGTAATAATGCATGTAAATGTATATATGTATTTGCACCAATGAACCGAAAATGTATTGAATGTATCACTATATGTTATAATAAAAATCAAATTAAAAAAAAAAAAAAGGAAAAGGCACTGGAAAGAGGTGCCTGTTTTGTCAGAGATTTGTCCCAAGGGACTGATGCTTCTAGATCCCTAGAAAGACAGTTGGTACACCTTGTTAGACCTGTCACAAACTTCTAATTAAAAACGATCCTTGGCTCCATTTGTTGAGAAAGGTATAGTTTATTAGAAATCAAGTGTATTGCAGTAGTGCAAAGCCAAAACTGAAAATTGTGCGCCAAAATCTCTAAATTCTACTTTTCCTTCCCTTAACTGTCTCTCATTGCTTCCCCCAGTGCAACCAATCCGGTTCAGGCAAGATGTTTTCCTAAAGGACAGTCCAAGCATAGTTTGGTATGCCCTCCCCCTTCGGTATGAGGCAACGGATACAGCGCTTGCTTTAGTTTCCCGAGGCACTCCCCCCTTCATTCCCCCTCCCCCCACAGTTCATGGAAGTCTTTCACTGCCTAGTGGTGAAGCACAAGGAAGCCTAAGGTGGCAGCTGACATACCTTATACATTAAGCAAGTAAAAATGCCAAGCTCCAGCCTAGAGGGGGGAAACTATTGTCAGTGATTGCCAGGTCTGTCTTCCATCAATTTTCCTGCCTGAAATTTGTTTTTAATTTTTCAGATCTGAAGCTTCATCTCCAGAGTACGGACTATGGGAACTTCCTGGCAAATGAGGCCTCTCCTCTCACTGTCTCTGTCATTGATGACAAGCTTAAGGAGAAGATGGTCGTGGAGTTCCGCCACATGCGGAATCACGCTTACGAGCCTTTGGCCAGCTTCCTGGATTTCATCACGTAAGTGCTGGATCTGCAGGGCCAAAAAGCCCTAGGAATCTGGCTGGCACAAGTCCACCGGGGTGGGGGGGGTTATGTGGAAACACAACACTCTTTGCTTTCATTTATATAAGGAAAACTCTGAGCTTCTAGAGTCTTTCTTACTTCATGCTTATGAATTGTTCACTAAGATCACAACTCCTTATTCTAGCCTTGAATTTCTGTGTTGAATTCATTAGAAGCTGAAGAGAATTTAATTTAAAGAGGGGAATTTTGTGACAATTCCAGATTAAGGGGGGCTTAAACTGTCCAAAACAGAGAATTTGGCAATTACTCTAAATGTTCTGCAAAGTAAGAAATGAACGAAAGAACATTGGGATGATGAGACCAGATACTAAATCTTGTGGACAGGAATTGAAAATGCTGGCTTTTTGTTGTTGTTAGTTGCAAAGTCGTGTCCGACCCATTGCAACCCCATGGACAACATTCCTCCAGGCCTTCCTGTCCTCTACCATCGTCTGGAGTCCATTTAAGCTCACGCCTACTGCTTCAGTGACTCCATTCAACCACCTCATTCTCTGTCGTCCCCGTCTTCTTTTGCCCTCAGTCTTTCCCAGCATTAGGCTCTTCTCCAGTGAGTCCTTCCTTCTCATTAGGTGGCCAAAGTATTTTCAGTTTCATCTTCAGGACCTGGCCTTCTAAAGAGCAGTTAGGGTTGATCTCCTCTACGACTGCATTTGATCGCCTTGCAGTCCAAGGGACTTGCAGGAGTCTTCTCCAGCACCATAGTTCAAAGGCCTCAATTCTTTGGTGCTCAGCCTTTCTTATGTTCCAACTTTCACAGCCATACATTTTAACTGGGAAAACCATAGCCTTGACTATACACACTTTTGTTGGCAGGGTGATGTCTCTGCTTTTTTAATATGCTGTCTAGATTTGTCATAGTTTTCCTGTCCAGGAGCAAGCATTTTTTAAAAGTATGAAAATGACTAATCTTGTCTCTTTGCATCCACTGTTGCAATCATGTGATTTCCCAGTTAGTGACCACTTTGTTTAATGGCAAAGTTGCCCATCCCAGTTACAATAATTAAGTGTGGACTACTTGTATATTTAAAAGAGTTTAATAATAACGTTCAATTGTTCTGCCTCCTGTTTAAACAGACTATAAGTATATTCCCTTGTGGAAATTGTAAAATGTTTTTTTTTAGCTGCTTTGAATGGCGATCTGCTGTGCTGGGTGGCCTGGTCTGAGAAGTTGGTTGCTTTTATGCATCTCTTAAGAAAGCCTCTGGGCACTGGAGTTTGAGGTTCCCCAGGGAAGCCGAGGAGTGCAAAATGGTCACTGGCTCCAGGCAGAGAAATGTTAGGCTGATTTTTCTGCGGCAACAACCAGATAATATTGGGCGATCTTCAAGATAGTCATTGAATGATTTGCATTGGGATATATGCTTTTCTATCATACCATCTGCAAAAATCAGGAATATGCTTTCTACTTTCTAGCTTGTAAAACCTAGAGGAGGAGTTCCTGGTGGGGGCAGTCCAGCCAAAACTGCCAACATGAGCAGCAGCTGATCCTTCCCTGTTCTTAGGAAGAAGCTTTCTAAGAACAGAACAGAACAGCAGTCATGTATAATAACTTTTAAAAAATGGACTACCTTTCAAATGAAGCTCCACTCCTGATGACTGCATTCCTGCGATTGTCTTGGCGGTGTTCCAGATGCTTTCTTCCCGGGTGGTGGTTTTACTGGTTTGTCTGGCCAAGAGTTTTCACAACTGGGGCTGTCCCTGCTTAGTTCCAGATGTCAGGTCGAGTCATCTAGAGGTCACAGCCATGTGCTAAGTCATCTAAATCAATTCAGACAGATTTTGTTTTGGAGCCACTTACCTACTGTGCAGAATCATGGACCAGAAGAAAACCTAGCAGGCTTGTCATGACAAGAGTGAGAAATCCCATGTTTATGTTGTTTTTTCTTTTGTGGTTGAGTAGTGCCCGTTTGGTGTAGTGATTAAGGCACCAGGCTAGAAATGGGCTGGCTGTGAGTTCTAGTCCTGCCTTGAGCCCAAAGCCAGCCGGGTGGCCTTGGCCCATTTCCTCTCTCTCAGTCCTAGGGAGGAGACAATGGCAAACCACTTCTGAAATCTTGCTGAAAAAACTGCAGGGATTGTCCAGGAGTCCTCAGGAGACAACACTGATTTGAAGGCACACAAACATATTTTGTAAGGTCAAGAAGGAGACGTTTCCTAGCAGTGAGAACAATTAATCAGCGGAACGGCTTGCCTTTAGAAACTGAGGGTGCTTCATCACCGGAGGTTTTTATGAAGAGATTGGACAACCATTTGTCTGGAATGGTAGAGGGTCTCCTGCTTGTGCAGAGGTTGGACTAGAAGACCTCCAAGATCCCTTGCAACTCTGCTATTTTGTCCAAAACAGTGATGAAGCCTAATGGAAGTGGCTGCTAAAAAACCAAAGCAGGGAACTAGTCCTCTTCCAGAGTTACCAGTTCTAAGTCAGGGACCCCACTGCAGAGTCCAGCTACATTGCTTTCAGCAATGGAGGAACCGTAGCGGTTGCAGGTTGTGGCCACACAAGGCCAAGCATGGCTGTGGCAAGAGGAGGTGTGTAAAAAACAGGTGGAGCATCGGTCACATCGTTGCAGCTGCCCTTGCAACTCATTTTGCCTCACCTGGGGACAACCCAAAATTGTAGGATTTTGTACATCCCATCTTGAAGGTAGATGCAGTTGCAGCATGGCTCCACTGTTTGTTTTTTTTAGAGTGTGGCTGTGTAGTTATACAACAGGCTACTAAAATCTGGGGCCAGGTGCAAAACACTGTGAACCGGCTTTGCCATCAAACCATATCTCTAACTAAGTGCTTCAGAAATAAATTTTCCAAGTATTTATGCCCGAAATGGAAGCATTAGTCTGCAGGGCCTGGTGGCAGACACCAGCTGTCTGCAATTACTGTAAGTTCGAATCTCACCAGGCTCAAGGTTGACTCAGCCTTCCATCCTTTCTAAGGTAGGTAAAATGAGGACCCAGTTTGTGGGGGCAATAAGCTGACTTTGTATAAATATACAAAAGTATGAAGGCTATTGCTTAACGCAGTGTAAGCTGCCCTGAGTCTCCGGAGAAGGGCGGCATATAAATCAAATTAAAAAAAAAAAAAAAGATCATTTCTTCTCAGGCCTATGAGCGCATTCATGGGCCCCTATAGACTGAGCCACAAACCTCTCTGGGATCCCCTGTTCCTTTGGGTGGTTTTTCTAAACCCCTCCTGAAGAGTGTATGCCCCCACATTCTCCCTGCTTTCCCCTCTGCCCCCTCTCCCCATTTTGAAGGGCTGCACCACCCTCCCGTCTCCTTGTAAAGGATGCTTGGCAGAAGGAGACTATGGGAGGAGGCTCCTAATATCAAGACATCCGTGGGGCTTGGTTAGCGCTGCTGTGCTCACCCTGGGGCCTCCAGATTCCTGGCTGAGGAATGGAAAAGTCCCTGGGAAGCTCTGCTGGGGAGATGCATATTCATACAGCTGATCTCTGACTGATTATGTCAGCCTGTCCCACTGGATTGGCAGAGGAGGAGGCTGCTGATGCCATCTGCCAGTGTCAGGTGCAAAGGACGAGACCCACACATGAAGGCCCAATTAAACTGATTTTATTGCTAATCATGCATGTGCACAGGAATCTACTCAACTAATGCTCAAGACTATTTTGGCACTAGAGAAGGGTCAACGGAATTCAATAAGGGCCTGACTCAGTCCATTTGTGGCTATGTAGAGATACTAGGCTGATTCCTTTTTTGACTCCACACCAGGTGCTGCCACTCCTCCTACAGCCAGGGACTTAGATTTGGTGGGTCCAAGGTGGCGGGCCTTCTCTGCCACAGCACCCATCTTGTGGAGGATTCTGCCCCCAAACATTGGATCAGCTCCCTTTTCCCTTTCAAAGTTCCAGAAGTCCCTCAAGACCTGGTTATGCTGTCAGGTCTGGGGGTCCCAGGAAACAGGATACAAAAATAATGGGTGATTATCGTACACCACCCAGAGTAATTTCTTATGAGATTGACAGCCAGATAAATTTGATAAATACATGCATACATACATAGATATTGTTTACAGTTAAATTCCAGAATATCATATCACTGTGATTCAGCAATGTCATTTTGCGTGGCACCAAGGTGGCAAAAAAATGTGGGAAAGTAGCAGTGTGCTGGTTTCCTACCCCTAGCGTAGCAGTTCTTTGAAAATCTGATACCTAAACATCTGGATGATTTGAGATTGTTGATGGATGATGGAAGTGCTCCTTCAAAATGGCATTCAGTCTTGGAATGGACAATGACTTTCTCAAAAAAATTGTGGGACTGTCATGGCTCAAGGAAACTCAGTTCCTGGTGTAAGTGAACTGGTGTGATCCATAAAGTCTTTTCTCAAAGTCCCCTTTTGACCTTGCCTGCCTAAAAGAATCCTTCCATTGTCCTTCTGAAACTGAGGAGACAGCTGCTGGATCTGCTGCTTTGGATCTGAAATGCAGAAGAATGGGTGGAATTAGGATGCACGGAAGAAGCAGGCAAGTGCCTAGGATGATAAAGTCTATTTTAAGCATCCCTGGCTTCCTGGATGGAACAGTCATTTACTGAGGAACTGAACAGAAAGGATATGATAATAGAATTATATAGACAAGTGAGAAAGGGAAGACAAAGAAATGTGACAGCCAGTGTTTTAAATCACTAACTCCTGGTTTTATAATGAGAGTTAAAGGCCAAAAATGTAAAGAGGTCACATGAGAATTGACACTGTGAGTGTGATGAAATCTTAAGCACTGGCAGGCAGTGGAAACATTGATTGTCCTGATCAGAAGCTGGGTCTGGTTGCTTTCAGGACTGCTTGGGAGATACAGCAGAGAACTCAAACTCCTTTCCTGGCCCCCCCAAATCTTTTGGGTCCATGCCCTCTTGCTTTTCAGAACACTGTCTGCTCTGGCAGCTTTGCTGTTCTGCCCAGATGAGGCTTCAAGAGCTTGTGGGAACGCTGCCTTCCCTTGCCCTGGGCTGTGCAGTGGGACTGAGGGCATCTCAAGGAAGAGCCTTGGTGTCGCAGCAGACTAAAGTGCTGTTAAGTAGCACCAGCTGCCTGCAATTACTGGGTCTTTGTAGTTCTAATCCAATGTTTTTGCCACAATGCCACGCTGACTCTCTGTTCATCAGGTCTTGTGACCAGGGTCATTTGGGTCGTTTCTGTTGTCATTATGATTGAAAAAGAGTAAACACAGTTGATTGATAATAAATGGCTTCAGCCAAACACTAACAATGAGTGAAAGAAAGGTTTTCGTGTTATCATTCGTATTCTCTGAAAAATGGGCAGGAAATCATAAATTCTTCCAGGGTATGTAAACTTACGAGCACAACTGTATATGTGAGTGATGAGGCTCTGCGTATGGCGACAGGAGCTCCCCTGGAGAGAGGGTGGGACGGGCTGTTTGCTTTCTAACCCTACTGTCGCTGCTTCCTTTCAGCTACAGCTACATGATTGATAATGTCATTCTGCTGATTACTGGGACACTCCATCAACGCTCCATTGCAGAACTGGTACCCAAGTGCCATCCCTTGGGCAGCTTTGAGCAGATGGAGGCTGTGAATATTGCCCAGACACCAGCTGAGCTATACAATGCCATCCTGGTGGACACGCCTCTTGGTAAGATAAGAGGGTAGCTATCAAATGGAGCTCAGTCCTGGGTGGATGGAAAAACTGGCAGCCTTGCCAAGCTTAGTCATTGGCTTGAGTCTTTGTGGAACGCCTCAGGGCCTGCTAGGTGAGGGGTCTCCTCCTCTTCCTCCACAAAGCAGTGAAAGCTGCAGGCCTGAGCAGGGATGCTGAGGGGTCTCTCTTCTCCTGCTCACCCTTTTTCTTCTCTTTCAGCTGCCTTTTTCCAGGACTGCATATCTGAGCAGGACCTGGATGAGATGAACATAGAAATTATACGAAACACTTTGTATAAGGTTAGTGCTTAGAGACGAATAAATGCGGTGCCACAAAGCTTCTCCCATTTGTGCAGTGTTGCTGGGTCTGCATGCCGAACTGAAGTGAGAAGGGCCAGGGCAAAGCCCCCTCTTCCTCCACAGTGGGGTGGGGGGCAGGAGCCATGTTGGCCAGGCCTCAGCCTCCTGCACCTTGGAGGCTCCCTTTTGCTCTCCTCAGTCCCTCATAGGAACTGCAGAGTAAACAAACAGTAGAGAGCAACTTCTATAGAAGTCCTGCTTTTGTAAGGATGTGTTAGGCCAGGGGGTCTCAACCTGTCTTTGAGATGTCATCACAGAGGTTCTGCAAAAGCTTGAAGAAATATTACGATTTCAATCTTGAGTCTTGGTGGTAGCCACAAATAGTATTTAAGGGGGGGGGGGGGGGTTGTCCGTGATGAAGAAAAGGTTGAGAACCCCCGGGTTTGGCTCTTGTCTCTGGATGGCAGCCAGAGTTAATGTGATAGACTTACTTGTTTAAGAGAACTCTCGGAATTAATTTAACACACATGTTATATTTGAGAAGTAAATATGGGGGATGAGCATCCATTTGGATTTGAAGGGCAAAAGGTGAATTGGACCACTTGTAGCACTTGATGGAAGACCTGAGTTTTTGCTCTGTGAGAGTTCAGTGTAACAATTTTTTGCCATGATGTAACAACTGGTAGTGCTGCTGAAAGAGTGTGTTGGCACTTTGTGAGACGAGGGAGGGTGAGGAGGTGGGAATGCCAGGTATGCTGTGGGAAGCTGCTGCCACTCCCTCGGCCTCCAAGCATGGAGGTCAAGGACTGGCTTGGTTGCTCCAGGTTCCTGGTTCATTTCATGCCTGGCAAAGCCCAGGATGCTGCTTCTACCTACTTCGCTTGATCAGACAGATTCCCACGAGCCAGAGGTCATAAACATACGGCTCCCAGTGGACATCAAAGCGAAAAAGGAATGTGGGAAGTGGTGGGGAGGGGTCTGCCAAGCTCCCTGGGCAGAGAGTTGAGCAAAGGGGCTGCTGGACAGGTTTGGCCGAGGATGCCTGCTTCCTTGAAGAAGCTCTTGTTTAGTTTAGTTTAGTTTATTTGATTTGTATACCGCCCTATTCCCGAAGGACTCAGGGCGGTGAACAGCCAAACAATAAAATACATAGATACAAAAAATTTAAAAACCAGATAAAATCAAATTAAATCATTTTGGCCCAGACAGATTAAAACACCCCAATAAATTTAAAAACAGATTAAAATTTATATATTTAAAAAAGGGAAGAGATTAGGCCAAGCCCGCCTGATGGAATAAAAAGGTCTTCACAGCGCAGTGGAAGGTGCGCAGATCCGGGATCCTCTGTATCTCCGGGGGGAGCTCATTCCAGATGGTAGGTGCCCCCACAGAGAAGGCTCTCCCCCTAGGGGCCGCCAGTCGACACTGTTTGGCTGACGGCACCCGGAGGAGTCCCTCTCTATGAGAGCGTACTGGCCGGTGGGAGGCTATTGGTGGTAGTAGGCGGTCCCGTAGATAACCAGGTCCTAAGCCATGGAGCGCTTTAAAGGTGGTAACCAAAACCTTGAAGCACACCCGGAAGACCACCAGGAGCCAGTGCAGCTCGCGCAGGAGAGGTGTTACATGGGAGCGCCATGTCGCTCCCATTACCACTCGCGCGGCCGCACTCTGCGCCAGTTGGAGCCTCCGGGTGCTCCTCAAGGGGAGCCCCATGTAGAGAGCATTGCAATAGTCCAGGCGGGAGGTGACGAGGGCATGAGTGACCGTGCGTAACGAATCCCGATCCAGAAAGGGATGCAACTGGCGAATCAGGCGAACCTGATGAAAAATCCTCCCAGTCACAGCCGTCAAGTGCTCTTCTAAAGACAGCTGTGAATCCAGGAGGACGCCCAAGTTGCGAGCCCTCTCCGTGGTGGCCAATGATTCGCCCCCAATAGTCAGTGATGGCGTCAACTGACTATATCGGGACGTCGGAAACCACAGCCACTCGTTCTTGGATGGGTTGAGCCTGAGCCTGTTCCTCCCCATCCAGATCCGTACGGCCTCCGGGCACCGGGACATCACTTCAAGGGCATCATTGGGGTGATCCGGGGTGGAGATGTACAGCTGGGTGTCGTCAGCGTACTGATGGTACTCCACCCCGAAACCACGGATGATCTCGCCCAGCAGCTTCACATAAATGTTGAACAGGAGAGGCGAGAGGATCGACCCTTGCGGGGCCGATATGAGGGGCCTCGGGGTCGACCTCTGTCCCCCTGTCAACACAAACTGCGACCGGTCAGAGAGAAAGGAGGAGAACCACCGCAACACAGTGCCTCCCACCCCTAACTCTTCCAACTGGTGCAGGATGATACCATGGTCGATGGTATCAAAAGCCGCTGAGAGATCTAACAGGACCAGGACAGAGGAGCACCCCCTGTCCCAAGCCCTCCAGAGATCATCAACCAATGCGACCAATGCCATTTCCGTGCTGTACCCGGGCCTGAAGCCCGACTGGAACAGATCCAAATACGTCGTTTCATCCAGGTGCTGGGGAAGCTGTTGCGCAACCACACTCTCAACAACCTTCGCCACAAAACGAAGGTTGGAGACCGGACGATAATTTACCAACATTGCCGGGGAAGGCTTCTTGAGGAGAGGCCTCACCACCGCCTCTTTCAAGGCGGCAGGAAAGACATCCTCATCCAACGAAGCATTTATAATCCCCTGGAACCAGTCTTGTGTCACCTCCCGAGAAGCCAGCACTAACCAGGAGGGACACGGGTCCAATAAACAAGTGGTTGCGTTCAGTCTACCCAGAATCCTGTCCACGTCCTCGGGTCACAGGATCAAACTCATCCCAGATAACATTCTCAAGACCTGCTCCAGTCCCTCCCCCTGAGACTACCCAGTCGGAGTCCAGATCTTCCCGAATCTGAGTGATTTTGTCATACAGATATTGAACAAAATCCTCGGCTCTACCCTCCAAGGGGTCCTCCCGTGCTTCCTGGTGAAGCAGGGAGCGGGTCACCCTAAACAGGCGGCCGGGCGATTATCTGATGATGCAATAAGAGCAGCAAAATAGCTACATTTTGCTGCTTTTATCGCCACTAGGTAATTCCTAATATGAGATCTTACCAATGTCCAGTCAGATTCAGAAAGACTGGCCCTCCAACTACTCTCTAGGAGTCTTTTCCGGCGCTTCAACTCCCTCAGCTCCTCAGTGAACCAAGGAGCTAAATGAGATCGGTGCCGGGTCAGAGGCCGCAAAGGCACGACCCGGTCCAGAGCTCCAGCAGCCGCCCTATCCCAGGCGGCCACTAGGTCTCCAGTCGAGGCGTGTGCCAGAGCCTCAGGGAATGGCCCAAGCTCCATCTGGAACCTGTCAGGTTCCATCAGGCGCCTGGGGCGGAACCATCTTACCGGCTCCGCCTCCCTGCGGTAGGGTGTAGCGGTTCGAAGGTTGAGACGAAGGAGAGAGTGATCAGACCATGACAAGGGCTCGGTGACTATATCCCCTATCTCGAGATCTCTCAACCACTGTCCAGAGACAAAAACCAGATCCAGCGTGTTTCCCCCCCCGTGTGGGTAGGGCCATGAATTAACTGGGTCAGGTCCATGGCTGTCATGGAAGCCACCTCCAACGCCTCACCCATGGACGGCAGGTTGAAATCCCCCATGACCATAAGCCTAGGGGTATCAACCGCCACCGCGGCGATGACATTGAGTAGCTCAGGCAGGGCTGCTGCCACGTGGCAGGGAGCCAGGTACGTAATCAGCAAACCCCTCTGAACCCCGTGACCCCATTTCACAAGGAGGGATTCACAGCCGGCCGTCTGAGGAACAGTGGCCTCCCTCGGTCTCAGACCATCTTTAATGATAACCACTACCCCCCCACCCCTCCCCTGTGACCTTGGCTGAAGGAATGCGTGGAAACCTGGTGGGCACATTTCAATGAGGGGAAACCCCCCCTCCTGGCCCAACCAGGTCTCCGTAATACCTGCCAGGTCCGCACCCCCCTCCTGAATAAGATCACAAATGAGGGGGGCTTTATTTACTACGGACCTGGCATTGTATAGCATCAGCCGAAGGCCTGGGCCCTGAGGGTCTATGCAACCTGGAGAACGGGTGGAGCCTTGGGGGCCGGAGCACGTCATCGCTCGTAAACAGCGGGTGCGCGCTCCCCTAACACAATATGGCCTCCTGCTCCCGCCATATCTACCCCTCCCACCCACAGTATTGATGTTTGAAACACTATCCAGATGAGCTCTGACACCCCCCTCGACCCCAGGTCCCCCACCCCCCTCGCTGCACTTCGAGGCCAGACCTAACCCTCCCCCTTGTGGGTTTTCCCCCAAACCCACAACCCGAGTTCTAATTCGACCCTCCCCCTTCCTGGGACCCCTTAAAAGTTTAATTTAAAAATTTGATAAAAAACCTCTCAACCCCCTGGTTTTCACATGCCACCTCTCTGGGTCCCAAAACCCGTCCTTGAGGTAGGCCCTCGATAATGTGGAGGGCCAGATCTGCGAGGGGGGAATCTCGCAGCGCAAGAAGATCACAGGTAGTATACATCTTAGGTTACAACGAGGGAGGCGGAGATCGTAATCAGGGGTCCATTTGGTAATCCCGAAATCAGATGTAACACACAGCCATGAGGCTCCACTGGTAAATACACTGTCCTCTCACGACAGTTTGAGGGGTCTTTCACAGTTTCAGCCAAACGGAGAATGACATCCAGCCCGCCCTCTCACGGCGGGAGGCCCTTAAATAGCCCTAAAGATAGAAATGCTCCATCCATCCAGTGGTGAATTCATGATGTAAGAGAAACGACCCCCTCAGTGGTTGCCACAATGGTTGTCCCAAGGTTGGAGAGAGTGATTTATAGTTCAGTCAGTTCATCCGGGGGTTAAAGATGACAGTCCCTGCTCTTTATAGTCGCACCAATATGATAGTTCCAGTAGGAGACACAAAACAGACGAGGGGAGGGGAGGGGGGGGAGAAACCCCTTGTGTGCCTTCATAGTCCAGCCTGGCTGGCTGAATCTTCTGAAAAGAAAAGGCCAGTCCATCTGCCTTCGGAGATTTCAGGAGGGGAGAGGTTAAGTGCTAATGCCCAAAGTAGCCTGCAAATTGCCCACCAGTTACATTGTCTGCTTTGATTGCTTTTGTATGTTCCCAAACATACGTAGAGACTGTCTTGCCTGGGGATTTGGTTTCAAGATTTTCCCCTGTCCCAAAGCTACTCACTGTTCTGCCAAACTGGGTGCCCCCCCCAACCTTCTTGGAGGGCAGCGCCCCCTCCAGGCTGTCAGCTCCAAACTCTCTGTGGGCTATTCTGTAGCTTGCATGGGTTGCTCTTGTCGGCCTTGCTGGGCCAGATCTAAACTATTGGCCGATTTCTCCCCAGGCTTATCTGGAGTCCTTCTACAAGTTCTGCAAGAGCCTGGGAGGCACAACAGCAGATGCCATGTGCCCAATTTTGGAGGTAGGAGCCAACTTAGCACCTGCTCTGTGGGGGGTTCAGCTTCCTGCTTGCTTGGCAGGAGAGGAGGAGCCTTGGGTGTCTCTGCCTGTGCTGGGTCCCAGCTGTTTTACGACCTGTAAGAAAGCAGCTGTGCTCCTTTTGGTCTTTGCTCAAGTCTGGAAAAACTTAATATGGCACAAGGTATTGGACACTGGTTTCTTTTCTTGTTTTTTCTTTTGCATGTAAGAACAGTTTCCCTCAGGCTAAAAAAATGTACAGGTAATTCTCTTTTGCAGGGACTGGTTGCCTGAACTCTCACGAGATCACAGACCCCAGAAACTTTTATTCTGGGCGTGAAAAGTGTTTGCGGTGCCTTTCTCCTGTCCCTCCCTCACCCAATTCCTTTCTGCTACTGCCCAGACACTTTTCATCTGGCAAGTAAAAAGCCACCTGCTGTTCTGCCCCAGCTACGGATCCCAAAGAACACAGCACACACAAACTCTGAACAAAACTTAGTTTACTCAAATAACGCAGTTTTAGCAAATGCTGGCTGTTAATAAAGCGTTCTTAACAGCCTGCCAGAATGCAACAGATAAGATAGTCAGAGTCTTACTGGAGTTGACAGAAAGCCCAGAAGCAAGGTTGCAAAGACATCCCAACGCGATGATTAGCGAACTAAAGTTGTTTCCTGCAGCTTGTTATAAGCTGCCTTCTTTCTTAAATAGGCTAAGGGAGTTGCCAATTAGCCCCAAGCCTTACTCTCGAGGAGACCCCCTCCTGAGGAACCACTCCTGCCTTTTGGCAGCTCTGCGTGCCCATGCATGCACAGGCTGCTGGCTCAACACCACACCAGCCTCCTCATCGTCGGGATCAGCAACAGTCCATGCAGGCCGCTGGCAGGCCACAACACCCGCTCCATTTCTAAGCATCCCATAGGCGTCCAATCACTCTTCACCTGAATGGAGAACTGATGCTGACCACGACAAGTGTCTATTTGAATAAAATGTATACTGCTTTGCTTTTGGGTATCTTTGTCTCCATGCATCTTGCAAACTTAATTCATCTATCATTGTAAAAAATGTTTTTGGAAGAGTCTTTCTAAATTTCTTGTTCACTTTTGTAGATTTGTAATCCAATTCATTATCTACAATCCCATTATACATATATCTTCATCTTCATATTGTATTATTTTTTTATGCAATTTTGCATAGAATTCTTCTTGGTTATCATTTGGGGCATATATTGCCACTAACAATATTTTATTTTGGTTCATTCTTATTTCGACCATTAACACCCTTCCTTCCTCATCATCAAAGATTTGCTTAGATTGGATTGTCTTTTTAATGTATAGTGCTACCCCTTTTTTACTTTGATTAACAAGCGTTGTATATAATGTTCTCAATTTGGTCTGCTCCAACAGCTGTTTATGTTGTTTCCTAATGTGAGTTGTAAGCATATAATCTCTAGTTTTTTTTTTTGTTTGTTTTTTTAATTTGATTTATATGCCGCCCTTCTCCGAAGACTCAGGGCGGCTTACAATGTGCTCAGCAATAGCCTTCATCCTTTTGTATATTTATACAAAGTCAGCTTATTGCCCCCACAACTGGGTCCTCATTTCACCTACCTTAGAAAGGATGGAAGGCTGAGTCAACCTTGAGCCTTGGCGAGATTCGAACCCTGCAGTAATTGCAGGCAGCTGGTCTTAATAACAGCATAATAACAGGGTGCCTTAAACCCCTGTACTACCAAGGCTCTTTAGTTTTAGTTTTTCTAATTTGTTAAATATTCTTCTTTTTATTGCTGAGTTTAGTTCATTTATGTTTATTGATATTATTTTTAATTCTTCCATATTTTACTTATTTGTTTGCTTAGTTGATCTAGTCACTTTTATTTCCCTTTGTTCTTTTGCCTCCTTCGCTGTTTCTCCCTCTCTTATTGCCCTTTGTTCTTGTTCCTTGGTTGTCTCTTTTAGTTGTTCTCTTTTCTCTTCCTGGTAGCCTGCCCCTCCTTCTTCTCTCAATCTCTCTTCTTAGTGTTCTATATATTGTTGATAAAATAATTCTGCCTTTTCTACTGTATCTAATCTGTGTCTTTGTTCTTTTCAGTTCACCAAAATTCCTTCTGGTACCAACCATCTAAAACTCACTCCTTTTTTATTCAAGCATTTCGTCAAGAATTGGTATTCTTTTCTTAGATCTCTAACCCTTCTTGGGACTTGTTTCAACACTGTTATCTTTCTACCTTTATATTTTATTGTCGGGTTCCTCATAAGCTGCAAAATCTCTGTTTAATTTAATTAATTCAATTTATATGTCACCCCTCTCCGAAGACTCAGGTTCTCAGTTCGGTAAATCTGACATGTATTTCTCTGGGTAGATTATTTCTCATTGCGTATCTTGTATGTACTCTAAAAGTTTCATCTATCCCATTTAATATTTTTTCTGCATTCTCTTCCATTGCTTCTGCTAGTATTCTGGCAATTTTTTCGGGTAAATTCTCTTCTTTTTCTTCTTCTATATTTTGGATTCTTAAATAAAATTGAGCCTTATCCATTTCTAGAGATATAATTGTTCTTTCCTGATTTTGTCTATTGTTGTGAGTCTATAGTCCATCTCCTCCACCTTTTTCTCTGTTGATTCTGCTTTCTCTTCCACTACTTTCAATCGTTGTTCATTTTTCCCCATCATCTCTTTCACCTCTTTTACTTCTACTTTGTTTATTCGTTCCTTAAGATCTTCATGAATTGCATGTACAATACTTTTTAGTTCTGTTCAGTCTGAGCCTTTGTATTCCTGACTTCTTTGTAGATTTCGGCTATCTGCTGATACTCTGCCTTAGTTAGTCCCTTTTTCCATTTTTGTACTTTTCCTTTTTGTCTTTCAGTTTATCAGAGTGATCTTTGTGCAGCCATGCTGGTTTCTTGTTGGATTTCTTGTTTTTCTTTTTCAGTGGCTTTGTGTTGGACTGGGCTTTTATGATCAGATTTATCAGAGTTTCACATGCTCTTTGAGTTGTTTTCCCCTTTAGGATTTTCATCCATGGAATTTTTTTTAGGCTCTCTCTCAGTTTGTGGAAATCAGCTCTTTTATTTATTTATTTATTTATTTATTTTTCATATTTGTATACCGCCCTACTCCCGAAGGACTCAGGGCGGTGAACAGCCATAATAATTACAAATACAAATATTTGTTTAACTACAAATAGTTAAAAACTATTAAAAAACAGATTAAGTAATTTGGCTCAAAGATTAAAACATCCAGATTTATCTAAAAGAGGTCTAAAACCTGATTTAAAAGCCAATTTAAAAGCCAATTTAAAAGGGAGAGTTAGGCCAGACCAGCTTGTTGGAATAGAAACGTTTTCAGGGCACGGCGGAATATGCGTAAGTCTTGGATGTTTCGTAACTCCGGGGGAAGCCCGTTCCAGATGGTAGGTGCCCCCACAGAAAAGGCTCTCCCCCTGGGGGCCGTCAGTCGACATTGTTTGGCCGATGGCACCCTGAGGAGTCCCTCTCTATGGGAGCGAACTGGTCGGTGAGAGGCTATTGGTGGCAGGAGGCGGTCTCGTAAGTACCCTGGTCCTGAGCCATGGAGCGCTCTAAAGATAGTAACCAAAACCTTGAAGCGCACCCGGAAGACCACTGGGAGCCAGTGCAGCTCGCGCAGGAGGGGGGTTACATGAGAGCACCACATTGCTCCCATCACCACCCGCGCGGCCGCATTCTGGACCAGTTGGAGCCTTCGGGTGCTTCTCAAGGGGAGCCCCATGTAGAGAGCATTACAATAATCCAGGCGTGAGGTGACGAGGGCGTGAGTGACCGTGCACAACGAGTCCCGATCCAGAAAGGGACGCAACTGGCGAATCAGGCGAACCTGATAAAAAGTCCTCCTGGCCATGGCCATCATATGCTCTTCTAAAGACAGCCGCGAGTCCAGGAGGATGCCCAAGTTGCGAACCCCATCTGTGGGGGCCAACGACTCGCCCCCAATAGTCAGAGATGGTGCCAACTGACTATATCGGGACGACGGAAACCACAGCCACTCGGTCTTGGATGGGTTGAGTCTGAGTTTGTTCCTCCCCATCCAGATCCGTACGGCCTCCAGGCACCGGGACATCACCTCGAGGGCATCATTGGGGTGGTCTGGGGTGGAGATGTACAGCTGGGTGTCATCAGCGTACTGATGGTACTTCACCCCAAAACCAAAAATTTTAAAATTTAAGACACTGGATTATGTTCTATTGCTTGTGTTTGCATTATATTGAATTCCAATATGACATGGTCACTCTCACCCAAGGTTCTGCCAACTTCAACTCCCTCTATCACTTGTTCTCTATTAGTAAGGATTAGGTCCAGTAAATGCAGATAGTCTTTTCTCTAATCAAATGTTAATTTGACCAACCATCCCTCCACAGTGGGTGGTGTCCTTTTTCCATCTCTGTGCATATAATAATTTCATTTTAGTAATTGTATCTTTAAATAAACTTTTGTGGCTTTTTGCTAACTGTTTACCATTAGTCCTAAAAGGAAATGTTCTGGCTTTAATTAAATATTAATCTTTAAAATCCTCTGTATCAAACTATGTATTTGAATCCATTTTTTCAGCCTTTTTATACCCAAACGTGATTAAAATGTCCCTTCATGTTGTTTGTTTTTCCAACAAACATTTGAAGTGTCTTTATACATACTACATAATTACTTCTGACAAGCAAAATCAATGGGCAAAGCCAGATTCATTTAACCACGATTCACTTAATGACCACAGTTTTTCACAATGACTAGCAGAAAAGGTCACAAAATTGGGTATGACTGTCTTAACCACCTTGCTTAGTGACAAAGTTCCAATCTCAGTTAAGGACTACCTGCATTGCAACCAAAAAGCCCACTTTATCATACATTTGTTAACCTGTTCCTCTTCTTTTTAAAATCTCAACAAAAGTTTACACATTTTAGCAATTTCATGCTCATCATCAAGCTTAGATTCTTTTGGACTTGTTTTTTTATATCTACTTAATAGTTTAATATATTTTTGTGTTTTCTAGCTTTTCACAATTTTTATCTTTGGTCTCTTCTATGCTTTTGAATGGACTGTACCCCATCCTCCTGTCTCTGATGCTGCCTTGGTTCCACCCACCCACCCACGACTGCTTCCCTTGCTGACCTGGCCCTCTTTCCCTCTAGTTCGAAGCGGATCGCAGAGCCTTCATCATCACCATAAATTCCTTTGGCACCGAGCTGTCCAAGGAGGACCGCGCCAAGCTCTTCCCCCACTGTGGCAAACTCCACCCCGAGGGCCTGGCTCAGCTCGCTCGTGCAGATGACTACGAGCAAGTCAAAACCGTGGCCAATTACTACCCGGTAAGGGCTCCAGGGCACCCGTGCGTTGTGGGGCTGGTCAGTGTGAGGGAGCTACAGAGCCCAGTTCACGAGGGCAGTCCGGCTTGAACAGTGGGCAGTGCTGCCTGCCTTGGTGTCCTTCTGATCTTCGAGTTTTACATTAGAGCCGGTGTCTTTTTTGTGACTCTCCTTCTCAGTACAGGTATCGCCCAGCCTGGCCTCCTCTGGATCTTTGGGCTGGAGTCCTAGATGTGGTGCTGTTCCCAGTACAGGTGGTAGCATTTGCTGAGAGGACATTTCTTCTTGCTTTCATCTTGTACTGGTCCAATGAAAATGAAAATGAGACTGGGTTGATGTTTACCCTTCCTTTATTTTTGATTAACCAAGGCAGCTCAGGTTTTCTCCTCCTGTGAGCTGGGCAGGGAGAGGACTGGCCCAGGTCACCCAGCTGCTTTTCAGGCCTGAAGCAGAATCAGAGCTTAGGGTCTTCTGGTTTCGAGGTCAGCAGCCCCTTAACACCACCCCAAATTGGCTCTCCCCTGTCTCAGAGAGGATGTTCTGGCACATGTCCATAAAGGCAGCCTGAGTGGTGCCTCTTTTTCCTCTTTTACAACCTCTCAACCAAAGTATTCCACTTACTGCTTGAGGAAAGATGCCTCACGAGTGTGTGGGATGCCAGCTTCTCCCCTCATTTCTCTCTCTCCTGCAGGAATATAAATTGCTCTTTGAAGGAGCAGGTAGCAACCCTGGTGACAAAACTCTCGAAGACCGATTCTTTGAGCACGAGGTGAGCAGGTGGGAGCTCCCCATACCCACGTAGTTCTTTAACTCTATGACAAAGAGAGAAGCCCCCTCTCCCCGGCCTGTGGTAGCCTCAGGAAGGGAGAAGGAGGGGCAGCAGCCAGAGGAGCCTTCCCTCCTGTGCTGTGGCTCTTCTTGGGACCCTTTTCTAAGGCTGCCCTCTGTGTGTTGTGAGGATGATGAGCATCAGAAGATGGCAGCGGATTAATACAAAGCCATCCTTTGCTGTCTTCTGCAGTTTTTCACTCCATGCAATCAGGTTTGCTGAAGGCCTTTGGACAAAGAACCTGTGGTTCGGCCTTGTCGCCCTCCATACCTTTATGCCATAGCTAAAGTTGCAGTTGAAGAGAGGAGAATCCTCAATTCCTAGTTATAAATCCAGATGCAGCATAGTGTCCGTTCTGCTGCTTCCGTCCAGGGGGCTCCCTTGGTCCAGAGCAGGGCAGTGGTGAGCTGCGCCGTCAAGAGCAGCTGCCTGACTTCAGCAGGGGGATAGCCTTGCTTCAAAGGCCAATGTTCAGCTGCGACAGGCTCACCTCTGGGTGGGGGTGGGGGTGGCCATCATAGCAGAGGTCACGTGGGAGCCCTCCATATGCGGTGCTGTCTGCCAGTACTGCAAAAATCTCCCCTGCCAATCCCATTGAAGGAGGTGGTTCTTCCCCGGGACGGTTGGGGCTTCCCAGAATAGCAGGACGCCTGCTCAGGTGTGTCTCTTCCCTGCAGGTGAAGCTGAACAAGCTGGCCTTCCTGAACCAGTTCCATTTTGGTGTGTTTTACGCTTTTGTGAAACTGAAGGAGCAAGAATGTCGCAACATTGTGTGGATCGCGGAGTGCATTGCGCAGCGCCACCGAGCAAAGATTGACAACTACATTCCCATCTTCTGAGTGTTTCCCTTTGTCTGGCAAAGCCCGTAGATGTCCTGGATGGCTTCTGCAGCCCCGCCTGGGGAAGCAGGCAGGAGGGTTTCCACATGCATCCCCCTTTCCTGTTGGACTCCTTGTGCCTGACAGAATCGGACAGGCTAAATTGTGCTGTATCTGTACCAACTCGTTGTGCTGTTGAGAAGGCATCTTGCTGGGCGCATCAGAAGGTTTCACATCCGCAGCCATCCTGGGGGCCCCATTTGGGACCCACCGAGTGACCAATTCGTTTCATGACCACTCTTCACATCTGCTGCCTGTTGCCACCATCATCAGGGGCTTTTCAGCCCAGGTCAGGGCAGCCCTTCTGAGGCACCCTGGAAGTGGCTGCTTAGCAAGTGATCCTGTTCTTGGAGTGCTGCTACAACGGCATTGCCCTCCCCCTGGGCCTCCCCCCCACCCCCATTCCACCCTCCTATGGGCCTGCCTGTTTCTCCCTTCCTGGGTGGCCTCTGGGTCCCCAAACAGGCCCAGCATTGGCTTGGCTGGGCTCCATCCTGTCTTCCCCAGATGGTGGCTCTGACCTTAAGCAGCAGCTCCAGCCCTCCCTGTCCTCCTGCCAATATGGTCAGTGGTAGGTCTTTCCAAGGGCCCTGAGGGACTCGACCCCGAGTTCAGACAAGGATCTCCCTGCCTGGGATGGTTCTGAGCTCTTCCCACTCCCTGTTGGGCGCTGGTAAGGTCTGGCTGAGCACCTGCATCAGCCCGTTTCCTGAGTCAGGTGAGGCTGGTGCTTTTGACCTCAAAGGGAGCTTTTCTCCTACCAATGGTAATCGAAAAAGCTTCCCTCTGAATGGGCCCAAAGCTCTTGTTGAAAGTCCCATGTTTTCATTGAGAGTATGCAGTTTGGCCTGTAGGGAATTTGGGGGGGGGGGGGGGGGGGGGCGTGTCTTTGTTGCCAGGCCTCCTACACTTGAGTAGCAAAAAATGATAGACGTCCGTCCCTTTGCACCACTCTTCAGAAAATGGGCTTGGCCTGCCCTATCCAGCTTCCCGAGACTTGGGTCTCCTCCCCTGTGGGTGCAGTCCAATGCTGCTTTTTCCTGGCTTTTGTGGGTAAGAGCCTCCGTGTGTGCTCAGTGATTGTGCTGTTCCCAGTGTTTGTGTATCTTCCTCTTAAACCATGTAATGAACCACTGAAACGCTGTTTCTGTCTTCTGGCATCTTGTACTTGACCGCAAAGATTGGGCTTCTTGGGAGTTTGGGCTGATCACAAGCAGCTTTTCCCTAAACGGTGAACGGAAGGATCCAAGGATCATCCCATGGCTTCCACTTGATTCTTGCAAGTGGGCGGTTCTAATGCCTACTCTATTTACTAAATTTGTTGTTGGTTTAATTTCTATGGCCACCCATTTCAATCAATGACTGAGCGGCTTACAGTTCATAAAATATATTACAATTATATTTGAAAAAAACTTTTAAAACAATAAAACCAGTAAAAAAGCATTAAAACATCCAACTTAAGATACACAAGAGCAAGATACTTGGCCTGTTAACAATACAGTCAGGAAACACGTAGCATCCCAGGCTCAGGAGCAAAGCCAGGTTTACGAAAGACTAGAAGGGCTGGATCTCGAAGGGAGGATGTTCCACAGAGCAGGAGCCACTGCAGAAAATACTGCCTTCTGGTCCCTGCCAGCTGACACTCTTTGGCGGATGGGTAGAGACTCTGGGAAAAAGCCGATCCCTCAGGTACCCCAGTCCCAAGCTAGGTTGGGCTTTATAGGTAACCACCAGCACTTTGAATTGCACCTAGAAACACACTGGTGGCCGATGCAGCTCACACAGGAAATGGTGTTACGTGTGCTGCATAGGTGGCACCAGCTACTACCCATGCAGCTGCATTCTACACCCATTGAAGTGTCCCAGTGGTCTTCAAGATCAGCCCCATGTAGAGTGTATAACAGTAGTCTAACCTGGAGGTTACAAGGGCATGAGTTACTGTGAGTAGGGCCTCCCAGTACAAGTATGGAGGCAACTGGTGCATCACCAGTGGTGTGCAAAGGCCTTCCTAACCATGGGTGTCACCTGCTCTGAGCAGGAGTCCAGGGGATCCCCTAGATTGTGCACTGGGCTGTTTGGAGCAGTGCAAACCCCTTCAGAACCAGACCTGGAAGTCTTGTCCCACAGCCTCTCTGTCTTGCTAGGGTTGAGTTGGAGCCTGTTTTGCAACCTTCAGTCCCCAACGGTCCCTAGACACTGGGATAGGGTATCCACGGCATCACTCAAGGGAATGGGACGTAGAGACGTAAAGCTAGGTGTCTGCGTACTGATGATGTCTCACCCCAAACGATGGATCACCTCACCCAACAGCCTCATGTAAATGCTAAAGAGCAGGGGAGAGAGAGAACAGGCACCCCACAAAGTAGAGGCCACAATCTGGCGCTCTCCCACCTATCAACAATGACTGGAACTGGCCCTGGAGGAAGGAGAACCAGCACAATGCAGTGCTGCCATCCCCAACTTGCCAAGTCTGCCCAGAAGGGTTCCATGATTGGTGGTATCGAGTGCTGCTCCTGCCACAGGTCCTCCATGGTGCAATCAATGCCGTCTCTGTCCCCAACGCTGGTCTGAATCCCCAACTGAAAGGGGACTAGATAATGTTCACCCAGAGTTCTCTGAAGCTGCCACGCAACCACTCTTCACCTGGACCTTCCCTGGAAAGAGGAGCTTGCAGACCAGATGGAAACTGCCCAAGCTAACTGATCCTTTGATTGGTCCTGCTTTCTGGGGCTGGACTGAGGTCACTTTGACCTACCAGATGGTTTTGGGCTCCAGGTTCCAGCAATCCTAGCCAACAGGGCCAGTTGTAGTTCAGCCTCTGGGTCTTCCTGTTCTGGAGAAATGGCTTTACAGCCCTTCAAATATTTGAATGTGGCTATTCCATCATCTTGCAATCGTTTTGCTTCTCAGGCCAAGTAGGTCCTGCTCTTCATCAAAATAGCCCTTGTTCCTCTGCATGTGTCTCCCCTCTCCAACCAGAGGTCTGTTCCAGGAGGAGAGCCGCCTGACTTGGTGCGTGCCGTGCAGAGGGAACTTGCTGATGGGGTTTGAGAAACCCCAGCAGGTTTGCTTGCATGATATAAAGTGATTTATACTGGACTTAATCCTTGGTAACTCTGCTTGCTACCTTACTAACAGTGCTCCATCACTGGAGGCTTTCAAGAAGAGGTTGGACAGCCATTTGTCCGGAATGGGGTCTCCCGTTTGGGCAGGGGTTGGACTAGAAGGCCTCCACGGTCCTTTCCAACTCTGTTATTTCCCAGTTAATCTGAAATTGTTTGACCTATGGAAAAGATGAAAAATTCTTCAATTTGCTCTACCGTGTCATGGAATACAACTTTAAGCAACCGTATAGCAAATAAGAAAAGTGTGTGGCAAGTGATAGTCTCAATTTGATGTCCAATAGCAGAACAAGCAAAGGCCAGCGCTAAGGAGCTTTCCTTTGAGAAGCCTCTAGAACAGGTCTCTCCAACCTTGGCAACCTTAAGCCTGGAGGACTTCAACTCCCAGAGACACGGGGCGGCTTTGCCCGCTGGGGAAGTCTGGGAGTTGAAGTCTGCCAGGTTTAAAGTTGCCAAGGTTGGAGAGCCCTGCCCTAGAAAGCTCTTCGGTTCTTTCCATGGTTGTCCTGCCCTCCTTTTAGCCTGGGGGGGGGGGGGGGGGGGGGGCTGCCTTGTTCTGCGGAGCCAGCTAATAGGGGTGGGAGGCCACTGCTTCTCTGGCTGCAGAGCCTTTTTAAGGGGGGTCACAGCCATGAGCTCCTGGCCTGAACCCAACAGTATCTGGATGGTTCCCAGTAAAACAATCTTCAATAATTTTTTTTTTATTTAACTAAGTAACAATACAGTTGTGCTCCTTTTGAAAAAACATGGCAGGCCATTGGCTCAACAGTGAGGTCCCCTTGATGCTATCCCTGCACAATGATGAGGGCTGCAGCGGAGGAGGAGAACTGGCTGAAGCCACAGAGGAGGTTGGCTCACCAAGAAGCCAAAGGCCACGACTTTGAGGTCAGTCCCTGCCCAGCACGTGGCAAGAGAAGGTAGCTTAGTTTGCTTGAGGCAACTTTTAAGGAGGTATATGGTAGACTAGAGGTGCCCAGAAGCTCTTTGTTTTGGCTAGCAGCAGCTTCTGACCTCTCCTTTGGCACATTTTGGGGGACCGGGGGTGGGGGAGAGAAAGTCCAGATAGGCTTTGTTTAGAAAGGATGCGGCTTCTATCCCCACCCAGGTGTCTCAGGCCTTGTCTCTAGGACCAGGGCATTTGTGCTTCCCATCCGCCCAAGGAAAGTCATTGTGGGAGACAACCCAGGACTTACAGAATTGCCCTGGCTTGTTTCTGTAGGAACAAATTCCTCTTCTAGCTAGCTGGAAACGGGTGGAATAAAAAGGAAACCTTCCTTCCAAGGAAACATTCTCCAGAGATTCTCTGGCAATGGTGCCAAAGAACCCGAGCAGCTCTCACAACAGCTTTTGTGTGTGGCAGGCCTTGGGACACAATCCCTGTGGCAGTTTTGGATTGATAAAAAAGGTTTTTAGGAAAAGGTCCCGGACTGTGTGAGGGAGGTAATGGTGGATGAAGTACATGAGCCACAGGCCTCTCCCTGGGTAATATTTTAGCAGAGGCTTGGGGGAAAGGAGGCCGTCAGTTATGCTGTCCACCACCGAGCTGAGGTCTTCCACAGCCATCTTCATGAAGTCCACAAACTGCCTGTTGATCTCCTCGAGATACTCCTCTCCGTAGGCTTCCAGAAGGTCGTCAGGTAGAGCTGCAAGGAGCTGGTCCTTCCTCTCCTTCCAGTACTCGGGGTTACAGCTGCCACCTGTTGTAAGGCAGGGAAAGGGAGAGAGGAGGAGAGCTTTACTTTCATGAGAAGGCCGGTGTTTGTAAAACTCAGACGGTTGCTAATGTAAAGCCTGGTCTTCCAAGAATCTCGGTTTGTATTTTTAAATGAGAGCAGAGGAATGTTTGCCTGCTCTACACAGCATGCGACATTCTCAATCATTTTAGACATTCAGAGTCCTTGCTGCAGGTTCCACCCCAATGAGGGTCACCCATCTCCTGTTCGAGCTCCGTTGTAGGCCTTCTGGAATACCCACTCGTATGTAAGTGAAACATGGACATGAACCTCACAATCGATACAGAAGCTACGAGTGGCACAAAGGGCCATGGAAAGATACATGCTTGGCATCACAAGACAAGATAGAAAGCCTGTACATGGATTAGAGAACAAACGAAAATATATAATTCCATCAAAAGAGTCAAAGAATTGAAATGGAAATGGGCCGCTCACATAGCAAGAAGAACTGAGGGCAGGTGGACCAAGGCAGTCATAAAATGGATCCCACTTGAAAAAAGTGTCCACAAAAGAGACCTTAAACAAGACAGATTGACAACATCAGCAAATATTGCAGGCCCAACTGGCAAAGGAAAACTCAGGCCCGTATTGGAAACATGCGGAACAGGCCTTCATCCTGCAGTGGATACAGGGGTGGGTTCTACTTACCTTTACCACCGGTTCGCAGCAGGGCCGTGCATGTGGGCTTGCTTTGCTTGCGCACACGCTCTTCTGCGCATGCACAGAAGCGTTTTGATGATGTTGGGGTCGGTGGGCAGAGCTCCTGCCAGTTTTACTACCGGTTCTATAGAACCGGGGGCAAGCCACCACTGGGTGGATAGACCATGGCTAGAATGAGGAGGAGGATACAGCAGAGCATTATCCAAGTACTTTCAGCCTTACCTGTTTTGAAGTACCCAGGAAAAATCACGCTCACTCTGATCCCCCAGGGTGCGAGTTCACAGTGGAAGGTGTCCATCAGAAGGCTGAGAGCTGCTTTGGAGGTCCCATAGCTGGCCAAGCAGGGGTAGGGCATATTGCCTGAGGGATCACAAATAAGCCTTGCTAGGCCTCTCATTGGCCATCCCAAAGGCTTCAAGGGCCTCCTCCCCAAAGGTCTCCACAGGTCACTGTTATTGGTGAGCAGGATAACAGCCAGCAACTTTAACTGCAGTTGCATAGAGTGCAATGCTTGGCACAAGGGCCTCACACAATGCACCAAGTTGCTGTGGCAACCTGTTGTAGTCCAGGGATGGGGAGGACACACCAGAGGTGGGTTTCAGCAGGTTCTGACCAGTTCTGGAGAACCGGTAGCAGAAATGTTGAGTAGTTCGGAGAACCGGTAATAAAAATTCTGACCGGCCCCACCCCCATCTATTCTCTGCCTCCCGAGTCCCAGGTGATAGGGAGGAAATAGGGATTTTACAGTATCCTTCCCCTGCCATGCCCACCAAGCCACACCCACCAAGCCACGCCCACAAAACCGGTAGTAAAAAAATTTGAAACCCACCACTGGGACACACCTATTTCTAGCGAATAAAGTTGCAGATAAAGCCCTCAGAAGGATCTGCTAAAGAAACAGAACCAGAAAACTACATTTGTTTTCCAGGTGGTTGATGGTCACTCTCGTCATAGGCCTAACTCTCTCCTGTGGGCTCAGCCTGAGCAAGCCCCGTTTTCTGAAGGGGTTCCTTACCAGCCGGGCTGCTGACTGTGACGATCCTGCCATGGGATGAGCGGAGCAGGGGCAGCAGCCCTTTGGTCAGCTCCAAGGGCCCAAAGAAGTTCACCTCCATGCAGGTGCGGAAGTGGGGCAGCGGTGTCAGCTCTGCGTTGGCAATGGTGTCGTTGAACCCAGCATTATTCACAAGGCCCCAGAGACCTGCCCATTGAAACAAAACAGTGAAGTATGGAAATGCTCACTGCAGCCTGAGAGAAGGAGGAGATGGGGCGGGGGGTGGGCACGAATTAAGCCAAACATGAAGTTTAGCCCATGAAAACCAGTAATCCCTGGCAGTGGCTATTTTCTGATTGCTGCTTCTATGTGCAGAACAGTTGTCCTCAGTACAAAAGTGCCTGCAGAACATCTCAGATCAATTCCCTCCACAGGAGGACACGCTGGCCAGGGCCTGGGTGGAGACAGCAAAAGACGTGGCCAAGAGCAAAGAGGGGCAGAGACCTTGGAAATCAGCACACTGGGGGAGGGAGGTCAGGTCACATTAGGTCAATGGACACAAGAAATTTTGAAAACAGGTTGGAGGCACTCTCCTTTGGCATTTATAGGCCAGTGACTAGACACCATTTCAAGGCCAGTCATAGTTTTCCCACTTGGAGAAGTCTCCATGATCCTCGTCCTCTCAGTCAGATGATCCCTGGGGATCAGCATCTTAGGAAAGAGGGATAGCTACTTCTGAATAGATGGAGACAGCATCTTCTATGGGACCGAGAGCTGCTGAGGGCAGATTACCTGTCCTTCCGGTCTGTGCCTTGATGAACTGCAGGGCTCGCTGAATGTCCTCTGCTTTAGTAAGGTCCATTTCCAGGAGGGTCAGCCGTGGAGAGCACGTCTGCCGAAGCTCTTCTGCCCCAGAGCTCTTCAGGTCCAGCACACTGGCATAGACGGTAAGCCCCAGCCTGTCCAAATGCTGGGCAGCTGCCTTCCCAAAGCCTGAATCGCATCCTGGGGAGCATAAAGAGAGAGGTGGGAGAGCTGGACAAGAGACCTCCTGCCCTGCCTTCCATGGTTATTTTGAAGACAGAAACGATGAAAGCACAAAGGTGGGCCATATTGGAATATGTGGAAGGGAGGGGGCCAAGAATCAACTGATTATGGGACAATTATGCTTTACCCTTAAGGCTTCCAAGAATCTGTTGTTTTTCACAATTTTTAAACAAATAATAATCACAAGTCAAATGGAGACATTTAAATGCACTGAATAGGTCATCACAATAAAAATCTTGTTAAGAATTAATTTCAATTGAATTAACTGTATGCTTAACTTTCCCAGAGAGAATGATGGGAATTTAAAAACACTATTTGGGCCAGGTACAGGGTCCCCCCATGAAATGTATTTGTATAGTATCACTAAATGCCCGAGGTCTTGCTTATTGGGCCCTGGCAATCACAAGGAGAGAGGAACATGCAGAACCCAGAAAAAACCCAAGTTTTCAAAATAGTCTGGACTCTGTGGTTGACTTCTCCCCAGTAAGAACTTTGCTGTAAATAGTGGCACAAAGGGAGGGAAGGGGGAGAAAAATTTAAATGAGCACCTCAATCTTGGAAGTGAAAGTATGACCTTACAATATCAACTAGGTTCTCTATTTTGACAACTTTTTGATTTTTCAGTTTTATTTATTTTTTGCAACTATTTTGGATTTTTGGAGTCCCCAAAGCATCGCAAAGCTCTGCATTGATTGATGCCAGGAGGCCATCATTTTGTCAGCCTCAAGATTACATCCTTGATTGAGCCAAATAATTTAATAACAAAAAGTAAAAAAATCATCACACCATCAAAAAAATGTTAACATCAAGAAACCGGTACCAGGAAGGTGGTGGGACCCGCAGGGAGGTCAATCTGAGCCAAGTTGCTTCATCTTCAAGAACATCACTTCAAAGATAGGCTGATATCACAAGGGGGTTGGTGTTGTGCTGTGTGTCCACAAATGAGCAATCACCAACCTTCACTCAGGTGCTGAGTAGAAGGCATTGTGGGGGCCTATCAAAGGTCTCAAGTTCATTATGGAAGAACCCCTGTAACTCAGCTGCGGGAGAGACCCTTCTTCCTGTCTGAGCTTTCCAGACCCACTTCAGAATTTGGCATTTGAGGGTGTGGGGAGATAGGAGAGGTGGACTTCGATAGCAGCCCCAAAGCCAGAGGCCCTGGTGTTCCGTGCGCCCAGAAGGCCCTATTCCCAAATCGGGCTGAACTAGGATTATGGAAATGATGGGAAGGCCAACCAGGCCTCACTTGACCAGTCGGCTCAGCTGAAAGCAGTTCTGGTTGTAGCACAAAATAGTTGCCATCTTCTTTCATTACCATCATCCACAGCCGTTCTCTATGTTCCTGCACTTGCCTTCTCCCCAGTAACATTTTGCTGTCAATTCAGGGCAAAGGGGACCCTAAGCCAGGACAGGAATGGCCCATGGAGCAGGGATGCTTCTCAGAAGGCCTAAACAGGACATTAATCAGACCCAGCAGAACGCCACAGGGCGAGAGAGGCCCTCGCCTCCCACCACATCAACACACCCACCCACATACACAGAGCAACTTCATGAACTTTTGGAGCAGCCTAGAAATATGCATTTAATGTTAAACACAAAAGGTTTAAGGACAAAAATATAAAATAAGCAAAGCAAACATTAAAATGACAGGAAATAAAATCAGCATTAAAAATCACAAATTTCCAAAGGATCTTCAAGAGCCGCCTCAAAGGAAGTACCCAGCCACGGCTGATGAGGGAGCCTCCATTCCCGCTCAGCCAAGCTGGTGAAAGGCACCAAAGCCCTCACGCCTGTTGGTTGGGCCTCTGGTCCCTGCACACCCCTTGCCCAGGCCGGCTGCACCCGCCTCTCACCTATGCCAGGAGCCTGAGTGGTTTGCAGTCCCCACTGACTGCAGGGGACTTTGGGCCTTGGCCTGCTTTTCCCCCGTTCAAAGCTTGGCAGCTTTTATGGACCATGGCAGCAGATCAAACATGGAACTGAGGTTTCTCACCAACCATTGAGTGTACGAACAGCTTGTGTATCGGTCCAAAGCTGAGGGGGTGGGGAAGTTCTCTCAATTTGTTAACCCCGTCTAATCAATGAGCTAATATTATATCACTATTAGTTTGCTTGGAAGGTGCAAGCATGAATTAGTTGTACGATACAGAGTGTTATTGAGCATGCCCAGAAAATCAGTCACTTCATAAAACCCGAGTGTGGCAGACAGCAACCAGTGTCTTAACAGTGCCACGCAGAGGCCCGTCCAGTGGCCCAGGATTGCCTCTTTCTGGATTCAGCCACCAAGGGGGAGGGAGGCAGAGCACCCATCACACTTTCTTGCTTAAATTACAACCAGCCCCATTTCAGAAAGGAAGTGGTGGGGGGGAGAAAAAAGCTGGGTTGCAGCCAGTCAGGAAACCCCCGAGTGGTGCGTCCTGCAAACTGTAATGTATCAGTGGAGGGGGGAGCCCCAGGATGCTTTCCTTGCAGGGGGGGAGAGGGAGGGCTCCATTCCTGTGACCTGCAACACTGAGAGCAGCCTGTCCTTCCGCCTGGGCTCCAAGCAGCTGCTCTTGGCCTCCAACCCCGCAGCGCAGAGGAGAGATGAAGCTGCCTCACACAAATGGAGAAAATGGCGGAGGGGAGAGGGGGGACTCCTCCCCCAGGAGGGTGAGGAGGGGTGGACTTGGCTTTCTCACGCTGAGCAGGAGGGAAAGGGGGAGGAATGAAAACAATCTGGGGCAAGCAAGGAACAGGATGTTCTTTCCCCCTCTGATAGGTATGGTGATAGAACTTCCCTCTCCAGCAGATTTATGGCAACATTAACCATTAACAGCTGCCGGCTAGCTGCCAGCGGGTCAAGCAGTGGCTGCTGTGGGCTTGTGTGCACACCGGTTGCCACTCCCTTGGCCCGACATTTCCACCCAAAGGGCACAAAACCAGCCCGGCCAGCCCAGGGGACCTTTTCTCTCCTTGGCCAAACAGGGGCCACCCTTGAACTTAAGACGAAAGGAAAGCAGTGCTTTGACCTTTGCAATAATTTGCTCCCAAAGCAACCAGTGAGGGGGAGCAAACCAGTATTATCAATAAACCTGCATGCCTCTCTGGCTGGATTTCTGCACAGGTGATGCCTTCTACCTCCAGATTTCTTCATCCAATCTTCCATTTGTACTAGCGTTAGAGCTTACCGGACCCCATGATCCTGGAGCAAGAGACCATCTCATCCCTGAACTCACCTGAACTCATCTCTGCATTTTAACTGGTTTTTCTCTGGAAGGTCAGTCTGATGGCCTTGGAGAACGAACCCTGTGAGGCCACCCAGCTGATGGTGGACGTTAGCCAGGCCCCAAGGCTGCTCCTTCAACTACCCCAGATGCTTCTGAGGAGGTGGGTAACCCCAGGGCAGCCTTCGAATGCCAAAGGATTTCTCTGCTGTTGCAGCGTTTCTAAAGAGGCTGCTAGACAGGCAGATGCTTTAGATTCCTGCATATCTGTCAACACCCAACCTGGGTCATTCTTTCTCTGACAAAAAAAAAAAAAGATCTTAAAAGTAATTTGGTCATTGTTCTTTCTGGAGCTACTTCATTTGGGATAGATGTTTCTAGGCACTTTTCTATTAAATTTTAATGTTGCATCACATTTCTAGTACATGTATGTGCATATATTAATTGTTCTGTTATTTTGTTGGAATGAAAGAGATTGTAAAATAATGCTTCTATTGCACTTTCAGGCTTCACATCAGAAATCATCTAGTTCCAACTGCCGTTTGGTGCAAATCTGCAAGAGCCTTTTGGATAGTCAGCCTTTGTTTTAAGACTTCCAGTGATGGGGATGGGCCTTTTCCCCGAGGCCAAGTCCATTCCCTCCCATACATCAACCTTGACACATCCGAAGCCTTCACCTTCCATTTTCTCTTCCTTCCACCAAACAGATCCAGTCTTTTCATTGTTCCTTGTGAGACTTGGCCTCCAGGCCCCTCACTGTCTTGTTCCCCTTCTCTGCCCTGACACCCGTTGGTTGCTGTAATTGAACTGTCATCCTGAGGGGGCCCTGCTCAGGGCAGCAGAGGGGGACAGGGCCTTCCCTTGAACTGTGCCTGATGCCCCCGTTTATGCATCCCTAAGTATTTTGCCTTTCTAGTACCTGCATCTCACTATTGATCCATGTCCTACTTGTGATTGCCTTGTGATCTTTTTCACAGGTACTACTGCTGGGCCAGTGTCCCCCCTCTCCTTCTTTTATGCCTTTAGTGGATTTCCCAGATCTCTTCCATCCAGTTAAGTTTCTTCTTGCTCATTTTGGCTCATTGTTCAAGCATGTCCAGATCTGAATCTTCTTGTTCTCTCCTATATACTTAACCACTTCTCTACAGTATAGGTGTCACTGACAAATCTGAGCACCATCCCTTCCTCCTGGTCATCTTCGGAAATTCGGAATCACGGAGGAGCCAGGGCCCGCACGGCCTCCAGCACCCCACTCAGCTTCTCTTCAGGTGGCTGGGAGGACCCCCTGTGGGCCCTCTGCCCATCCAACAGTCCTGTGCTTGACACGACTGAAATGTGCCTGGCAACTTTTGACTCAGCATGTTATAGAAACACAGCCTTTGTCTTGGCCAATAACGTGTGTGGTTGCTTTGTTTGGGAATGACCTGGAATGTGCAGTCAGCAGTTGTATTTCGTTCACCTGGGTATAATTTACCATATTCTGTGAATCCAGTCAATGTATCCAGAAGAAAAAGTGTGCTGTAGGATTTTCTAGTGAGGCACAAATCGCACAATGGTTCTGCATGGAAGACCATGCTGTTTTCTAACAGCAACTTCCCATATTTCCCTCACAGCTTTGTCCATCTTTTTTCCTACCTGTCATGGAGGAAAAGATGAAACCGCCACACGACACCTTTGGCACAGGCACACTGAGTTCCTCAGTGCCTCCGCATCTCCTAAGGCCATCCAGAAGGATGCCAGGACTGATGGGATCAAAAGCTGCTGAGATCCTGTAGCTCATCCTGAGCCTGCTGGAAACCTTCTGCAAGGGTGATCAATAGCCTAAACTCCTGATTGAAAAGGCTGCAAGCTGACCAGTCCCTCTGCAACCTTCCCTAAAAAGACAAGTTGGAGACTCAACAAAAAGTGTGCAATTTCATGGGTCCAGCATGGATTGTTCGGTGTCCAGTTGTGGGGGGGAGAACAGGAGAAATTGGTTTAAGCCCAGTCTCTCATGAGGTTCTTTCCCCTCTCCTCTTTTGTGTTTCCATGAAGCCACTAGAACAGTGATGGTGAACCTTTCCGGCACGGAGTGCCGAAAAGGTCACACTGAAATGTCTCACACATGCGTGTGCGCTTGTCACGCCGTGGTCTGGAAAAGCCGAACCTCTGGGTTCTAGCACATATGCGCACCAGATAATTAGCTGGCTGGCGCACATGCGCAGGCCGGTTTTCAGCATTGCTGCGTGCATGAAGGGATCATGCTCCGGAAAAGCCAAACTTGCGGGTTCTGGCGCGCATGCACACCTATCAGCAGGCCGGTGCGCATGCACACACCTGTTTTCGGCACTGCTGCATGCGCAAAAGACAGCTGATCGTGGCGCACGCATGCACACCAGAAACTCAGAAAACGAAGAGGCCAGGTCGCGCGTGCCAGGCGACATGGCTTTGCGTGCTACTTCGGGCACCAGTGCCATAGGTTCGCCATCACGGCACTAGGAGGACTCACCCAAAGGTCAGGACTTCAATATCAGTGTGCTGACGCTACCAGTTCCCTTCACCAGTCCAGGTCAGACTGGTTTTGAAGCCCAGTCCCAGTGCCTGGAGGCCATGAGGGAGAGAAAAAGGCCAGCTGGCTGCTGTTGACCCACTGGATTCTCTGCCTACTCAGGGTGTCTCTTGAGAAGCGGCATCACCCTGGAAGGACAGGTTTGTATCTCAGAGGGCCGCTTGCAGCCCACTCGGAGCAGGGAGCTCTGGCCACAGGAACTGCTGCCCTCATCCCTCCTGCCATGCTTTTCAAGGGGATGCATTTGAAGATCGCTTCAAATTTAGCATCCGCCAGTAAGAACAGCACATGGGTCCCGAGGGCCCGCTCCCAAGGGCCAATGCTGCTTGCCCTTTAAGCCATCTCAAACGCCAGTGTTCAGCTGTAGAGCCTGGAGGGTTTGCAGGAAGCTCTCCCAATGGAACCAGCCAGAGCAGTTCGACCTCGCCGAGATAAACTGTTAGAGGCCCTCAATCTGAGCAGTGGGGGCAGGTGTGGGAGGCCCTGCCTTTCAGCAGCTCCCCTGGTCTTTATGCAGTCTCTCCCACCCTGATGGAATCTGCTCAGCCCTCCCAGAGATGGCTGGTCTTGATTCTAACCTGCTCAGCATTTCAAGATTTGTTAAACTCTCTTGTGTTTACTTAAGGATCTTTCATTTGTGCACTTTTATTGCATGCTGTTTCTAGTGTATTTTGTCTTATGGCCTGCCAAGAGTCTTTATGAATTTTGCCAACAATCAATGTAAAATAATAATAAAAACCAAAGCAATCTTCATCACTGTCAGTCTCTAAGACCATGTATTTTGGCAATTTTGGCCAATCTGTATATTACTTCTAAATTGGAAAAGTAAAGTAGGGATAGCGCACAACCACACATGTGTTCAGGGCTTGGGGCACCAGAGTCTCCTAGCCAAATGAGGGACAAGACTGTAATGCAGTTCCAATAAGGCAAATGTGATCCTTAACAGAGCCTCAGGTTCAACAGAATCACCTTTCCTCTCTGGTCACCAGTCAGGTGGACCTTTGGTATCTAGTTCTGGGCTTGCATTTTAAGAACGGGAGACCACACAGAAACAAGGAAGGGAGAACAAGAAAACAGGTATCAACCACTTTATGGGCAGCAGATTTGCTCATTTTCTTTTCTGGAACCAAGTATATTGTGCATCTCTGGGGGTGTTTATGTGCACGCAGTATTTGGCAATCTTAACAAACACCAGCTGCATAGATGGACCAGGATGAGGGCAGAGGGGCTTCCTGTCAGACTCTTCTTCAGCCATATTACTGTGTTTCTGTGAAAACAAGACCTATCCCAGAAATAAGAACTACCATGTTTTTGCACCTGCACCCAATATAAGCCCAGCCCCAAAATAAGCCCTACTTAAGTGCCTGCGCAGCCGCACAACCACCCATTCCATCTGGTTGCTTGTGGTGCCAAGTTCGCAAAGTGAGGTGGGATGGAGTTGCCCCATGTGCCCCGCACTGGCTTACCTCAGGGCTCCTACAGTCAGGCCATCCTCACCCCAACACCTGCCTCACCTTGAGGTGGCGGCTCCAGCAACCCTGTCTAGCAGGACCTTGTGTGGCTGCCAGCCCACTTCTGCTTGCTCGCATGGCTGCAACGGAGCAGGAGGCTGAGTGAGGTGATGGTGCCATAGCTGCAAGGCATGTATCAGTGCTTGGATGGCCTGGCTGGGGTGGCCCTGAGGGACAGCAGGGCACGTGGGACAGCTCTACCACCACTTGCCTCACAGCCGTGGCACCAGCACATCACTCAGCCTCTGTTTGCTCTGTTGCGGCCACGTAAGCAAGCAGAAGTGGGCCAGCTGCCACGCGAGGTTGTGCTGGATGAGGCTGCTGGAGCTGCCGACGTGAGGCAGGTGTTGGGGCATGGATGGCCTGGCTGTAGGGGCTCTGAGGTAAGCGGGTGCAGGGCACGGGGTGGTGGCACTGGTGTGTCCCACAGCCTCCTCACCCGCCACAAGCAAGCAGAAGAAGCAGGCCTTCCATGTACTCTTAAAATACATAATAATAATAATAATTTAATAATAATAATAATAATTTTATTTCTATACCGCCCTTCTCCCGAAGGACTCAGGGCGGTGTACAGCCTATTTAAAAACAGAATAGACATCGAATTAAAATAATTAAAAAATATTAAATAATTGGCTTAATTTAAAACCCCAAAAATTTAAAACATCCAATTAAAAATTATGTTGCTAACCCAGCCTGGCGGAACAATAGGGTCTTGAGTGCGCAGCAAAATACCCGGAGGTCAGAAATCTTACGAATTTCCGGGGGCAGTTCATTCCACAGGGCTGGGGCTCCCACAGAGAAGGCCCTCCCCCTGGGTGTCGCCAGCCGACATGACTTGGCTGATGGCACCCTGAGGAGACCCTCTCTGTGGGAGCGGACTGGCCTGTGGGAGGCTATTGGTGGCAGAAGACGGTCTCGAAGGTACCCGGGTCCTATGCCATGGAGTGCTTTAAAGGTGGTGACCAACACCTTGAATCGCACCCGGAAGACCACTGGGAGCCAGTGCAGCTCGCGCAGGCGGGGTGTCACGTGGGCGCAACGGGTTGCACCCATAACCACCCGCGCGGCCGCATTCTGGACCAGCTGGAGTCTCCGAGTGCTCTTCAATGGGAGCCCCATGTAGAGAGCATTGCAATAGTCCAACCGGGAGGTGACAAGGGCGTGAGTGACTGTGCGCAGGGCGTCCCGATCCAGAAAGGGCTGCAACTGGCGAATCAGGCGGACCTGATAAAAGGCCCCCCTGGCCACGGCCGTCATATGCTCTTCTAAAGACAGCCGTGCGTCCAGGAGGACACCCAGATTGCGAGCCCTCTCTGTGGGGGGCAAAGATTCACCCCCAATAGTCAGCGATGGCACCTGCCACAGCCACTCGGTCTTGGAGGGGTTGAGTCTGAGCCTGTTCCTCCCCATCCAGACCTGCATGGCCTCCAGGCAGCGAGACATCACATCAAGGGCATCGTTGGGGTGGTCTGGGGTGGTCATGGGGGAAAAAATAAGACATCCCCCGAAAATAAGCCCTTAGTGCTTATTTTGGAGCCGAAAAGAAAATAAGACCAGTCTTGTTTTCGGGGAAACACAGTAGGAGGAGTCCTGAGATGTTCTCCCATTCTCTGAGATTCCTCTCCCAGGAACCATGTGATTACACCCTAAGCTGTGGTCCCAACTCAAAATGCGTCTTATATTGTTTTGACCTTTGGTAATTCTGTTTTGTCTGGAAATTGCAGGAAAAAAAAGTTAGACAAATTCTACAAGGGTTCATTCAGAAATCAGAATCTTTTGTGGGAGAAGACATAATTAGGAGTGTTTTACATACATACTATTTCAGTTAATGGAGCCACGAGGCTCCATCTTCCCAAAGCTGCAAAAGGCTTCTCTGCTTCAGCTTCAACTGATTTAGTGAAGATGTGGTTAGGAACTGAGTAGGGAAACCTCACAGCTGAAAGGATTTCCACCAGGCAAATCTCTGCTCATCCGAGTTGTTGTCTGAGGAAAGTCTCAGGGACTTGGTTTCCTGGCAAGAGATGGAGAAGTGGGGGTCACCCCAAATAGGGCAAGGAACCTGTGGAAACCACATCTAATGAAGTGAACTTCTCAGCTCAGCCAAGGGGCGTCTCCGTCCTGCTCCACTACCTGCTGCTCAACAGACACACACGCACACACACACACCCAGGAAGAATGAACCTTGATCCTAGGTGGGGACTGTGGTGCCCAGAAGGGATCCCCAAAGACTCTGCCTCGGCCCCTCCCTCTGCTGGAGCAGGCTCTCCCCCTGCAGCTCTCCTTGGTGCTGAAAGGAACATCTGCTTCTCCAGGCCCTCCTTGCGGAGGGAGGGCGGAGAATTCCCTTCCTGCTTCCCCAGGGAGGGCTGAATTCATGGCACGGGCATTCCTGCCTCTCTTGCATTTGCATCTGGAACAAGGGAAGGCAGGGCAACTGGCACATAAAGTGACTCAGCAGTCAGACAACTACCAGACCTTTAGTTACGCGTTTTAACAAGCCACTTTGGAGGGTGACGTTTGATCACACGACTAAAATCCTACAAAATCCTGAGACTCCTCTGCCGTATTTCAAGCAAGGCATCTGCAATGGGCTTGAATCAGAGAGCCCTGGGGGTGGCTGGTGATGCTGCTCTCCGCTAAAATTTCCCATATGGCACAGGAGGTCCTAAGAGCTCCTGCCCAGGCCCTGATAACTCCAATGTCCTCACTTAAAACTAAGAGTGTGAATCCTCACATTAGAAGGAACATTAAAGATAAAATGAAAGAAGAGCAATCTCAGTAGCTAATATAATTTCATCTAAGGATGACTGAAGTCATTCCTGATCTCCCCATAGAGAGACCTAGAAAGTGATGTAGAAATTAAGTGATCGCCATCTGTAGTAGGTTGTTAGTCTCTTGCAACTCTTTATGACTGGACAGACAACATTTTGCCAAGATTGTCTGTCTACAATTATTTCTCTAAGTTCTTGTAAATCCTGCTTGTGTCATTAGTGGCAGGAGGTATCTAGCCAGCCTGGGTGTTGATTTGCTCCAAGACTCTTGCTTTACATTATGCGTTCAGAATAGTTAACTTTAGCTGCATTATAAAGTGCTTCCAATGAGCAATCTAGTTTTATTTATAGAATTGAACTGCTTTTTTCTTCCAGTCCAAAGTATTCTGGAATAATTTTATCCGATATCAACTGCCCAAAAGGCTAATGCAGTCTTGGACTGCATCGACAAAAGGACAACATCAAGATCACGGGAAGTGATAGCCCTGCTCTACATTACACCAGTGAGGCCACACTTGGAATACTGATCCAGTTTTGGTCATCACGATACAAAAAAAGAGGGCAGAGAAGAGCAACAAAGATGATTAGGGGGCTGGAGGCTTAAAACATATGAAGAATGGTTAAGGAACTGGGCACAAAGAGAAGGATTAGGGCAGAGTTTCTCAATCTTGGTGACCTGAAGAAGTATGGACTTCAACTCCCAGAATTCCCTGGTCTGCCATGCCAACTGGGGAATTCTGGGAGTTGAAGTCCACACTTCTTCAAGTGGTAGAGATTGAGAAACACTGGCTTAGGGTGACATGATAGCTGTCTTCCAATACTTGGGGCTGTCACAAAAAACCCTTTTGTCCAAAGCATCCGAGAGCAAGACAAGAAGTAATACTGTGTTTCCCCAAAAATCGGACATGTCCCAAAAATAAGTCCAACCCTGATTTTTGGGGTGGGTCTAAATATATGCCCTCCCCTGAAAATAAGCCCCCCCCCTCTCTCACACACACAGGTCCCTCACCCCCCCCCCCAATCCTCCCAAGGCAGCCACATCCCTGCAAACTCCTACCCCTTTCGACGCCCGTGGCACCAACCGTAGACCTCGAGTGCCTGCTCCTGCTCTTGTGCCATGGTGGCGGCCCACCCGCTCTTGCCCCCACACCCAGGCACCGCATCTGCATAGCCTGCATTACCTAGTGCCCGCCACAGCAGCCCCAGTGCAAGCATCGCCGCCCCGGGGCTTCCTTGGCAGAGCAGCCACTGGCAGCAGAGAGGCCTCCCTGCACAGCGAGCAGTTGCAGAGGACTACAACGACAGGCCTGGCGCGTCCCATAGCTGGGCACGGATCTCAGCAGGGATGGCTGAGGTGCTGCAGGTGTTGCTGCTGCCGCCGCCTGTGGAGGCCCAGCGGCCCCCTGCAGCCAAGCTCAGCCACAGGTGAGGAACATTGGCCGTGGCTGGGCCAACTGAGCTATGTCTGTCAGGGTTGTCCTCAGCGTGGCTGCCCAGCGCCTGGAAAGAGTAAACTGGACCTGCAGGAGGAAGGGCGGGTGGGCAAGGGTCCTGCGAGGCTCCCTTCCCCAGGAAGAGTTTGGCCTGATCACCGTCACCGTCCAGTCCGGTGACTCCCGAGATGGAGGGCTCCAGTCAGTCAGTGCTTGGGTGGGGGGACTGCAGGGCGATCGGCGCGGAGAGGAGCAGGGGGCAAGGGAGGCCTCCAGTGATCATCACCATAGAGTGGGAAGCACACTCCCAGTGTGGCCACTGTCCTGGCTGGGGTTTGGAAGCCACAGAAGCAGAGTTTGGGGGAGAGAAAGAAAGACTTCTGCTGCTTTTGCTTTTGGCTGCATGCAAGGAAAACAGCAGAAGTCTTCTTTCTCTCCCCCAAACTCTGCTTCTGTGGCTTCCAAACCCCAGCCAGGGCAGCAGCTGCTCTGGGAGTGTGCTTCCCACTCTATGGTGATGGCTGGAGCTGGACCCTGCAGGGAGAGCTGGCCAGGCCGTGGCTTCCGCATGGGTGCTGGTGGTGGGTGCCGGCAGCATTGGCTATGAGCCCCTCAAGGACCTGATGCTCACCGGCTTCGCCCACATCAACGTGGTGAAGCCTGGAGGGTGGGAACAGGCACTTGTGCGGCTTGGTGCTTTTGGGCCGACTCCCAGCTGTGAGTGCGCAGGCCGCCCAGGGCTTCCTGCACCCCCGAAATAATAAGACCCCCCCCGATAATAAGGCCAAGCTTTTTTCAGGGTTCAAAAGAAAATAAGACCCTGTCTTATTTTCGGGGAAACACGGTAGATGGAAACTTATCGAGAGAACCAACCTAGAACTAAGGAGAAATTTCATAACACTGAGAACAATGAACCAATAGAACAGCCTCCTTCTGGGAGTTGTAGGCGTGCCCTCTTTGGAGGTCTTCAAGAAAAGATTGGGCAACCATTTGTCTGGGATGGAATAAGGACTCCTGCCTTGGATTGGTGGTTGGACTAGAAGACCTCCAAAGTCCCTTCCAAGCCTGTGATTTTATTATTTTAAACTTGGTTCTATTCCCCACAAGGACGTAGGCAATCCTTCAGTCTTAATCATGTCACTTAAACTGTGAAAGCTCAATCTGATAATTCCAAATTCTCCTCCAAACAGCAAGAACAGGAAGCATTCCTAAGTAATATGTAACATCTCCTGATGCAGGGATTGCTATGCCCATTTTCTAATCCCATGGCCAGCAGCAATAATAATCTGTAGATTATTGGTACATTATTGCTAATCTGTTGCAGCAACAATAACAATTATAATCTGTAAATCACCCAGAGTCTCCCTATAGGGAAGATGGGCAGCCTTTCAACTGGAAGTAACCGATGTTCACTGAAGGGATGCTGAATTTCTCTACTGGGCAGATGATAATATTTGTGAATGTCATCTTGGAATTGTAGTTAATTGCTGAAAATGAGCCAATCTAGGGATGTGATTTTTTTTTTTAAATAAAATTTTAGGCTACATGAGCAAAAGTGTAATTTCTAAATTACAGGAACTAATTGCAGTAAGTAGTCCTCAATTTAAGACTCTCATAGAGCCCAGAATTTTCATTGTATGTCATGGCAGTTATAAGTCGAGGTACCCAGACGACTGATCCGATTTGATGACATCTTTTGCAGTGGTTGTTAAGCAAATCCTGCAGTTGTAAAGCAAACATTACGGTCGTTAAGCAAACCCACTGGTGACAATGGATGTGTCTGCCTGGAAGCCAGAAGCAAAAGCCAGTTTCCAGCAAAAAACCATAGCAAATCATGGTCACATGACTATGGGATGCAGCAAACCACCATAAATGTGAGCCGGATGCCAAGCACCAAAATGCCATCATGCAACCATGGGGAGGGGCCCCTGGCCTTTGGATCCAAGTTGTAAGTACTTTTAGGGGACCTATCACAACTTTGAACTGTCCCTAAGTGACCAGTCATAATCTGAGGACTACCAGCATTCTGCTTTGGTCACATCCCATCTTGAGCTCTGTCTCCAGCCATGTAGTGCAAAGTGCAGAAGGATATTGAGAAATTGGGACTCAGAGGAAGGCACTGTAAACTGTCCTGGGGCCTGGAAAGCCCTATGAAGAGAAGCTGGGGCTGTATATTCCTGAGAAATATGACTGAGGGGAGAAGATAATACTATAACATTGCTGAAGTATTGGAAAGGTCAGATGAAGGCCAGGACCTGTTCACTCTCACTTCAGAATGGACAGAGAATAGTAGCATCTAACTTACAGGAAGGCCGATTCTGCATGAATCCTAGAAAAACTTCCTTTGGCAGGGAACTAATGACCCAGAGAGGAGCTTCTCTTAGGTCAAGCGAGGCTAAGCAGCCATTTATCTGGAAGGCTTCAATCAGCTGAGAGGCTGTTGAACTTAAATACAGGATTCAAATTATTTGAATGATTCTTTTTCAAGCAGGAACCCAATTTCTGTGACTGAATTTCTGGAACCATCACAACCCTGTATCCTACAGCACTAACCAACAAAACAGTCCAGAGAATGATAATAGTGAAAGAATTGAGAGATCAAAGCACACATAACAGATTACACTAACCCAATCATTTCCTTATTAACCAAAGGGATCCACTCTATTCCCCCCCTCCAACAATCACATTAGAATCTGATCTAAGTAGAGACTAGCTAATGGTTGCAAACCTGAGCAATTCTTAATTAAAACCAAATGCATTCAGGTCATTGGCCAGCGTTATGACTTAGAGCAGCACAGCTGAAGCAGCAGCGCCAAGCAAACGGGCTTCACCCAGTTGGCCAGAAGCTATTTGGAACTTCTCTTCCTAGAGATGAAGAAGCTGCCAGAATCACTAAAAGAGTCTGCAGTTGCACTTTGGCATTTTTGGAGTCTGTGTCGTTTGACCTGGGAACAGACTGTGCAACAGAGTGTATCAGAAGCAGCTAATGCACCGCATGGCCAGATGTGTCTAATTAGAGTTCAATTCACTTTTTCCATGGTGGCTGTAAAAAGTGGAGAGCAGCAAATGGCCCCCTCTGAGCATCTCTCCCAGTTGAGAAATGATCTGGCTTGAGCGGAGCCTCTCCTGAACCCAGTCGCAAACAGCACCAGATTAGTGTCCTTTGGATGCTCCCTGTGGCTCCAACCGACCGCTGACCCAAGGCTTTCAAACCAAGCAAGCTTATAAGCATCCAGACTAATACACTGCTCTGAGTTAACAGTTCAAAAAACCCCAAATGACCCCATCAGAAAACACAGGAAGTGTTGTACGTAGAGTTGGCTGGTACCACATTGCCTTGAAAAGCATTCCATATTTTCCTTTTGAAGGTCTTTGCACCAGAAATTTCTCACTCTAAATGCAGCAGAAGAATAAGAATAGGAATAGGAATAGAATAGAATAGTTGGAAGGGACCTTGGAGGTCCTCTAGTCAGATGGTGCTATACCTGTGTGTTTGGTTTTTCTTGCCTAAATGAAGAACCTTACTTTTTTACCCATTTAATTTCAATGTTCAAGTCTTTCAAGATCCTTCTGGATCTTAAGCCCATCTTCTGGAGTGTTGGCTATTTCTGCCAGCTTGGTGTCATCTGCAAATTTCATGAGTTCCCCATCTATTCCCTCATCCAAATCATTGATGAAGCTATTGAAGAGTACTGGGCCTAAGATGGAGCCTTGGGCCTCCATGTAGATGCAGTTCCATTGAGTATCATTTCTGGTCAGCCAATTACGAATCTATCTAATGGTGATGCTGTCTAACTCACATTTTTGGCAGAATTAGTAGTCATAATTTTTACAGTTAGAGTTAGTAACTGTAATTTTCCCACCAACCAAACTGTTCCTCAGACTTATTCTTGTTCAGAAAGGCTGCACCTGCTGTCACCACCAAAACCACCTGCAGCCCAGGGAGAATAGATTTATAGAAAGAGCTGGTCTGCAAATTCTCCTGGAGGAAGCAGGTACGTGGGCCTTTTCCCCTTCAGACGGTCTCCTGGAGGAGAGGCTCGTTTGAGGGAGCAAAGCAGGGGCAGCACTGGCCATGGCACCGGGCAGAGAGAAAAAGGCTGCACCAAGCCTGACCCCTCAGCGCCCACCGGTCCCTCCCATCCAAGGTGTGGGGCGCTCACAGGTGGAGACAAGGCAGCCTCAGGGGCGGCGGTTCCTGCCTTTCTCTCCTCTGCTTTAATACCAGATCCCTGCACCTCCGGGCCTTGTTTTTCACCGAGACTGGGCCGGGCCGCCCTCCTGGAAAGGACGCCTTTAACTAGGACTCGGCCTGCCCGCGGCTTCCGCCAGCCCCAGCTCCTCGCGCGCCTCCGCCACCGGGGCTGCGCCTCCTCCAGCCGGCTTGCGGAGCGTCGTGGCGCTGGCATCAGGGCTCTCCGGTCCCGCGTTCTTCCAGCCTGGCCCCGGCCGCGCCTGACCTTTCCCCGAAGGAGCCGCGCAGGATCCGGCTTCCACCGGCCACGTCCCGGCTGCTGCTAAGGGGGTCGAGCCTCCCGCCAGACTCTCAACGCGCGGCCGGGGCCTTAGGCGGGGACGTCCGCCCAGGACGAGGCTCTCAAGCGCCGTCTCTCCGCGGGCGGGAGGAGCCGGGGCCGGGGGGCAGGCGTCGGGGGGACGCAATCCCGCCGCTTGTGCCGGGGAAAAGGCGCGAGCCAGCGGGGGGCTTGGTGGGGCGGGCGGTCTCTCCGTCGGAAGAGGCGCTGGGTCCGCTTTGCCTGCAGCCTCCAGCTGCTCTCGCGGCCCCGCTCGGTCCCCCGCGGCGGAGGGGCCCCTTCTGGCCCGGCGGGAGATAAGCGCGCATTTCTGAGCCGGCGCCAGCATCTTCCTTCCCGTTCCGGAGAGCGCGGGGACCAGGCTCGGTCCTGATGCGGCCGGCCCCGAGCGAGAAGGATGGAGAGCGCCCGCACCCCGCCCAGGCCGGCCCGCCGCCTCGGAGCAGACGCGGGAGCCCCTAACCCTAACCCTCTCTGGCGCGGCTCCGGGCCACCGGCTCGGCGGGAGCGACTGTGGCGCCAGCGAGCGCCGGGCGGCTCTCCCCCCGAAGGCTCCGCCGCGGGCCCGCCGGACTCACCTGTCACCACCACCGCTTTGCCCCCGGTGGGGATCCGCTTCCGCCGGGCGCTGCTGGCCGAGACGAGCCAGCAGGCAGCCCCCGTGAGGGCGGCGCTGAGCGGCAGCGGCAGGACGGCCTGGCCCAGCGCCTGCAGGACGGCCAGCAGCCCGACCCGCAGCAGCAGCAGCCGGCTCAGCAACAGGTCCGCGCGCAGGAGGCGCAGCGCCAGGCTGCCCAGGAAGAGCAGCCACACCGAGAGGCTGCACGCCCAGCCCAGCTCCATGCGGGGCAGGGCGGGAGGAGGGACGGGAGGCCGGGGCTGCGCGAGAGGCAAGCGGCCACTCGGGCGGCGGCGAACAAAAGGCAGGCGGCGACCGCGCCGGGGTGTCCCGAGCGCGCCTCGGCCGACAGAGTGAGGAGGGAAGCGCCACAGGAGTTGTAAAAAAGAGGCGGAGGGCGGAGCTGCCCTGCCTTGCTGCCAATGGGAGAAGTTGAAGGCCTCTCCGGGTGGGGGACGCAGAAGGACCCGGGCGCCGCCGAGGGCGCGGGGGTTCGGCGGCTGCCCTCGAGGGCTCCCCGCCGCCCGGGAAGCGCTGCGCCTCAGGAGCCGCAAGAAGGCCGGGCGCAGCGGAAGGGCCAGTCGGGCCTTCGCCTCCTCTGCGTCTTTACGGTTGTTGTATGCGCGAGTGGAACTGCGAAAAGTGCCCCCCCCAAGGCCGAGCGGCCCTCAAGTGAGTCGCAGGCGGGGAACGGCCCCTTTCGCTCGTCCCTTGTGAAGGAGGCTCTCTGGGGCCCAAGGGCTGAGCAGGAGGGAGCCCAAAGGCAGCAGCCCCGCTTCCCTGCATTAATGGGGGGAGGGGGAAGCTGTAGCCCAGGGGCTGATGGGTTAGTTGTACCCCCTCCCCCAACAGCCCACTCGGGGATGCCTTCCCTGCATTCCCACTGGTGTCTTGAGGCACTTTTTCCCCGGAAGGGTGACGGAGCCCCAGCCTTAGCAGAGGGCCTTCATGGGGAAGGGCAGCTGGGTGTCACTCGTGGGCTGTGCTCCCAAAAGCAAGACCGAGTCTTTTCCCCCTCGAGCATTTTCGGTCCGATCTGAGCAGTGTTCAAGCCCTGCTCTCCTCCTTCCCCTCTGCCTGTGGGTGGCCGGAGGGGCCCCTAACAGCAGCTGGCCTAAGGAGGCCTTTGTTCAGCAGCTGCACTATTTGCCCCTCCTGCACACGGGAGTGGCAGCTGCTGCCTTCCCACAACCAGGGCTCAGGCCTCCCAAGAGACAGGCAGCTCAACCCCCAGGGAAGCGATCCTTGCTGGCCTCCGTGCTGTGACTGAAGCTGCCAGAAAATGCACAAGGGTGAAACCGCAGCTATTCTCTGCTTTCCATTTAGATCTGTCTGTCCAAAGAAGAACATCCTGGGACAGTAATTAACAGGTAAATATTAAAATATTGCAGAAGGATCCAGTGACAATTGCAGAACGCCACGTCTGAGATCGCCATTGGCTCCTGCGCTGCCCTCACCAACTGGATCTTGGATCCAGAGGTTCAGCCTTCATGGATCTGGTTCCTCTTGATAGCAAAGAGGGGAAAGAACCACTTGCGCCTTGTCAGGCTGATCAACGTCTATGCTTTCTCTAGGTCCCTCCCCACACAGCCACTTGATAGTAATCCTTGCGCTACCTGCCTGGTACTTATCTGGCATTGACAGACCCTGGGCAGCTGCCCAGCCTAACCTGAGTATTTCACCCCTCTGGCCAAAAATGCCACTTAACTGTGTTGGAGGTTTCAGAAAGAGGGTACTGCTTATGAGATGTTCTATCTCCCACTACCGATATCGGGCACAAGTGCTGCAAACAATTTTCTGTTCCCTAATTTTGCCCATGGTTTGAGACGGAGTCTGAGTCTAATTACTCCTGGAGCAAGCTCTCCAACTGCCTTTGTGCAGAATGGCCCAAAGGGGAGATCTTATCATCATGTCATCACTGACGTCTATTCTTTCCTTACAGGTAAATGCTTAAAATAAACATTCAATAAATAAAAGTGTTGGCCTGTTGTCAGTTGTAAGGATCAAACAACTTGCATGGGGAGGCTCCTACCTGAAGGGCACGATGCCAGGGCCAGGAGTTACCCTAGAAGAAACTCCAAGCAAGAGCGGGCAACGAGACAGGCTTCTCTGAGTCTCACCAATTGCACATCACATCACAGAGAAGGGTTTCTCCAGAAAATCTAGCACTTGCAGGAAATGGGGGCCCTTCTGCTCATGGATCCCCCAAACTGTTTTATACTTTGTAGGTCCAAACCAGCACTTGAAACCAGCCAGTAATGGTGATAATGGGGGTTTGCAGCTTCTTCTATCTGGCCCCTTTGAAGGCTGAGCAGCAACTTTCTGAGATAGCCAGATCTCTCCAGTGGTTTCTTGTAACAAGCAATGTGGGAGATGAAACAACTGAAATGCCAGAGGACAACAACCGAGATGTCGAGTCTTCCTGTTGGAATGGCCACAAAACAGGACCATCTGCGCACCTCACGGCCAGATGGTCCAGAACAGTGCCATGATAAACAGTGCCATGCACTAAAAAGGGGCTCAGAGGCCCGGCAGAAACAAGCAGAATACAACCCTTTGGGCAAATTGCCAACCAAAACAATTCTGGGCAAATAGCGCCATTTCCACCTCAGAACAGCATTAAAGCAGACTGAAATTTAGGCAGATGACACTGTCATCATGGTGGGAAAGTGGATTGATGTACTTCTACTTAAGAACAGAACATGGCTCAGTGCAATCTGCATGTTATCCAGTCCTGTCTGACTCTCGGCAATTGTATGGGTCTGGTCTCTGCACATCTTCCGATCTTGCACTGCTTCTTTGTTGTTCTGTGCTCTGGCTGGTGTCAGCTTTGATAATGTCCAGCCACCGTGTTCTTGGCGGCCTGATTTCCTTTTACCACTAACTATTTCAAATCTGTATAATACCGTTCTTTAAGATCTTACCATTCTCATTGCAGCCTATTCTAGGAAGAGCCATGGAAACCCTTGGGAGCCTCCCTGGCTCTGACCACATAGAGAGCTTTGGGAGCAGAAGGCTCCACCACCCAAATCTTGCCTCTCCAAAGATTATCAGATGCCACTGACTATAGAATTCAAATTTGAGCCTTTTTCAAAAGGCTGAAACATGATCCAAGGTGCCTCAGTCTAGAATTCAAGTCAGAATGAACAAAGGGTTCACCCAAACTGCCTCCAGATAGTTCCTGACTATCCGAAGAAGGTCCACCACTAATGATGAAGGCTTAATCCCACAAGCAAAACTGGAGACTCATCCAAAATGTAGGACACAACTTCTTACTAATTTACTATGTAAGAACAGGAAATATGCATAGGTGGAAGCCCTGGAGCTAACACATAAATGGGATGAGATTAGTGTATTCTGCAGTAGCTGATCTTTATCATCAGCTGATTTACATCTGCACTAAAAGCAACTCATCGGTGCCTCCCTCTTGAGTCACACGATGTGTGTTTTGTGTTTCTAGAATGATTTATTGCTGTACCCAGGGACGCTCTGACCTGCCTGCTGAGAAAAATGGCTCCTCCACCACCCTTGCCATGAAATTAGGACCTTAAAATGGGCCACAGTATGCTACCACATTGCTTCAGCTCTTCCCAGCCACATGTCTAGTCTTACAAAGAGAAGGACCAGGGCTGACTTGATAGCAGAGCTCTTAATATCTGAGTGGCTGCCACAGAGGACCCGGTTTGTGGGGGCAATAAGCTGACTTTGTATAAAAAAGAACATCGCTGAGGGGGGGGCAAAGCCCTACTAAGCAGGTATATACAAAAGTATGAAGGCTATTGCTTAACGCATTGTAAGCTGCCCTGAGTCTCCGGAGAAAGGCGGCATATAAATCGAACCAATAAATAAATAAACAAAGAGGAGGGGAGGTCGACCTCTTCTCCAAAGCCCCCCCACCCCCCCAGGGCAGGACAAGAAGTAACAGATGGAAACTTGCCAGTGAGAGATCCAACCTAGAACTAAGGAGAAATTTTCTGACAGGGAGAACAATCAGTGGAACAACTGGCCTCTGGAAGTTGTGGGTGTCCATCACTGGAGGTTTGCAAGAAGAGATTTGCCTGAAATGGTATAGGGTTTCCTACTTGAGAAGGAGGTCAGACTAGAAGACCTCCAACTCTGTTTTTCTATGTTATTTTATGTAATTTTAGAATTCAACATATTGCAAGCAGTGAGAACTGAAGGTAGTTTCAAGAGAGACCATTTCAGTAGGTAAATGAAAAACAGTGGGAAGGATTTCAAAGATGGAAATTTTGAAGTGATAAATAGTTCAGCAGGATTGGAAATTTTTAAAAATCAGATAATTAAGATCCAAATAATATCAAAGAGGAAAAAATGGGAGACAGCTGATGAAACTGACATTATTGTATAAAGAATTCACTAAGAAACTGAGAAACAAAAGGGATCAGTTTAAAAAACGGAGAGCAGAGAGCAGATTAGCAAAAGCAGATAATCGAAAGATATCTTGAATCTGAAAAGATGGCATCATCATGAACGGGCAGTGGGTTGCAAAAGAGAAATGCAAATCAACATTGTTGAGGAAATGGTGAGAGAAACACTTAGCTGCCCTGAATCAAGTTCTCAGGACCAGACGGAGTTTAACCCCAGAGTTAAAGGAATTGGCAGATGTCATTACGGTATTAGAATTCTTAAAAATATATATTATTGCTTTCTCTGACAACGTGACTAGGCATTTGATAAAGTCGATCACACCCTTCATCTTGATAAAGTGGAATAATATGGTATGAACAGTCTCACTACCAGATGAATTTACAGTTGGGCAGAACAACCATAGTCAGTATCTGGTCCTTTACGGGTCCATGTCCACATGGAGGAAAGTATGCCCTGGCATTCTGTGGATTTCTGTACTGGGCCCTGTGTGTGGCAGAAAAATCTGGATGCCCAGATAACAAAAACAATTGGGACCTGCCTTGGCAGTATTACTTGTGAGAGAGCCCTGGTGTCCTAACAGAGCGGAGGTGTGTTGTAGTGGCCGAAAGAACCGATGCAGTTTTAGATGCAGCAACAGAGATATAGTGTCAAGTTCACAGAAGTTGGTAACCGTTGGATATTGTGTCCAGTTTTGCTTGTACAGTATAAGAAGGACGCTGAGGAACTGGAACAAGTGCTGAGAACAGCAACAAAAATGGGTGACCACCTTGGAGTCGAAATCCCAAGAAGAGGAATTGGATGCCAGCTGAGCAGAAGCACGAAGGCATCCCGAAAGACTGGAAGGGCTGTTGCTGGGAAGAGGAAATGGACTTTTCTCCAGGGCAGATAAGGACAGCAAGTCTCTGCCATGCGCTGGGTAGTGGCATGCTTCGGCCACTGCAGCCAACCGAGGCTTCAGAGATGGGTTGGCCACGAGTTCTGTCGAGAACCAGCCTCCTTGTCTATGGAGGTTCTCAATCCTCCAGGCCAGGGTTGTCCCAAAAGTGCTTTTTCCAAAAGGCAACTGGACTTTCTTGTTTTTTTCTTTGAAAACATTTAGCTTCTCATCCAAGAAGCTTCTTCAGTTCTGAAGTGAAACATTTCCGAAGAAAAATCCAAGAAAGTCCAGTTGCCTTTTGGAAAAAGCATTTTTGGGACAACACATCTGCTTTTCTCTGACCTCTTCCTCTTCCACTTGAGCTGGGGCGGTTGGCTGGCTAGGACTTTCCTGCAGCAGCAGGCCTACTGGGATGAAGTTTTTTGTCTCCTGAAGATGGTGGGGGCTTCTTCGAGGAAACCTCTCCCATCTAGTGTTCCCACAGAACAATCCCCTGCTCTTTGACCCAGATCAGTGTGTTGTGTGTGAAGAGGGGCACTGCCATTCATCACTCCACAATGCACACAGCCTTGCCCACAATTATCACTTGGGAATTCACCTTTGGCCTCCCCGCCATCCCCAGCCAGATTGCAATCTTTCTGTATTTAATGGCAACGGGAAACAACTATTTACTTTTTTATTAGCAATAAAATAAAACTGTAAAATGTAATTTTGTACGGAGCAAATGCCAATTGCATAGACAAGGAAATAAACTTTATAGGTTGCAAAAAGCTCTTTTAAGGTGGAACAGCCCAAGGCCCCCCCAATGATATCAAAGCCGCCAGGCAGGGAGGGGAAGAGAACCACAAGTCATTTTGCAGGGAAACGAGGGAAAGGGGAGAGCCAGACCTTGCCTTGGATGAGTGCAGGGAAATTTGGGCAGCAGGTCATGGCTAGAAATCTGAAGGGAACAAGCCAGGAGAGGAGAACGTGAAAGCAGAAGGCTGAAAGTGCCAGCTCAAGGCCACCTTGTGAGGAGGAGCAAAAGGCTGAGTGGGCAGCTGATAGGGAGGAGGCCAAGTTGTAGTCTTGGCGTTTTGGAGGACTAAGAAGCAGGGAACCCAAAGCCCAGCATGGCTCAGGTGGAAGGAAAGGAAAGGTTATGGTTACTCCCCAGCTGGCTGAGAAAAAGGAGGCAGCCCAGATCAGGACTGATAAGGGTGGAGCCAGAGCCCACATCGCCACCTGGCATGGATTGGGCTCTTCAAGGTCAGCAGAAGTGGCACTTGAAGGAGCTGGCAAAAGAAGGTGCCTGCAGGCGGGAGAAGAAGAGAACCCCAATATTCAGAAAGGAGAGGCGATGGTTTCCTGTCTGTAGTGGGCAAGGCACTGCCTGGGAGCATTTAGAGAAGAAAGCTTCCATTGCTAGCAGTTTGAAGTTTTCTCTTTTGATGGCTGGCAGGATGACTTGCTTATAGATCAGGAGAGAGCTATGGATGTAGCATATCTTGAACTCCGTATAAACCAAACCTCACAATATCCAGACCAATAAACTTAGACTGGGCAGTAGCGCAATGCGGTTGATTTGCAACTGCACCCAAATGGTTTTACATCAACCCAAGGAAAGTTCCAAGTAGGGCTTCCCAGAGTTGCAATTTGGCATGTTTTAAACACCTTTTTTGATAAGAGTTACTAGCTCAGAAACCAAGCGTCTGAATCTCGCAAAATCCATGACCTCAAATATTCTTCATAAAATAGTGAATGTAAGAATGTAGACTTATATACTGCTTCACAGTGCTCTCTAAGCTGCTTACAGAGTCAGTATATTGCCCCGAACAATCTGGGTCCATCATCAGCACATTGATGTTACCCACTCTGAACTGATAAATGACCCTTCCTTCTTGCTGGATATAAATGTTAAACAGTAAGGGAGAGAGAGCGGATCTTGTGGTACCCCATATTGGATCAACCAACAGATAGATTTTTCCTCCCTCTGTAACTGAAGCACAGCTACGATCACACGGTATCTGCAAATGCTAACCCTGCAAGTGACCTACAAAGTTGCAGAATACAGAGTAATAGGGTTGGAAAGGACCTTGGAAATCCTTCTAATCCAGCCCCCTGCTCAAGCAGGATGCCCTGTAGCAGAGGTGTAAAACTCGATTTCAGTGAGGGCCGCATCAGGGTTGAATTTGATCGGGTGTGTGGGGGAGGCTGCGGGGCGTGGCCAGCTCAACATCACTTCTGTCAGGGCACCTCTGGTGGCCCGGGCAGGGCTGGGGGGGGTCCATTGTCTCCAGCGGAAGAAGGTGAGACCAGGGAGAGTGCCAAATCCTTGTCCTTGCCGTCTGCTGATGGCCAAGTCCTAAGGGAGGATTTTCCTTCCTTCCTTCCTTCCTTTTCCTTCCCTCTTCATTCTCCTTTCTTCCCATCTTTCTTCCCTTTTCTTTTTCTTTTTCTTTCCTCTTTCCTGTCCCTTCTTGGATGCTCAAATGCAAAAGGGGAAACATTTTTCCTTTTGTTTTGTTTTGCTTCTGCTTTGGTTTGCTAGCCCTTTGCCAGCAAAAATGGAGCCTCAATAACCCCCATCCCCACCCCAAGCTCCATTTTTACTGGCAGAGGGCTGCAGGAGGCTGTCCAAGCTGAAAATGGGGCCTGGAAGGGCCAGCTTCATTTTTGCTGGCAGAGGCACCACAGGCTGGTCCTTTGCTGTTTCCAGGGCAGCCTTGTGGGCTGGATGCAGCCCGGGGGGCTTGAGTTGACACCCCTGCCCTATCCCATTTCAAACAAATGGCTGTCCAGTCTCTTCTTAAAAGCCCCCAATAATGGAGCATCACAACTTCTAGAGGCCAGCTGTTCCATTAGTTAATTGTTTACACTGTCATGAAATTTCTCCTTAGTTCTAGGTTGCTTCTCTCCTTGATTAGTTTCCATCCATGGCTTCTTGTCCTGCCTGCAGGTGCTTTGGAGAATAGGTTGCTCCCCCTCTTGTTTATGGCAGCCCCTCAAATATTGGAACATTGCTATCATGTCACCCTTAGTCCTCCTTTTCACTAGACTAGACATACCCAATTCCTACAACGGTTCTTCATATGTTGTGTTTTACTTCCAGCCCCCTAATCATCTTTGTTGCTCTTCTCTGTACTCTTTCCAGAGTCTTAAAAGCTTTTTATATTGTGGCAATCAAAACTGTATGCAATATTCTAACTGTGGTCTTAGCCAAGGCATTATAAGGTAGTATTATCACTTCACGTGATCTTCATTCTATCCCTCTATTAATGCAGCCTAGGATTGCATTGGTTTTTTGGCAGCTGCTGCATACTGCTGGCTCATATTTAAGCAATTGTCCACTAGGACTCCAAGATCCCTTTCACAGATGGTACCTGTTCAGCCAGGTACCACCAATTCTATACCTGTGCATTTGATTTTTCTTGCCTAAATGTAAAACCTTACTTTTCTCTACATTGAATTTCATTTTGTTAGATAAGGTCCAGTGTCAAGTCCGTCAAGATCTTTCTGTATCTTGAACCTATCTTCTGGAATCTTGGCTATTCCTGTCAGTTTGATGTTGTCTGCAGATTTGATGAGTTCCCCTTATATTCTCTCATTGTTCATGAAATTAAAGAATACTGGGCCTAAGTCAGAGCCTTGAAGTACTCCATTGCATACTTCCCTCCATGTAGATGCAGTTCCATTGAGGACTACATGTTGGGTGCAATTGGTCAGCCAGTTCAAATCCATCTGGTGGTGATGCTGTCTAACCCACATTTTTCTCTTATCAAGTAAATAGGCTGTGGTCAATTTTATCAAATGCCTTACCGAAGTCCAAATAAATTCTATCCACAGCATTTCTCTGGTCCACTAATTTAGTCACTTTGTCAACAAATACAATAAGATTTATCTGGCGAGATTCGTTTTTGACTTCTGGTTATGACTTTGTTTGCCTCAAGATGTTCGAGATTCATTGCTTGGTTATCTTTTCCAGGATCTTCCCAAGTATCGATGTCAAGTTGATTGATCTGTAGTTTCCTGGATCCACTTTTTCCCTTTTTTGAAGATATGAACTACATCAGTTCTTTTCCAGTCCTCTGGCAGTTTCCAGTGCTCCAGGATCTTTGAAAGACATGGTTCAGTGATTCTGAGATCATGTCTGCCAGTTTCTTCAGAACCTTGGGGTGTGATCCATTTGGTCCTGGTGATCTGAACTCTTAAACCTTCCAGCAGCTCTTAAAATAATCCAGGTATTTATAAAACAACGATTGGCCTTGAGGCAGAGCAGCTGTTACCGAAAAAGTTATTAGCCAGACAATAAACAGTTAACAAGTTGCACTGAAGCTGCAACTGAAAGGAATGCATTGCAAAGCTGTATCAAGATGCAAGATGTTTTGAGGTAAGATATGAAGGCTAGGAGAATTTTTGAGAACATTTCTCTGATAAGATTCCTGTAAGCTCTACAGTAATGGAAGGGTCATAGAAATGAACTTTTTGATCAGATGGATGGCTACCCTGATCTATGACCCTGAAGTGATCCAACAGTCAGCCTGAGGGAATGCAGTCTTGTCTATAAAAGGGCTGGTGGGGGGAAGTAAGTTGAAGCCTCATCATTTTTAGCTCCACATTCCCCAAGATAATAATTTCACTGCCTGAGCAAGTGAAGGTAGGGCGCTTATATTACAAAAATAAAGCTTTTCAAATCAACCAGTAGTGTTGTGGTTCAGAGCTTCCCAGCCCGCGACCCACTACCAGGGCCCCCCCTTGCCCAGAACCATCCCCTCTCCCCCCACTCCCAGCCTGCAAAGCCAGAAACACTCTTGGGAAACACTCTTCTAGTTCACTCACTTTGCTCTGGCCTCTCCATTAAGAGATTGCCAATTCTGTAGCTGAGGACCAGCCTCTGTCCTGCCCCACCACCCTGAGTCCCTCGAGTCACCTGCAGTACAAGCAGAATTGGGCTGATGTTCAAGTAAGGCAAAGGACAAAGGTCCTCCTCAGCTTTTACAAACATCTCTTCCTTAAAAGAGCCAATATTCTTGGTTAGTCAATGCTTGGGCTTCTTAATCTACTAGAATGGATGGAAATCTGACTTACATGGAATGGTTGGATAAGTATGGGTTCTCAAGACCAATCATTTCTTTAGAACTTGTTATATCAAGAATTGATTTATAATTCAAAAAGATAAGAACATAGAATCCTGGGGCTGGAAGGGACCTCGAAGGTCTTCTAGTCTAAACTCCTGTCCAACGTAGAAGACCTTATATTATCCTTGTCAAATGACTGTCCAGTGTCTTCTTAAAAACCTCCAGTGATGGAAGATCCACAACTCTGGCCACCAAACTGTTCCATTGGTTAATTGTTCTCACTATCAGGAAATTTCTCCTTAGTTGTAGGTTGGTTCTCTCCTTGAATAGTTTGCATCCATTGCTTCTTGTCTTGCCTTCTGGTACTTTGGAGAATTAGTTGCCCCCCTCTTCTCGGTGACATCCCCTCAAGTACCGTAAGATAATTATCCTAGTCCTTCTCTCCATTAGACTAAATATACCTAGTTCCCTCAACCATTCATCATATGGTTTAGCCTCCGTCTTTGTTGCTTTTCTCTGCACACTTTGTAGGGTTTCAGCCTCTTTTTTATATCATGGTGACCATATTTGGATGCATTATTCAAGTGTCGTTTCACCAGTGTGGTAAAAGCAGTACTATCACTTCTTGTTGTCTCGACACTATCCCTCTGTTGAAGCAGCCCAAGATTATAACTGCAGTACATTCCTGGCTCATACTTCAATGGTTCTCCAGGCTTCCTCTCACAGTCACGACTGTTGAGCCAGCTACTTCCTGCACCTGAGTATTGGATTTTTCCTGCCTAAGTGCAAGACCCGACTTTTCTCACCACTGAACTGCATCTTCTCGAATAGGACCCCATGCTCCAATCTGTTACGATCCTTCTATATCTTGAGTCTATCTTCCAAAAGTTAGCTACTCCCCCAAGCTTGGTGACATCTGCAAATTTGCTGAGTTCCCCTTCCCTCCTCTACATCATTTATGAAGATGTTGAGTCCTGGGCCCAAGACCAAATCTTGTGCCATCCCATGGTATGCTTCCCTCCTTGTAGATGGAGTTCCATATAAGAATTTTAGAATAATGAAAAGGTATTTGTGTTGGTATGGTAGGCTGAAATTGGATCCACAGATTAGTAAACCTTTAGCTGTTCATGCCATCTATAAATCTTGCCAAACATTTACAATAAAATTGCAGACTATGCCCACAGAAGTGACTGAGGGTAGATGTCAGTGAATCCTTGTTGAACATACACTCTGTCCTTCTTCCACATTGTCTTTATTCTGCCCTTTCTAATTATCAGTTCATGAGAAACACATTGAAAAAAGATGGACAACCCTCAGCTCAATTTAAATGAAAAAATATATGATTTTCATGAGGTCGTGTCCCAGAGCAGGGAGGCTGGTTAGCATTCCTCGCACAAAAGATCCTTTTGACCCATGTACAAATGGCAGAAGGTGTGCTGATGATGAATTGTGGTCTTTTGTGTTAACTGTATTTTGCTTTACTTTTAAATTGTTGTATTTGTTAATGTTAAGTCACCATAGCCCATTGCAAAATAGGTGTCTGGGTATTGTCCCCTATTGGACTCTGGATTTGCCAGGAGAGGTCTATGACTGTAGAGGCCAGAACCTCTTGAGCCATCTCAGACCCAACCCTTGGTGAAAGCAGATTGAAATTCCTCACGACCATAAGCCTGGGCAACTCTGCCACCAATCAGAAATAGAGCTGAGCAACTCAGGTAGGGAGGTTGCTTTGCAGCAGGGAGGCTGATACAATATCCAGAGTCTTAGCTGATTGCCAGAGCCCAACTTAAGGGACAGGGTTTTACATCCAGCAACTGTGGGGCAGGCTCCTGAAAGCCATAAGAGAATCCCAGATGACATCTGCCACACCCTCACCCCTGCCCTGGAGACTTGGCTGCTGCCACACACCCGAAACCCAGTCAGGCACATTTCCAAAAGGGGAACCGGTCCTTGCACCCAGCCCAGCCTCGGCAACCCGGGCCAGGTGACCCATTATTGCAGACTGATATGGAGTTTAACAGCAGCAGCTGAAAGCCAGGAGCTCTGAGGATCTACTGAGCTGAAGCTTCTGGGGTTGAGAAGCAGGAATAAGCAGAATAAGGACCCCGGGCCTTCTTTTCTGAAAGCAGCCCACCCTCAGTCTCCCATCACCCATCCTCCACCCCCAAGATGTTTCCGCTCCCCTCCCCTGAGACCCTTCAGCCCCATGTTTGCTGCTGCCAATCCAGCCCAGGTCTTGCATCATCTGCAAGGGGGCTCTTACACATTGAGACTGGACCACCATAAGACTTTCCTACATATTAGAAACATATTCATAACAGCAAGAATCATTCTAGATTTCATCAGATGCACAGAGAGAGAACCATTATCCAACCAACATACAAAGGGTGTGTATAAAGAGAAACAAAATGCAGGAGTAGAGCCGGAGAGAAATACTTTACAAGCAGTGCCCGTTCATCCAAGAGTTACTGGCTGGAACAAGCATTCTTGCACTTATGAGCCAATGAAGACAGGCAAGGAAGCGAAAGTCTTGTCTTTGATCAACCAGAAACGGCATCAAATGTACTGGTGAATTCTACTTTTACAGTGACAATAGATTTGGCAATTTCGTTTCCAAAGAATGGCTCCCTTGAAATCTTTCAACGTGGTCATTTCTAATATCAGACTGATTTCATTTTGCATACTGTATTGTCCAGTGTGGAGGGCAGACCCTCCTTTAGGCTGCAGTTGCTTTGGGGACGCCCCACCTAGAGAATAGCCTCTGTGCCAAGAGGGAAGCTGGAATGGAATCCTTGCCTGGCACAGGAACCGCCACGGGTCCTGCAAATTCCTCTGGCCTGGGTCATTGCTGAACAGGGTTGTTTTTTTTCCTGAGCTCTGAGTGAAATCGAAACTCATTGTTTTGTGTCCAGTCTTCCCAAACCAGTGTAAACAATTCTGCCCTGCCTGGCGCAGGATTGCCTTTCAGAGGCCTGGGAACAACAAACACCTCTCTCTGAGTAAACAGGCCCAGCACTTTCCACCTTTCCTCTTGAGTTTCTCCTTTCCAGACTCTTTCTCATCTTGGTTGCTCTCTTTTGGGCACATTCCAGGTGATCAATGTCTTTCCTAAAAGGTGGTGCCCAAAACAGGGCATGACAGCCTAGGGGCAGCCTGATCAAAGTAGAGTTTTGATTTGAATACTTTACTTGTGTTGATGCAGCCCAAAATTGCATTTTTTTTTTTTTTTGCAGCTGCATCAGACTTTTGGCCCAAGTTTCTCTTACAATCCATCAATTGCCCCAGATATTTTCCCAGGTAGAGCTGCTTTGCACTTGTTCCCCCACATCCTGTCCACATTCCACTTGAATTTATCCTCACTGAAGTTTGTGTTCCTGGTTCCTAATATCGATTCAACTTGTCAAGGTGCTCTTGAACATTGAAACTCTCATCTAAGGAGTGCACTATCACCACCCATATATGAAAGGTTGATAACTGAATTTCCCAATTCCAAGTGGGATTAACAACTATTCAACCAGCTCCATATCAATCTAATGGTAGTTCAATCCAGTTCATGTATTGCCATTTTTGCCTTGAATTTCAAGGGTGACTCTGCTGAATGAAGAATCAACCTGATCTTTTTCATTCAACAGAGCCACCCTTGAAATTCAAGGTAAAGATGCCAATACATGAACTAGATTAGACTACCATTAGATTCGGTATCTTGAGAACCCCTGCTGGATCCTTGGTTCTTGCCAAGCAATTAATTATTTTTAACTGATCCCTCAAACTGACCTAGCCCCCACTTTTTGGGGGGCTGTTCTCCAGTGTTACGACATGATGCCTAATTTCTGAAACTACCATGAAAAGGGCTCCTGGAAAACCCTTAGATGTAGGTTGGGTTCCTCCTGACAACATCATCAACTTCCCCTCCTCCTTTTTCTCCTCCTGTTCCAACTGGGGTTCAGTCTTCAACCCAAGGGAGAAAGTGTCATGAAGAATCTCAAAGGGGCAGGGCTTAAACATGTATGAGAGAAAGGTAGGCAGGGAATAGCTCTTTACTATGAATGTGCTCAAATATCCAGAGCAAAATCACATGCAAACCAAAAGAAACAAGAAGTTGACAGTCCTGGTCAAAGCATTTCATGGAAAAATCCTGGGAAATGGGAGAAGTGGCAGTTGACTGAAGCAGAGATTTAATGTCTGAAGATTTGAAAAGTGGGGAAAGGAGGATGCTAAGATGAGCTCCATCAAGCAACCTAAGAAGAGGAGTCTAGAGCAGATTGTCAAGAGATCAGCCTGAGAGCACAAGAAGTCAGTGTGGGTTTGTCAAGAACAAATCTTGCCAGATTAATTGTTTGACTGGATTACTTCCTAGATGGGTTGTGAAGAAGTTGTAGTCATAAGATTTAGTTTATTTAGCAAAGCATTTGACAAAAGTTCTTCATAATTTGCTGATTAGCTAGCAGGATATGAGAGAATTAAGTGGATTTTTTGTTGGCTTGAAAGGCATCCTCATAGCAACTTATCAAAAATTGCAAATCAGGTTGGAGGAAGCTATTGAGGAGGTAGCACCAGTTCAGTCCCTAACCTAAGGATGTTGCTTAAGTAATGAAGGGAACACTTCACCCTAGAGAAAAGGTGGCCACAGCCTCCAGAAGAGGAAGCTGCAGGTGTGCCCAGAGGAGGGTGCCAGCTTGTGCCCTGGAGCGAAGGAAGCTGTATTTGAGAATTGGTCTGGCAAAGGTTTTGTACGCCCTAGTTAGCAGTACAATGTTACTGGAGAAGAAGCTTTGCAAGATTAGGTTAAAAATTCTTAGTGCCTTTTTGGCAATGCTGTTGCAGTGAGCTCTGGGGCTTAGATCCTTTGACATGAGTACTCCTAGGTCCTTGACAGAGTGAGGGTCATCTACGAGGTCGTTTCCGCCCAACCTGTATTTTGTGCTCTGATTTTTATTGCCAATGTGTAGGGTAGAGCATTTATTAGTTGAGATTTGGAGTTACCAAATGCGCGACCATTCTGACACATGGTCAAGGTTGCTTTGTAGGGCAGCAGCATTGTCAGTGGTGTTAAATAATTTTACGTCATCAGCGAAGAGGACGCTGCTGCTTTTAATGTAATTGCATAGGTCGTTGATGTAAAGCAAAAAGAGTGGATCCTAGAACGCTGCCTTGGGGGACACCGCTGTTAACTGGTGCTGGATTTGATCGGGCCCTCCCTATTTTGACTACTTGTTGCCTGTTTGACAGGAACGTGGGTATCCATTTGTGCAGGGATCCAGAAATGCCATAAGAACTTAGTTTTAACAGTAGTTTGTTGTGGACCACTGAATCAAAGGCTTTGCAGAAGTCTATGTAAACTGCGTCTACTACTTTACCCTGGTCAAGATGTGTGGTCCAAATGTTTCTGCAGTGTAGGAGTTGCAGATTACAGGACAATTTTTTCCTGAAAAATTTCCTGAATCCCCTCCATGGGGATTATGTTCCTGAGGGAGGGGAGAAGGCTCTTCTCCTTGGTCCTGCCTTGGGCCTCCTTAGGGGAGGAAACCCATAGCATTCCCTGCCTCCCCTCTCTGGTGGACCAGGTAGGTCTGATTGGGAAAAGAGGGTCCCTCAAATAACCTGGTCTCTAGCCATGTAGGGCTTTGAATCTTGAATTGGAGCCCAAAGCCAATGCAGATTGCATAGCAGTGGTACCCCCAGGCCACAACAAAGAGCACCCATTACCAATCACAGTGCTGCAGTGATAGTATGAGCATTAACAGGCCGATACAAATACCAGGCAAAGTTATGAGAAAGATGATTAAGCAGTTGGTTTGTGGACCTTGACAGGATCCAGGAGGGGATTATCAAGAGTGGGTCATGTCAAACCAACCTGATCTATTTTCTTGATATAGAGACCAGTTTGGTTGACTACAGAAATGCCTTGGACATAAAGTACTTTTACTTCAGCATTTAATAAAGCCTCCCCCGAGGTCCTAGACCAGAACTGGACTCTGTACCATTAGATAAACACAGGGCTGGCTGAACCCCTGTACCCACCACCAAGTGTACATGAATGGCTCTGCTGTTGAATGAAGTCCAAGTCTTCTCAGTTTGAGTTCCTGTGCAGTTCCAGTGTGATCATTCCTCTCCATTATGCATTGGGCGAACCACGCATGAAATATTGCATTCAATTCTGGGCTCCATATTTCAAGAAGGATAATTGGCAAAATGGAGCTTGTCCAGAGGAGAGCAACCAAATTGACAAGGGACCTAGAGGGAAATTCATATGAAGAACAGCTGGAGATATTGCATGTGCTTTGCTATAGTTTAGATGATGGTGGGGAAACTGTGTCTTTCTGTGCCTGAAGGGTTGTCAGAAGATAGGGAAGGAATGTTTAAAGTTGGTTCAGCAATCGGGGCAAGGAATGGTAGCCTTAACAATCAGGTCTCTTCAGCAATAGAACCGCTGCCTCAGGAGATGGCGGCCACCTGCTGAAGAAGCTACACAGGACAGAGGGTTGACCTCAGTTGCCTTTAAGATCTCCTTTCAGTTTTAGCATTTTATGATTCTGGATCACACGGAAGTTCATTATTTCAGAGGGCACAACACAGCAACAGCTTTAAATCACAAAAAGGCAAATTTTGACTGAATGTAACGGAAACAGCCAACAGTGACAAAATGATGGTGGACTCTTCCTCATTGGGTAAGGTCAAGCAGAACCTTGATAGCTATTCATTAGAAGGGTGTCATGTACAGGGGAGAGCCTTCGTTGCCTCAGTGACTCTTCTAGGATTCTAAGGGTTGGCATACACACCTGTTTTAGAAAACGATCTGGGGCCAATGAGAGAATCTTTGGTCCAACAGCAGGTGAGAAGCAGGCATGTTGGCAGAACTCGACTCCCTTGTCCACTTAAGCTGAATGCCCCTCATGCTCCAAGCAAAGCTGTCACATCTGAGGCCTCAAGGGCTATGAGGAGCTCCTGGAATATCAGCCAGGCTGGTCACCTTCAGGTGCCCTTCTGTTCCAGGTGGCTGGCTTGTTCCAGCCGGCCACCGTGCTCCCTTAAGAAGCTGTTGACAAAACATGGGGGTGGGGTGAGGTGGAGAGAGAGAACAACTCAAAACCAGTTAGTCTTAGTAAAACGCTTAAGGGGAAAATACCAGTTCAGGCCATTCCTCTTTCAAGGTCAGAGTCTTCCATGTACTCAGGTGCTGCCCATACAACACTCTAAACAACCTGTATTTTCACTTTAGACATCCCCCCATTAATGCATTTCAATCCAAATTCACGTAACTTGAGAACAAGCAGGTCTGCTAGACACGGGTCTCTCCCTTTGGCCACCCATGTGCCTCAGCTGCAGGAGTTTCCCAGGACTCGTCAGCCTCCTTGTCACCAGGCAAAGCTGCAGTGGTCGTCCACAGCATGCCAGTTTGGCAATGTGGGAACAAAAGCTGGTGCCCTATAGGAGACCTTGCCATATGGTAGGGACCTTTTGAAACCTCACATGGGGAGAGGGGGTCTCGGCCAGACAATAGCAAGAGCCTTTAGACTTATATACCACTTCACAATGTTTTCCAACCCTCTCTAAGAGTCAGCCCCTTGCCCCCAACAATCTGGGTCATCATTGTACCAACCTTGGAAGGACGGAAGACTGAGTCAACCTTGAGCTGGTCAGGATCGAACTACTGGCAGGCAGCAGAAATTACTTGCAGTACTGCATCCTAAGGACTATTCACACAATTTTCAAGTTTCTAATACAGTAGAAGCTGCATCCATTCCAAAATTGCGGGTGGGGGGAAGCTACTTCTGCTGCTACCACCGGCCCTCCCTCCAACCACTGGTTGGGTAAGAAGACTAGAGAAGTCTCTAAAGCCCTTGATAATAAAGACAGGCCAAAGACACCCCAGCCCTTCTTGCAGGTGGCTTCCCATCCAGAAGTGGGGGCCCTCAATTCCAGAGACGATCCCGGCTGCCAGGGACCAAGAGCCCTGTCAGGCCAAGGAAGGGAAGCTGCCAGGTTCTCTTTACACCCGAGTTGGGAAGAGGCTTCAGCCAAAGGGGGAGGGAAGCTTTAGTGCAACAGAGAGGACGCCTTGACTCTCGGTGGCAGAGCTGATCTGATCGCCCTCCGGTTCCTCCTTGGCTTTTTCCAATTCCTTCCTTATCCAAGAGCTCCTTGAGAAAGGGCTGAGCCTTGTTGCCAGTCAGATTTCTCCTTGGGTGGGTCTGGCACTGTGGCTGCACCCTGCTTTTTGCTCCCCCACTTTTATGTTCCTGTGAGGTCAGCCATGCATGCAGTCAGAAACTAAGGCAAGCAAGGCAGGGCCAACAGACTTTTGCAATCACGAGACAGATGAAGTTCACTTCCCATTTACCTGCATTTTTCTTTTTTGATGCTTTAGTTCCCTTGGCATACGGCCTGGGAGCCTTGGTCCTCTGGCCCTGTCGAGCCAAGCCAGTGGCACCCCTGGGGAGAAACAGTGGGAAGATACGGAGAGCTTCTTGCATGGAAAGAACCACATCAACTACGCCTTGCAATCAGGGAGCAGGAAGACCTCAACCATCTTGGATGGAAGGCCTCAGCCATCCTTCAGCCTGGGTGCTTCAGTCAGCCTTAGATTCCTCCAGGGCAAGTTTCAGGCTACTGGCCTGAGGACGAGAGGTGCAGTGGCCAGTCCTGGGCTATTTCTGCTTCTCCATTTCTTGGGGGAGCCCCTCCCATGCCATCGGTGAGCCATTTGCCCTTGCAGCCTACCCTGAAGACATGGTGACCGAGGGGCCATCCTCCCCTGCTGGCCTTGTGCAAAAGACGCCTGCAACCCATCTGGGAGCAAGAGGGGAAATGGAAGGATCAGGGGGAGACGGCCTGGGCCTCTGCTTCTCTTCTGCCCAGCACCAAAGCAGGAGTGGGGGATGAAGGCGAAGGCAGAAGCATAGAGAACTGGCTACGGAATACTTTGCCAGTCCAGAAGCCATCACAGGGTGGGACCAGCCATCCCTGAAAAGCTGAAGCCCAGAACAGCGTGCAGAAACTCAGGTGCATCAAATCTTGGGACTTTCTGACAAAAGACGTGGCCCCCTAATACTAAGTTGCATCAGTTCCATCAGATTCCCGGAGCTTCTTCAACTCTTCCACCTCATACAAGGAAGATCATGTTGAATGATGGACTTTCTCAGGAAAAGATTTGAAGGCTGGTTGCTGAATATAGCAATAGTGGTTCGTGGTGTAAGTAAAGCATGCCTATGAATCCAATGAATGCTTAATGAACAGTTCGGATTTCAGCTGGAATGCTTGGTGCCTTTTTGGGGTGTGTGTGTATGTATATGTGTGTGTGTGTTTTCATACTTTTGCATGCAAACTCTGTTGTCAACTAACAATTCACATGATATCAGACAAATTATATGGTGCAGCAAGGAATATGGATTTAACAACTAATTATTAACAACCAAGGTAGCTTTATTTAATAGAAAGGAATGAACAATTTCTACATAAATGGTGAAAAACAAGATGAATGTGTATATCCCTGAAGGACGTTTACTGAAGACAGGAAGACAGATGGAGGAGTTGAGACGGTGAGCAGCAGGAGGAACACTGGCCAGAAGGTGCAAAAATGGCTCCGTACCCATCTGTCCTTCTGCTCACTTTATTAGACTACAGGGAGGTGAAAGTTAAGAAATAAATAATGGATTTACAATGAAATGTCTTCCCTTGCGAACAAAGCATGTTGTTGAATGGGGATGGAATGAGTCCTTCAAAGTGTGTGTGTGTGAATGCAGAAGAGATTGCAGACTGAAGGCGGGACAAACACAGACCGAATATGGGGGAAGCCCCAGCACAATAGGGGCGCTTTGGTCACCCCGAGAGAACCACATGAGAATCCAGTTGCGAAACCGACATGTGAAGGGAGAACACGTCACGAGAAAGAGGCAGAAAGTGGTATTTCATTGAGAGTTTTCAGAAACAGAACATGAGAAGTTTGAAGAACAAAAGGCAGCCAGGCCAGACCAAGAACAAGAGGAGTAAAAAGGGAGGGAGGGGAGGGGGAACGCTTCCAGCTACCTTTCCCATCCCATCTTTTTTATTTTCTTTGACTGCTTTCCACTCCTCTTTCCACCCAAGGAGCCGTATGTGTGGTGTGGAGAATCTCTTTCTGAACCTCTCCAAAATGCCAATGGCTCTGGAGACTTGGGCCACGTCGGAACCTGTGGCAGAGCAGAGACTGTGCTGCATTGGCTCCTCTGCCTGGCCTGAGGTACCCTAAAGACCACCGGAGAAAGGGGCCCCCAGCAGCAGGCAAAGCCCCCTTCAGCTCTTGCTCTTCTTCTCTGGACTCTGCTCAGGGGCTGCTGGGCCCCAAAGCTCAGATGTGGAGGGAGGGCGAGAGAAATGCTGTTGGAGAAGAAGGCGGAGGGGGGAGGGGGTGGGGTGGGGGGCTAGCCAACAATCAGTTTCTGTTCTGGGTGGGGGGGAGGAATTCCACACAGCTCAGTTTTCAAAGCACTTAATGAACAGCAATTGAAAACGTAACAGACGAGATAGGAAAAGAGGAACAAGGCGGCTTGGCCAGATTCGCAAGAACAGCTTTTACTTCTCGTTTCTAACACTGAATTCCAGGAAGGGCCAAGCAGGCCTCGGAGGCTCGTCCTTGGATGGAGGCAGCCACATGGGTGGTGGGGACAGCAGCCACCCACCCCCCGAAACAGAGGCCTCAACTCCCCAGCCCTGAGCGGGAGCAGCCACACAAGCACACGGGCCAACACTCTGGCCAAGCAAAGCTTGCTCCTCAAGGCAGAAGGGGCCAAGCAGGACCCCCCCCCAGCCCCTCTCGGCGAAGGGAGACAACCTCCCAAAGGGAAAAGCCTCTCCAGTTCCCCCTCCTGCCTCTTCCAGCTCAGGCACAGCCTTGGAGGGCTCCTCACACGGCCACGCTGGCTGACTGTGCCAGGCCCAGGGCCTGCACCAACTCCTCACTCAGGCCGCTCTTCAGGGTCCGCCTCACTGCAAGGAAGGAAAGAGCGGGGGTTTGTGTCAGGGAGATGCAGAGGCCCTTGGAGGAGGCGGGGCCTGCTTTGAGAGGAACCCGGAGCCAGCAGTGCGGGGGGGGGAGACGTCTCCTCCCACTCCTTTATTCCACATCAGTCGCCCACTCCAAGAAAGAAGCCACGTCTGGGCTCCACCGAAGTGACAGTGCAGGCAACACTTACAAGACTTCCTGTTCCCACGTGATCGCCGGCGCTCTTTGGCCGGGCCTGAGCGTGCAGGAGACCTCTGGGTCACGGACTTGACCAAGCGGTTCATGATCTCCTCAGAAGCATCCTCGAGAGAGCCAGCAGCTTCCTCCTGGGGGGTGGACTCTCCGGCGGGACTCTGCTTCCCAGCACCTAAATGGAAAAAATCCTGAGGGGTGGAGGGAGTTGCTGACATGCTTCTGCAAGGGTGTGTGTGTGTGGAATGTGAGTCTGTGTGTGTGAGGGGGGTTGAGCCAGCTCACATCGTCTCTCCACGTAACTGCAGTGCACCTTTCAGTCCCCCCTAATTAACTTCAAACTTTCTCAGAACCCTAAGTGGGTCTCTTTGGCCCCATCCTTCAGCAGATGAGACTTCGTCTATCCTGGGCATGCCTCTTTCCTCTGCCCTGCTGACCTGTTCCCAGGATGTGCTATCATCTAAAGATAACCCAGGTGAAACCTGCAGCAAGCAGTTGGGCGAAGGGTCGAGCAATCCTCCCTGGGCCCGATTCTGTTGTGAGAAAGAGGCTCCCTTTAAATAAGAGCTCAACATCTGGAAACAGAGATGGAAACAGGCATGCCTTGGGGTCAGTGGGTTCCTCTTGACAGATCTGCAGAAGGTCACTGGCCAAAGAAAGGCCACAGAAGGCTACAAGTGCATACTTGGGTTGCTGCTCTGCAGAAAGCCAGGGAAGGAGTGGGAATGACCTCCCAGTAGCCCTTTGCACCAGGAGGCTTCTCTGCATTCTGATGAAGCCACCACAGGCCGTCTTGTGCATCGTCTCCTTTCACACCATCCAATTCACCTCTGCAGGAAGGCCTGGCCCCACCACCTGTCGCCACTCCGGGGTCAGAGCACCGAGCGCTTACTAATTCAGCTAACAGGACTTAAGATCTGCCTGGATCAGACCCCCACAGGAGATGGAGGGCAGCAGGTGAATACCGGAGGGCCTTTAGTAATGCTAGGAGCTACGGAGGGAGAGAGAGGGGGGGAAAAACCGAGGCATCCAGAAGGACCTGAAAGGGGGACAGGGGATGGGGACTGCTAGCAGCTGCCAGAGAGCCCAGAAAAGGGAGCCCTGCTCAGGAGGACGCCCAGGCCAAATCCTGTACCAGCCGCCCCAGGGCTACCCTGTTTCCCCCAAAAGAAGACCTCCCCTGATAATAAGCCCAATCGGGCTTTTGAGCGCATGGCAATAAGGCCAAGCGCTTATTTCAGTCTTCAAAAAAAATAGAAGGCAGGGCCTTATTTTCGGGGAAACACAGTGGTTCCTACCTCTGCTGGTGCGAGAGCGGTGGCCAGGGCCTTCTGCTGGGGAGACAAGCAAACTGGTCATGTCTTTATGGCTGGCTTCGTCCTTCTGCTCTGGACTGGCCGATAGCACAGCATGAGGGGCACAGATGTCTTCGGTCTTGCTAGCTGCAGCAAACTTCTCCATCTGCAAAGAGAGAAGATACCCACGGATGCAATCCCCAGGGTGGCTCTTCCGCCTTCCTCTGTTCTTGGCAACCGTAGGGCCTCCCAGAGGAAGGGAGAGGACGCAGATGGATTGCCTCTTTTTGGGTGGCCCGCTGGACTCAAACAAAACTTTTTGAGCAACCTTGGATGGCTCACCTCAGTAATCATCCTGCCCCGTGTCTTGTTCCTCTCCCGACAGGCTGCCCGCTTCTTTTGCTGCTGCAGGACACGCTCTCGGCATGTGTGGTACTCCAGGGCAAATTCCCGCAGGAGCCGGCAGAAGCTGGTAACCCTCATGTTCTGCGCCGAGTGTGCGTCGTAACCCAGGAACAGGAGAAAGGCGCGGAACCTTGAGAGACAGAGAGAGAAAGCATGAGCCTTGGTGGTGCAGCGGTTAGAGTGCAATACTGCAGGCTACTTCTGCTGATTGCCGGCAATTTGGCAGTTCAGGTCTCACCGCTCAAGGCTGAATCAGCTTTCCATCCTTCCGATGTGGGTAAAATGAGGACCCAGATTGTTGGGGCAAAAGGCTGACTCTGTAAACTGCTTAGGGCAGTAAAGCACTATGAAGCTACAAATTGTAGTTGGCACTGCAGGAATCTGCTCAAGTGTGTCCACTCACCCTCTTCCCTTGGAAGGACCTCCGGGGACCCCAAAAAGAGTGGGCTGAAGGATGCATGGAGCAGCAGAAAAGCAAAAATCAAGAGCCTTGATAGTATGGTGGTATACGCACCCTGTTATTAACACAGTTGCCTGCAATTTCTGCTGGTTCGAATCTCTCCAAGGCTCAAGGTTGACTCAGCCTTCCATCCTTTCTAAGGTAGGTGAAATGAGGACCCAGTTTGTGGGGGCAATAAGCTGACTTTGTATAAAATATACAAAAGTATGAAGGCTATTGCTTAACGCATTGTAAGCCGCCCTGAGTCTCCGGAGAAGGGCGGCATATAAATCAAATTAAAAAAAAAAAATGCTGCCCTCCCCCTTGGAGAGGAAGACTGCAGCACTTGGGCAGAAAATCCCTCTAGGGACAACCTGGTTGGTCTCTCATCATTCCAGACTAAATTCCCATCTCATTTTTCAGCTCCAAGCATGATAAAGGTCTTTTTTAAATTAGATACTCATCAACTTAACATTAAACGAGCAATTACTACAAAATAAGCAAATCACCAAATTGAACAAACGCACGAAGAAAAGGAGGAGGGAGAGAGGTGACAGCAGTTTGTCCCGATGGGGCACCTGAGAAGGGAGAGCAAGCAGCATGGTTGTCTTCGTAAGGCCACAGCTCCTGCTGGCCCCACACACTCTCGAGGCAATGTCCTTGGCTTCCCCTGGCCTTCCTCTGGGGGTGCCCCAGCTTCCATCCAGATACAGCCCTGATCTGAAGACCCCCCAACGGTGGCGAGATCCATGCAGTGGCCAGCAAGTGAGGCAGGCAACTCAAGACTCCCCTTTGTACCCAGACACTGAACCACTTGGTCAAATTCTAGCTATGCCATTGGTGGGGGCTGTTTTCTGGATGTGGGGTCTGGATGTGGGGTTTCACCTCAGGGATGTAAAAAATTGTACTGCCCGGTGAGCCGAGCTTCCAGGGTGACGTCATGGTGTTGTGATCCAAGAAACGGAGCTCTGTCTTCTTGGATTGAATTTCTGCGTTTGGAAGCCGGTAACGGCAAGAGCTGACCCTGGAGAGGTCGGTTCTGTAGAGGGGAAATTCTCGGGGTAACAGGGAGGTGCACAATCCCGTTACAGAAGGAAGAACCCCTTAATTTTCAGCGTGGAAGAGACCGTCTGTAATGGTCGGATCCAGAGGCGTGATGGTCCATTTGAATAGAGAAGGAAGCAAGAAGTGGAAAAACAGCTAGAAGCATCAGTGAATTGAGACGGGACAGAGCGAGTTACTGGGCTACTCCCCTAAATTGGTGGAACTTAAAAGGTGAGACAAGGGAGTCTCTAAAAAGAAAAAAAATGGCGCCCCAGGCGGTGAAGCAGAACAGCATAAAAGAAGTGGAAGAGAGAAAAGAGGACGATTGGAGAAGCTGAAAGGAAGAGAAAGGAAGGAACTTGAATTCCGGTACAGATTGGGACTAATTTGATCGGGATTTAAAAGTGAAAGAAGGTGGACTGTGGACTTAACAACTTAAACAATGAGGTTCGGAGTGTGGATTAGAGTGACAGCAACAGTGACAGTGCATATTAAGAGGAGCAGACATCTTGGAAGAAGAAGTTAGAAAGTAGTGAGCGGAAGAGGATTGGACAATGTAAGGAAGTAGGAAAGCAGAGGACTTGTTTAGAACTATTAAGAAAATGTAGGCTGGTGAGATTAGAAGCCAGAGGTGTATATTGTATATATTGTCTATTTAGAAGTAAATAATATGGTATATGTCTAGATTATTTTTACTTTTATTATTGTCATTATTGGTTATTCAACTGACTCTTGAAAATAGTGGTATATTATAAGGTAGTGTATATAAATAGATAAGTCTAGTTGCAAATAGGGAAAAATAATTTATATATGGAGTGATTATTACTACGGTTTGTTTTGCCTTGTCTTTTTGCCTATATGTCCCTTTTTTATTTTGAAGTAATATATTCTTGTTTATTTAGGTATTGTTAATTGGATTTAGAGTAAAACTGATATTGATAAGGTTGGAAGATAGAATTAACTAATTATTAATCATCCTTTTTATTATAACTATATATTATTATTAATCACACTAAATTATACTATCTAATTATTTAAGTATTGTTATTGAACTTTAAAAGAACTGTAATTGAGGGAAATGTTAATACCTAAAAGTAGATAGAAAAGATAAACTATAGGAGGAGAAAGGGAATAGATTTGTGTAGGTTTTGTGGAAGAAATTTTTTGGGAAATTAGATATGTCGAATACAGCAACAGTAACCAAAACTGCAAAACTGACACAAATGACTGCCCCTCCAGCAGGACAAAAACTGATAGGAGATATGTTGGGAGGTGAGAAAGCAGGGACTTCAACCAACCTACAAAGCATGCAGAAATCTCTGAATATGATTCAGGAGGTACTTCTGAAGGCTCAAGAATCGATTGGAAAGAATCATGAGGAATTGAAAAATGATATGAAGTTAAAGGCGATATAAGAAAATTAGACGATAAAATAGGAGAAATACAAGAGACAATTGTTAAGAACGATCAGAGGATAAAAATTGTGGACGAAAGAACTGAATAGACAGAACAAAAACTGGAGGAGACAGAAAAGAAATTGATAGCAAAGAATCGAGAACTTGAGGAGGCAATAACATTTCTCGAAATGGACAAATCCGCGTTTTACTTATGATTCGAGAAAATAAAGAAGAAGACCTCCTGAGTCTTATGATAGAGTTGTTAGCTAGCAGTTTGAAGATGAATAAGAGTGAGTTACAACATGGTTGTACGAAGAGAGTATGGTTTAAGAGAGTATGACTTACAAAGAGAGTATGGCTTTTTTTTAATTTTTTTTTTATTGAAAAAGTTTTACAAATACATTTTCTCCCCAGTTTTCCCCCACAACCCTCCCTGACCCCCCCTAACCCTCCCTAGCCCTCCCCTCCCCCCAGGACTTCCACAAAATATAATCCAAATCAAAATCACATTTTATAAAACTTGAACCCTTCCACCCCCTGTATATTATTCAAATCTTCACAAGATTCAGTTATTCTATCCCTATATAATACATTCAGTTAAAAGCTATCTGATATTTCCTAGTTTGATATTTATTCTGCACATAATCTATCCACTTTTTCCACCCCCATACATAAGTCTCTTGTGTCCGATCTTTTAGATATGCTGAAATCTTCACCATCTCTGCAAAATTGGCCATCTTCAAAGTCCATTCTTCAATAGTGGGCATAGCTTCATTTTTCCAATATTGACCTATCAGTAATCTCGCTGCTGTTACCATATACAATATCAGCTTTACTTCACCCAATGTAAAACCCTTAACTATACCCAATAAAAACAGTTGTGGAGAAAACTGAATTTTTTTCTTCAAAACATTTTGCATAACCCACCAAATTTTTATCCAAAAAGCCTTCACTTTCTTACAAGTCCACCACATATGGTAATATGTGGCATCTAAGCAATCACATCTCCAGCATTTTGGTTGAACATTAGGATACATACACGATAATTTCTTAGGATCTAAATGCCACCTATAAAACATTTTATATAAGTTTTCCCTCAAGTTCTGCGACTGTGTAAATTTAACATTCTGAACCCATATTTTTTCCCATGTTTCCAACATCACTGGTTCTGCAAAATTTTGTGCCCACTTTATCATACAATCTTTAACCAGTTCAGTTTCTGAGTTCCTTTCTAGCAAAACATTATAAACCCTTTTAATATGCATTGGACCTTTCTCTTTTATATGTCTAACCAATTCTTCCTCATACATCATTATACCAGTTTTTTGGTCCTCTTTCCATCTCAATTGAAGTTGATTATACTGTAGCCAAAAAAAGAGAGGAGTAGTTATATATATTAAAGACTGGCTACAACCGAAACAAATTTATGCAGATGATGAAGGTAGAATTTTATTAATTGAGATAACAATAAGGGGAAAAAACTAGACAAAGGAAATTTTACTACAAATTACATAAAAAGATAACGGAATTGGAGAGTGAAAATATTTGCTTATTGGGGGATTTTAATTCGGTCATAGATCCAAAACTAGATTATAAATTGGGAAAGAAAAATAAAAAAACAGAGGAAGATACTGCCGTCTACTTTTTTTTTGATAGGGTGCAAGAGCTGAATCTAAAAGATATCTGGAGAGAACGAAATCCACAAAAAAAAATATATACTTTTTATTCTAACCGACATAATTCATGGTCCAGAATAGATATGATTTGGATGGTTTTGGAATTAATTAAAAATATAGATGAAGTAGAAATAGCAACTAAAATATTGGCAGATCATAGCCCATTGATACTAAAATGGAAAGGAAGGCCTAAATTAAGAGGAAGATGGACCATGAATAAAAGAAAAAAAGTATATAGAATGGATGGGAAAAGAACTGGATTTCTTCTTGAAGGAGAATCTAAATGAGGAAACGACCTTACAGAACCTTTGGGATACAACCAAGGCTTATGTCAGAGGACTAACGATTGCATACGGGATAAGGAGAAATAGAGAAAAAAAGAAACAATAATTGGATCTACAAGAGAAATTGGAAGAATTAGAATGTAAAATGCAGACATCCCCGGATAAGAGAGGAAAGGGATTTGACCAAACATAAAATACATTTGCTCTCCCAGGAGGAAATGGCCCAAAAGCTTCAAACAGCGAAGCAAATATACTTTGAACATGCTAATAAGTTGGGGAGATGGTTGGCCTACAAATTAAAAAAGGATAAGGAAAAGAGATTAATAACACAACTACAGGACGAAGAGGCGAATATCCAACACTGGTTAGAGGAAAAAAAGAGAATAGCCCATAATTATTTTGAAACACTCTATAGCCAGAAGGTAGAGGAAGAGGATATAAGGAAATATTTGAAAGCTAGAGACCTTCCAATGGTACCAGAGGAAAAGAAGGAAATGTTAAATAACAGAATTACTATGTCGGAAATGAAGGATGCTATTCAGAAACAAAAAAATAAAACATCGGGACCTGATGGCATCCCCTCCGAGGTCTATAAGGAAATACAGGGCCCACTGGAAGTATTACTGTTGAATTTATATAACGAAGCACTGGAACAATCTAAACTACCACAGACATGGAGGAAGGCACTAATATCACTTATCCCAAAGAACGGCACAAACACACAACAAATCAAGAACTGCTCGCTTCGGCAGCACATATACTAAAATTGGAAAGATACAGAGAAGATTAGCATGGCCCTTGTGCAAGGATGACATGCAAATTCGTGAAGTGTTCCATATTTTTTTACTAATGATCTTTTTTCTAGGGTGAAGAAGATGAAGATCTGCCCAAGAGTTTTAACGGATCATAGTCCAGTTTGGATGGAATTAGAGTATGGAATGGGATTTAAGAGGTCTTGGAGGTTAAATGAAAATCTGTTTAGATATGAGGAAAATGTAAAAGAATGTAAAAAAATTATGAAAGAATTTTTTATTATAAATATGCATAAGGGTACATCTATGGAAATGGTTTGGGATGCAAGTAAAGCATATATGAGGGTATTTTGATATATTTGAATAATAAACATAGACGTAAACAGGAAAAAAAAAGGAAGGAATTAGAAGAGGAAATTAAAAAAAAAGAACAAGCTTTGATATTGAACCCAGCAGACAAGAAAATAAAAGAGGCAATTAACTTACTGCGAGGGCAATTTAATATGCTAATGGCAGATCAGATCGCAACTAATTTGCAATATGCTAAACGTAATACTTTTTGCAATGCTAATAAACCAGGGAGATGGTTAGCATATCTGTTAAGGAAAAAACAAAAGTCACGGACCATAGAGAAAATAGAATATAAAGGTAAAGAGGTTTATCAGCAAAACATGATTAAAAAAGCATTTTTAGAATTTTATACGAGGTTGTATGCTAGTGATAAAATTCAAAGTATAGATGTAGATAGATACTTACAGAAAGAGAATATTCCTATAATTACAAGGGAGCAAAGGGAGGGTTTAAATCAACCAATAACTTCCGAAGAGATCATGCTTGCAATTAAGCAGTTGAAAGTGGGTAAAGCCCCTGGGACGGATGGTTTGACAGCTTCTTATTATAAACACTTGCAGTTAGAAATGGTGGGACCACTCAAAGAGTTATTTACCAACATACAATCTGGAGGAGATGTACCCTTATCCTGGAGGACAACTTTTATTTCTCTGGTTCCAAAGGAGGAGCAAGACCACACTCAGCCAAAAAATTATAGGCCTATATCACTTTTAAATACAGATTACAAAGTTTTTGCTAAAATACTAGCAAATAGGTTAATGACAGTCATGCAACAAATGATTCATAATGATCAAACTGATTTTATAAATGGTAGACAAATGAAGAGTAATGTAAGGCAAGTGGTTAACCTATTAGAGTATTTGGGGAAGGACAACCAAATCCCTGCGGTGCTAATATTTCTTGATGCGGAGAAAGCATTTGATCGATTGAATTGGCATTTCTTATTGAAAATAATAGAAAAGATGCAGTTTGGAGAATATTTTACACAATCTATTTTTTTTTTAATTTGATTTATATGCGGCCCTTCTCCGGAGACTCAGGGCGGCTTACAATGTGCTCAGCAATAGCCTTCATCCTTTTGTATATTTATACAAAGTCAGCTTACTGCCCCCACAACTGGATCCTCAATTTACCTACCTTAGAAAGGATGGAAGGCTGAGTCAACCTTGAGCCTTGGCGAGATTCGAACCTGCAGTAATTGCAGGCAGCTGGTCTTAATAACCAGCTTAATAACAGGGTGCCTTAGACCACTGTACTACCAAGGCTCTATTAAGGCAATATATCAGAAACAAACAGTGCAAATAATAATTAATGGTAGTTTAACAGATACTTTTAATATAGAAAAAGGAACAAGACAAGGATGTCCCTTGTCTCCATTATTGTTCATCTTGACTTTGGAATTTTTGTTAAGATACATGGGTCGGACAAAATAAATGGAATTAAAATTAGGTAGTATGATTACAGAGTACGAGCATTCGCAGATGATTTGGTTGTTACTTTAACCCAACCATTACAGTCGGTTGTAGGTTTAATGGATATAATTAAGCAATATGGGCAAGTATCTGGATTTAAAATAAATGCAGGGAAAATGAAGATAATAACTAAAATATTTGGACCAAATTACAGTTATCCTTAATAGATAGAATAGCTGTGATAAAGATGAATGTATTATCTAAATTATTATACTTTTTCAATCAATACCAATTAGACTAGGAAACCGTTTTTTGAATATTGAAATAGAATGATAGGTAAATTCATTTGGCTGATGAAAAAAGCCCTAATAAAACATAAACTTCTGCAGGACTCCAGAACCAAAGAAGGATTCGGCCTACCCGATTGGGAATTATATTATCAGGCAGCTGCAATTACTTGGTTAAAAGATTGGATTCAATTCAGAAATAAGAGAATATTAATATTGGAAGGCCATGACCTCCAATTGGGATGGCATGCGTTCCTTTGGGAAGGGAAATTTAAGACACATACATACTTCCAGAAACATCTAGTGCGAAATGCTTTAAATTGATATTTGGAATATTATAAAGAAAAATCATTATATGAAAGTTCCAGTTTGGATATCAACAATGGAGGCCATAATCTATCCCATAATCTAGGTCAATACTGGAAAAATGAAGTTATGCCCACTATTGAGGAATGGACTTTGAAGATGGCCAGCTTTGCAGAGATGGCGAAGATTTCAGCATATCTAAAAGATCGCTCACAAGAGATTTATGAATGGGAGTGGAAAAAGTGGATAGATTATGTGCAGAACAAATATCAAACTAGGAAGTATCAGATAGCTTTTAACTGAGTATTATACAAAGATAGAAATATTTGAATTTTGTGAAGATGAAAAATATATAGGGGGTGGAGGGGTTCAAGTTTTATAAAAAGGGGATTTTGATTTGGATTATATTCTGTGGAAGTCCGGGGGGGGAGGGGTGGGTTAGGGGGGGTTAGGGAGGGTTGGGGGGGAAATGGGGAGAAAATGTAATTGTAAAACTTTTTCAATTAAAAAAAAACAAAAAACAATGGAGGCCATAATCTATCCCAATGTATTGGATTTAAATAAAATACTAAGATATTCAGACCTATTAGATGAAATTGGAAATTTAAAGTCAGAACAAGATCTAATAAAACAAGGAATAAAAATTGATTGGTGGCCATACTTACAGATCAAAACAAAATATAAAAAAGATAAGGAACAATTTGGCATATACAGGGAGCAATTGGAACTTGATATTATTAGGATCCAGGGAAAAAATTATCACAAAAATGTATAATTTTTTGTTGAAATTTAAAATGGAAGAGGAAACTGTGAAAGAAACAATGATTAGTTGAGCAAAAAAATGTGGACATAATATTCATTTGGATCAATGGGATAGATTACTCTGGACTCTGACTGGGTAGAGGCAAGCGGGGTGATGGAGACAGGTCTTGAGAGTGTTATCTGGGAGGAGTTTGACCAAGTGACCCCTGAAGATGTGGACAGGATTCTGGGTAGACTTAGCACAGCCACATGTTTATTGGACCCGTGTCCCTCCTGGTTGGTGCTGGCTTCCCGGGAGGTTACACGAGGCTGGCTCCAAAGGATTGTCAACGCTTCTTTGAGAGAGGGTTACTTTCCTGCCTGAAAGAGGCGGTGGTGAGGCCCCTCCTCAAGAAGCTCTCCTTGGACCCGGCTGTTTTAGCAAATTATTGTCCAGTCTCCAACCTCCGCTTCGTGGCGAAGATTGTTGAGAGTGTGGTAGCGCGACAGTTTCCCCAGTACCTGGATGAAGCGGTCTATTTCGATCTGTTCCAGTTGGGCTTCAGACCTAGGCATAGCACGGAAACGGCATTGGTCGCATTGGTTGATGATCTCTGGAGGCTCGGGACAGGGGTTGTTCCTCTGTCCTGGTCCTATTAGATCTCTCAGCGGCTTTTGATACCATCAACCATGGTATCATGCTGTGCCGGTTGGAGGGGTTAGGAGTGGGGGGCACCATGTTACGGTGGTTCTCCTCCTTCCTCTCTGACCGGTCGCAGTTTGTGTTGACGGGGGGCCAGAGGTCGACCCCGAGGCGCCTTGTATGTGGGGTGCTGCAGGGGTCGGTCCTCTCACCCCTTCTGTTCAACATTTATGTGAAGCCACTGGGTGAGATCATCCGTGGTTTCAGGGTGAAGTACCATCAGTACGCTGATGACACTCAGCTGTACATCTCCACCCCAGATCATCCCAATGATGCCCATGACGTGATGTCCCAGTGTCTGGAGGCCGTACGGATCTGGATGGGGAGAAACAGGCTCAAGCTCAACCCATCCAAGACTGTGTGGCTGTGGCTCCCAGCGTCCCGATATAGTCAGTGGGGGCGAGTCGCTGGCTCCCACAGAGAGGGCTCACAACTTGGGTGTCCCTCCTGGATGCACGGCTGTCTTTAGAAGATCATTTGACAGCCGTGGCCAGGGGGGCTTTCTATCAGGTTCGCCTGATTTGCCAGTTGCGTCCCTTTCTGGATCGGGACTCCTTGCGCACGGTCACTCATGCTCTCATCACTTCCCGCCTGGACTACTGTAACGCTTTCTACATGGGGCTCCCCTTGAAGAGCACCCGGAGGCTCCAACTGGTCCAGAATGCGGCCGTGCGGGTGATTATGGGAGCGTCATGGTGCTCCCATGTAACACCTCTCCTGCGTGAGCTGCACTGGCTCCCGGTGGTCCTCCGGGGGCAATTCAAGATGTTGGTGACCACCTTTAGAGCGCTCCATGGCTTAGGACCTGGATATTTACGAGACCGCCTTCTGCCACTGAGAGCATCCCACTGGCCAGTACGCTCCCACAGAGAGGGGCTCCCCCGGGTGCCGTTGGCCAAACAATGTCGACTGGCGGCCCCAAGGGGAGAGCTTTATCTGTGGCAGCACCTGCCCTCTGGAACGAGCTCCCCCCAGAGATACGGATGATTCCAGATCTACGTACTTTTCGGGCCCTTAACATTTTTTTATTTCATCAAGCTGGGCTGGCCTAACTCTCCAATGGTGTAATTTTAATTTGAATTTTAAATAGGGGATTTTAACTGTTGGGCCAAATTGCTTATAGTTTTAAATTGTTTTTAAATTTTGTATTCTATGTTTTTTATCTATGGCTGTTCACCGCCCTGAGTCCTTCAGGAGAAGGGCGGTATATAAATTTAAATATTAAATTAAATTAAATTAAATTAATTAGGGGAGAGAAATTACAAACTAACGATGTCAGCTGCTTATAAAGAAAATCTTTACAAAATGTTCTACCAATGGCATTTGCCACCAGTGAGATTGGCCAGAATGTTCTTGAATAGGTCTTTGAATTGTTGGAGGTGTGGACACAAATAAGGGACATTCTACCACATGTGGTGGACTTGTCCTAAGATTAGGAAATTTTGGGACAAGATTAAAAAATGGCTGGATGAAATAAGAGGGCAGAAGATAGAAAGAAAGCTGGAATTGTTTCTCCTGGGTATTCTGGAAGGGAAAATGCAGAAAAGTATACAATATATCATATTACACATACTAATGGCAAGTAGAATTGTGATAGCACAATATTGGAAACAATCAGGCATCTCTCCAGATCAAATCATAATAAAAAAAATATACGAATGTGCAGAGATGGACAGATTATCTGTGGGAATGAAGGAGAGGGAGGACACCAAGTACTATTTAATATGGAATAAATGGTATTCCTGGTTGGAGGGTAAACATAAAACCTAAGGGATGGCAGCAGTTAGACCATCTAGAGCAGTGGTTCTCAACCTGTGGGTCGCGACCTCTTTGGGGGTCAAACGACCCTTTCACAGGGGTCGCCTAAGACCATCGGAAAACACATATTTTCAATGGTTTTAGGAATAATTTTATGGTTGGGGGTCACCACAACATGAGGAACTGTATTAAAGGGTCACGGCATTAGGAAGGTTGAGAACCACTGATCTAGAGACACTGACCTGTTCAACACCCGCCGGTGGACGATCTTAAGGAGACCCATCTTCTCTGTGCTGGCCTGCAGAAAATCCAGCAGCTTGCTCTTGAGTGCTGGCTTGCACTCGTGTTTTGCGATGGCCTTCAGGTGCTCCCAGGAGGCTTTGCACCGCTGCTCCAACTGCAAGAGACTTTCTGCCAGCTCCTCAAAATCCACCTGAGGAGATAAAACAAGAGCTGTACATGTGCCACCCCTGTGGGATTTGGGCTGGACCTCAGCACCCAAACTCAGCCTCCCTTCACCTTGGCACAGCGAGTGAGGGCAGCGATCTCCGAGTAGAGGTCTGTGGTGGCTGGGAACTCCACCACCACAAAGTGGCACAGGTGGTGCAGGAGGCTCTGCCGGTGGACGGTGTCTTTTACCTCCGACACTTTGGCCAAGTAGCTGAGCTCAAACCCTCGACTCTGAAATGCAGAACCTTGTAAGTGCCAGGAAGAGAAGAGGTTCTTTCCTCCTGTGGTGGAGGGAAAGCCGGTCCAGAGACAGTCCACAAAGAGCAGAAGTTCTGTCCTGGGTGGCCCTCAGATGGTCCTATTTTGAGCCTGGATGTGTTAAAAGGACTTTAAAAAGGACTCTAAGGAGCAGGCTGTAGGAGGGACATCTGGGAAGGTTTTGGTCTAGTGTCCCATTTTAGAAACCAGCTCCCAATCCCAGAGACTTCACTAGAGCAGATCAGGGAAAAAGGCGGGGAAAGGTGTGCTTTGGTCATCTCCAGGTACATTCTGATCCAATGCCTTGGCCTTGGGCAGGGCCAGGTGTCACATCTACTACCTTTAGCTTGGTGCCTTGCTGGCGTTCTGCCATCAATCGGAGAAGGGAGGGGGGAACAAGTGGGCAATAAAGCTGTATACCTTTATGATGGGAAATTGGGAGGGAGAATTGACATGTGAGGAAGAACAGAGAGGTTTGGAATCCGGTTCATGCTAGTGCTGACGTCTTCAAGGTTGTATACCCCGAGAGTGAAATTTCACCAGCACAAACACCTCAGCGTTTCCCAAAACATCTCAGCAGTGCCGGATTGGCTACACATGGGCGGATCATGGGGGTGGGGGAGGGCTAGGGGAAGCTAGGGGTTTAGATTTTAGATTCCGGTTGACTTTACTGAAATCAGTGTCTCTTAGTAAAAGTGCCTTTCCACTTCAAGTAAATGGAGTCGAGAGTTTTACTTTCCTAGGTGATCAGCCTGGGGCAGGTCTGACACCAGGCACGAGACTTTCCTAAAAGGCAGCCATGTCATTCTTCACCTGGGAGCCGTTCAGGAGATTGCCCATGGCTAGAAGGGTGGCCAGAATACACCTGAAGGTCTGATTTTTGGCTAGTTGCTCCATGCCCAGCTTCAGATCGAACAGAGGCTCTACAATTTCCTGAAGAGAAGAAAATAAAGAGGGATTCCACTTCAGAGTCTTCTGAATCTCAGGATGGGCAGCAAATACATGATCAATAAAATAAATAAGGTAACAAAACCCTCCCGGAAGGGGAAACCCTGAAGGGAAGGAGAGGGAAGATTCAGAAGAGGACCATCTGGTCCAGGGGTGAGTTCTACTTACCTTTACTACTGGTTTTCAATGGGGGCGCGCACGTGCTCTTCTGCGCATGCGCAGAAGCATTTTGATGATGTCGGGGTTGATGGGTGGAACCTCCCGCCAGTTTTACTACCGGTTCTATAGAACTGGTGCGAACCAGGGGCAACCCACCACTGATCTGGTCAGACGCTCAAGGCATGGAGTGACATCCCTGTCTCCAAACCTACCAATTACAGCAGACAGCAATGCCACACGAATGCCTCGTATTAATAGGGATGCTCAATTGCCAGATTGATACCTGGACTTGCCCTTCCTTACTAACCAGCAGATTCTTCACGCAACCTAGCAGAGGGGGTTGCCCTGAAGCCCAGCTGTGCACCCCTTTCCTCCTGGACAATCTAGGACCTGCACAAGTACCTTCTCCAGGGCTTCGTAGTCCAACTTGAAAGCCCACAACTGGAGGCGAGCAGGGAGCTCTGTGATGGAGGAGAGCGTGAGCAGGAATTGCTCAGCTGACCCCAGAGGGAGATTCGGGTTTGCCAGTTGGGCCTCCTGGATCTTCTGCTTCTCCTCCTCCGTGGGAACCATTGTCAATATTTTCTGGTTAAACAAAAAAGCCAGAGGGACTAAGGTTAGTCAAAACCTCCTTCAGATCCAACAGAGGCTCCTGATGTTCTCCTGCATAGAAGGTTTCTGAAGCACTGAGGACACTCATCCAAAGGTACCCCAGGAAATCCCTTCTCACCTCAATCCCTTCCTTATTGATTGCAAACTCATCAAAGTTGAGAATGGCTGTCTTGATGACATGGATGGGAGGCAACACTGTCAAGCCAATATTGATGGCATTGCTCCTCTTGGGATCCAGGATCACAATCAGCTTCCTTCCGTCCACAGCTTTCTAAAAGGAGAACAGCAGGATTGGAACAGATGAAACACAGGATCCAGGGGCATCTTTGTCCATATTTGTTTTGATAAGTCCCCTGTAAGAAAGAGAACCCAGATAAGTTTTTGCAAACTCCACCATTATAAGCCAAGAAACTCAGAGGCTCCTGAGGATGCAGAGCTGAGCCCAGGTCAAGCGAAGCCCTGAAGTTTAAAAGGGAAGCATCTGCCAGGCTGAAGCACACGTCACCCTGTACTACAGCTGCTCTACTTCTTTATCAACACCACCATTTATGCCCAAATGCCCGGAGCAAGAGAAAGAAACCTTTCCATGGCCCGACCCAAACAAGGACCACCTAGATCAGAAGAGGTCTGGTCTATCTGCAGCTCAAAAGCACAGCAGCCCAAAGATCTGCAAAGATCTCTGCACAGAACCCCTGTGGGCAGTGAGCCCAAGGACTGGTGGGAAGCTGCTGTGCCAGGCAGGGAAGGAAGGGGGAAGAGCAGTTTCTTTTGCTCTTGCATTTTGAGCCCATGGAATGGCCATAGGAGAAAGTTGAAGATGAGGAGCAGCTCACATCTCCAAAATGGAAAATGATGTCAGGACAGCTGCTGTTCTCAAGATTCTGTCTTAGCCCCAGTACTCTTCAACGTTTTCATAAATGATCTAGATTAGGGGAGGGGAAGTCACCCAATTTGCAGATGACACCAAGCTAGGGGGAATAGCCAATGCTTTAAAAGATAGGATCTGATACATAGGAGCATTGGGCTCTATCCAACAAGATAGATCTAGTCTAACAAAGAGAAAGATTGCGACAACATGGTATAGTCTTCTAATATTTGAGGGACTGTCACAGGGGAGGTCAACCTAAAGCACCAGAAGGCAAGACGAGCAATGAATGGAAAATTATCAAGGAGAGATCCAACCTAGAACTAAGGAGAGACTTCCTGATGATGATAACAATTAACCAGTGGAATCACTTTCCTTCAGAGGTTGTAGGTGCTCCGTCACTGGAGGTTTTCAAGATGAGATTGGACAACCATTTGTCCAGAATGGTATAGGGTCTCCTGCTTGAGCAAGGGTTTGGACTGGAGACCTCCAAGATCCCTTCCACTTCTGCTATTTTATATTCTATGTTGTTTCAGCCAGAGGAAAGCTTTGATACGCCAAGCTTGAACCTCATGCAGCAACTTACCTTGGAACTCGGAGCCTCCTTTGCCCTGGACTCAAAGAGATGTTCCAGCTTAGCGGAGTCAACCTCGACCTTCTCCAGGGATGCCCACAGAGTAACTTGCCCAAACCGACTTTTCCAGACAGGGCCATCTATATCTTTCAGCTCCCTCCAGAAGAGCTTGACGGTCTTCTTTTTCTTGGCAGGGGAGCTGGCTTCTCCAACAAGAAGGGGGCTGCCAAATGGAGGGGGAGGTGGTGGACTAGGTATGCCAGCCGGGGGAGGAGGAGCCGGAGGAGGTGGAGCACAACCGGGAATCAGAGGAGGAGCCAGGTCCTCACCTGCTCCAAAAGCCATGTGGGGTAAGGCTGTCTTGGCCACCTTTGCTTCTTGTACATCAAAATCTTCCTCCTCACACAGGTCTGAGAAGTCCAGATCCTGGATCTTCAGAGGTTGAGAACCAAGCACCAGTGGACCTCTCATTACCTGGGCCCTGTCCAGACTCTTCAGACTGATTTCAGCTTCAACACTGAACTGGCTTTGCAAGGGGAGGGCCCAAGATTCTGTCTGTTGCCCCATCTTCTCCTGGCTTTCCTCTTCCTGGTGCCCCATCTTCCTCGTTTCTTCCATGCATTGATCTGTGAGCAGTGTCCTTTCCGTGCCTGGCAGGCTCTTATTAGCGAACAGCATGTCAAGCATCAGTTTTCTCTTCACAGAAGCGTTACTGCTCTCGAGAGCCCCACTAATGCCACCCGGGGCACATTCTGGGTCCGGGCCCAAGACGCAGGAGGTGTCAAAGAGGTGGCTTAGAGAGGCATCCTTGGGGGACACGTTCTCCCTGCTCTCCTCGTGATCCAAACCAGGCTCTGAGCTGGGCTCTTTCCAGTTGGCGTTTCCGTTTTCTCCTTCACTCTGCCTCCCTGTGGCAGAAAGGGGCACTTAAAGGGGAAAAGGCCAAGCAGAAGAGAATTGAACCAAGGAAGGGACAAGCTGTGCCACAAACGAGGCTCCCCCTGCACCCCGCCACACTACCTGAGGCCACTTGCTCAGTGCTTGAAACAGCTTCAGCAAGAACTTCTGCTCGCCCACGGGTGATGGCACTGATCTTCTCTTTCTGAGAGGCAGCCAGGTTTTCTAAAAAACGGGCTCTGCAAGAGAAGAGGACACTCCACACCACTGCATTGGGGACACTGTCACCATTGTGTCCAGCGGACAGTGCCAACCATGAGCTCTCTTACCAGTCATACATGCAGTTGCCGAGCGAGAGAGGGCCGGGCCAATCCTGCCAGCCCCTCTTGACTTTCTATGAAAATTTACAAAGGAACACCCTCCAAAGTCAGATGCTACCAACAGGCCTGTTTTGAGGAGCAAGACTCTCCTGTTTTTCCAAGGGATGACCAACCCAAGGCCAACCTATCCCCCAAGGCAGAGGAATCTCCCTCCTGTAGCCACTTATACTAATACAGGTTTAAAGGAAGTCTGTGACCCCTGGAGTTACACCATAGCATTGAAAGAGCTTTCATTCATGGACTCTGCTGGGAAGGAATCATTGCCCAGCACATCAGAGGGCTCTGGTTATCAAGGACTTGGATGAGAGAGTCAAGGAGACCTCAAAGTCTCCCCAGCGTACAAAGCAGAGTGGGCGGGTAACTCTGTAGATAGTGGGATGTTTAAGGGTTCAAAAAGATCCAAAGAGCCTTGAGTAGGGGTGAAGCTGATAGGCAACCAGGGCATGGAGTTGACAAGCTACTGGAAGAAAAACCCAAAAAGCGAAAAATCTGAACCAGGGAAGAAAACACCTCTATTATGGAAGCTTACTATCAATCTGAGCCAGCAAAACATGGATTTCAAAAACGAATGTATCAGATTTGGAAGATGAACCATACGGACTGTGACACCAGTGAACAAAGGTTAATGGACCGGACTTCCGGGTTTGACTGCCACCGGCGAAGACGGTCGCTTTTGAACGGCCGCCAGCCCCGCCGCCTGTAGAGCCGCCCCGAGTGAGGGAAGCGGCTTGAAAACTCCAGAATCCTGAGGATTTGAGGAGAAGAGCAAAGCAAGAAGTAGGTTGAGCCCCCATGAACCCCCAGAAGTTTGCTACTGGGGAGGAAACGGGTGTGGCTCCCTTTTAACTTGCGGAGACTCCGGACGGCGTGGGACGACTCTGCTCGTCAGAGCAAGCCGGCTGCAGCAAACATTTAAACTGATGGGAAGATAACTTTGTTATAAAACAACCTCAACCCCCAAACCAAGAAACTGCAAGTATTTCTTCTCTTTTGAACTTTTGATTTGGGGAAAAGCTAGAGCGAGAGGAAACGGCTTGAAAAAATGGCGCCGTTCCAGAGTTAATGAGCTGAAAGGGAGAGTGATTGCGCAGAACTATTCTAACAAGCTACATTGTAGCAGTGCCTGTTGCAAGCGAACGGAGAAGAGTGGAAAAGAAAAGAAAAATAAATTTGAGCTTGTCTCAATCTATTTAATTCTGGGGGACTTTTTCAAAGGATATTGTGGAGGTGCAAAGGAAAGGAAAAAAAAAAAGATTTTCTTCTTTCAGAAAAGTTAATTTACGTGGCAAAATGGCTTCAAAGAAACAGGAAGGAAAGGTGGCAGGGGAGGGATCTCCCACCCACAAACCAGAACAGCAGCCCCCTCCCAGTCAGCAGAGGGAGGGAAAGGACTTTGATGTGCAAAGTTTAAAAGATTTTATTACCCAGGCTTTGGATGAAAAATTTCAAAAATCACAACAGGAAATGAAGAGGGAAATTAATGAATTTAAAGAGGCAATGAAAGAAAATTATGATAAGGTGTCAGATAAATTGTCAAATGTGGTTTCTGACTTGGCAGAATCCATTACTAAAGTGGACTCCAAACTGGAAGAATTTAAATCAGAAGTCAATGTCAAAATGAAGGATGCTGATATTAAAATTGCAGATGTGGATAACAAAGTGGAGAGAGTCGAAAACGAAATCACAATGATACAGTTCCGATCCATGGAATTTGCTATTAGGCTTCGAGGAATTAAAGAGAATGATAGGCAAGATCTGAGACAGATTTGTTCTGATGCCTTGGCTGTATTGCTAAAAATTGATCCAGCAGATGTGGTCTATAAAATAGATAAAATTTACAGAGTGAATTCATGGGTTGCTAGACAAAGAAAATTGCCCAGAGATGTGGTGATATACTTTACTGATAGAAGAATAAGAAATGATATTTTGCAAAGATCCTTTCTTTCCTCTGTGCAAGTGGAGGGAGCTCAAATTGGAATTTATAAGGAATTACCACCTAAGATGTTAAAAGATCGAAAAGAGTACAGGTTCTTAGTGAATGAATTGCAAAAGCAAGAAATACCATTTCGGTGGGATGCCCCAACTGGTATAATTTTGAAATATAATGGAGAGAGACATCGATTGAATACTTTTCAGAAGGCGGAATATTTTTATTATAATATCCTTAAAGAAAGATCATCATCCCCACGTACATCTACATTGTTGGAGATAAAAAGTGATAAAGAAAAGCAATCTCAGCACGAGAGGGCACAACAGTCTAAGCAGATGGAACCAGTGGAAATGCAGGGTGCTGCACAGGGAGGAGGCCTTTTGGAGGAATCATTGTCAGAACCTTCCCCGATTCTGTCAACTGGTGCTGTTTTGGATGAAGCTGGGATGCCTGAAGTTAAAGACCAGCGTATAACTCGTGCAATTTCCAAGCAGATAAAAGAAAAACGTGAAGCCATGGGAGGAGCTAGGCCGAAGACTTCAGAAGAAGTTAGGCAAAGCAGCTCATCGCTTCAGAAAGGTCAAGATGACAATTAGGCTCTTATCTTGGAATGTTAATGGACTAAATTCACCACAAAAAAGGAAGAAATTATTTACATATTTGAGACAATTTAATAATGACATAATTTGTTTACAAGAAACTCATATTCGAACTCAAGATCATAAATATTTGATAAATTCTAAATTAGGAACACACTTTATAGCTTCAACCTCGGAAAAAAAGAATGGTGTGGTTATTTATGTGAATAAAAGACTGTCCGCTAAAATTATAGAAGCAGATGAAGATGGTAGGTTTGTTGCAATTGAATTGCACACAGCAAATGGCCAAATTCTTTTGATTGGAATTTATGCTCCGAACCAACAACAGGATCATTTTTATAAGGCTCTACATAATAAAATATTGCAATGGGACTATAGATCTATTCTAATAATGGGAGACTGGAATGGAGTAATTGATTCTAAATTAGATAAAAAAAGTTTGGCGAAATCAAGGATCAGACTGCCACAGACTTTTTTTGATATGAAAGAAGATTTGGAATTAAAGGATATCTGGAGAATATATAACCCAAAAGAACTGGACTATACTTTTTTCTCTGACAGACACAGATCTTTCTCCAGGATTGACTTTATCTTGTTATCAGATGATTTACTTATTAAAACAAAAAGAACAAAGATATTTCCAAGAACTTTAACTGATCATAGCTCTGTATGGATAGAAATCGAGATGGGAAAGTCTGAGAGAAGGTCATGGAGACTAAATGAAAATTTGTTCAGATATGAAAAAAATATAATAGAACTTAAAAAACAGATGAAAGAATTTTTTGAAATGAATTTGAATAAGGGTACCCCAATTGAAATAGTATGGGACGCGAGCAAAGCTTATATGAGAGGGGTACTTATTCATATGAACTTCAAACATAAACAGAATCGACAAAGGAAAAGACTTGAATTGGAAGCAGAAATAAAGAATAAGGAACAGTTACTTATTAAAAACCCAACAGATGAAAGAATACGTGGTGCTATAAAACTTTTGAAAGATCAGTTTCAAATGCTTTTGGCGGAACAAGTTGCAACAAATCTACAATATGCGAAGCATAATACGTTTTGTAATGCTAACAAACCGGGGAGATGGTTGGCTTATACCTTAAGGAAAAAGCAGAGTATACGGACTATTGAGAATATCGACATTGGGGGGAAAGAAATTTTCCAACAAAAACTGATTAAAGAAGTCTTTGTAGATTACTACGTTAAATTATATGCTAAAGATGACATACAGAATGGACTTATAGAAAAATATCTAGAAGAGAAAAGAGTCTCAAAAATTACTAGCCAACAAAAAGAAAGAATGAATTACCCTATAACAGTTGAGGAAATAATTGCAGCAATTAAACAATTGAAAACAGCTAAAGCTCCTGGAACAGATGGATTGACAGCAGTGTATTATAAAACTTTACAAGCAGAAATGGTGGAACAACTTAGAGACTTATTTTGTAATATACAACAAGGGGGTAAAATACCCCCATCATGGAAATCAGCATATATTACTTTGATACCAAAAGAACAAGCAGGTCCTAAAAAACCGGAAAATTATAGACCAATATCTCTTCTAAATAATGACTATAAAATTTATGCAAAAGTATTAACCAACAGATTGATGCCAGTAATTCAAGAGGTGATTAATGACGACCAAGCTGGATTTATAGAGGGTAGATACATGAAGGATAATGTAAGGCAAGTTATAGATTTACTGGAATATCTTGAGAAGAATAAACAGATCTCTGCAGTGCTGGTTTTTTTGGATGCGGAGAAGGCCTTTGATAGAGTGGATTGGAATTTTCTACTGAAGACTTTAAAAAAAATGGGATTTGGAGATCAATTTATACAGGCGGTTTCAGCAATCTACCAAGAGCAAAAGGCACAGATTATTATTAATGGAAGTCTGACATCAGAGTTTAAAATCGAAAAAGGAACAAGACAGGGATGTCCGTTGTCCCCATTGTTGTTTATTTTAACAGTAGAAGTCTTGCTAAATACAATAAGGGACTCTAATATCTTGAAAGGTATAATGATAAGGCAAGAGGATTACAGAATAAAGGCATTTGCAGATGATCTGGTCGTTACCCTAACACAGCCAATGGAATCAATAATCCAGATGAAGGACATTATACAAGACTATGGTAAAGTTTCAGGTTTTAGTCTGAACCAGAAAAAAACTAAGATGATAGTCAAAAATATGACACAAGATCGTAAACACGAGCTTGAAAGGAGGGCAGGTTTTGAGATTGTACCAAAGGTAAAATATCTAGGAGTTCAGGTTGCAGAATCAAATATGAAATTGTTTCAAAATAATTATGAGGTGTTGTGGCGAGAGGTGCAAAAAGACATGGAGACTTGGAAAAAACTGCAGCTGTCTTTACTTGGAAGAATAGCAGCAGTTAAGATGAACATTTTGCCAAGATTTCTTTTTTTGTTTCAAATGATTCCGGTGCTTAAAAATGATAAACAACTAAAAGTATGGCAAACTGGAGTGAACAAGTTTGTCTGGAACGAGAAAAAACCAAGAGTAAAATTGAAAATTATGCAAGATGTTCCAGAAAGGGGAGGTCTTAAACTTCCAAACCTACAGTTATATTATGATGCAGCAGCTTTGACTCAAGCAAGTGATTGGTTTGGAAGGAAAAAGACTGGAATACTAAACGCAGAAAGTTTTGATTTGGAATTTGGATGGCATGCTTATTTATTTTATGACAGCAAAGTGGATAAAGTATTTAAAAGCCATATACTTAGAGACTCTTTGTTGAGAGTTTGGAAGAAGCACCGACTCAAATGGGATTATAAAATACCGCTATGGCTGGATCTTGGTCATATTTTGTGGAATACAAATATAACGTCACTCGGGGGGGGGGGTTTATACAAAGAGGTTCTTTTTACAGATGCGGGCAGATGGCAGCTGAAGACATTACAGACACTGTTGGCTGAAGGGATTAATTTAACTTGGTTACAATATAATCAATTGCAATTGAGATGGAAAGAGGACCAAAGAACTGGTATTATGTTGCATGAGGAAGAATTGGTTAGACATATAAAAGAGAAAGGTCCAATGCATATTAAAAGGCTTTATAATGTTTTGTTAGAAAGGGATTCGGAAACTGAATTAGTTAAAGATTGTATGATTAAGTGGGCACAAAATTTTGAAGAACCAGTGATGTTGGAAACATGGGAAAAAATTTGGGTTCAGAATGTTAAATTTACACAGTCGCAGAATTTGAGGGAAAATTTTTACAAAATGTTTTATAGATGGCATTTAGATCCTAAGAAATTGTCGTGTATGTACCCTAATGTTCAGCCAAAATGTTGGAGGTGTGATTGTTTAGATGCTACATATTATCATATTTGGTGGACTTGTAAGAAAGTTAAGGCTTTTTGGATAAAAATTTGGTGGGTCATGCAGAATGTTTTAAAGAAAAAAATCCAATTTTCTCCACAATTGCTTTTATTGGGTATAGTTGAGGGTTTTACAGTGGATGAAATAAAGTTGATTTTGTATATGATTACAGCAGCGAGATTGTTGATAGGTAAATATTGGAAAAATGAAGCTCTGCCCACCGTAGAAGAATGGATTTTGAAGATGGCCAGCTTCGCGGAGATGGCAAAGATTTCAGCATACTTAAAAGATCGCTCACAAGAGACTTATGAATGTGGATGGAAAAAGTGGATAGATTATGTGCAGAACAAATACCAAACTAAGAAGTATCAAACAGCTTTACATTGATAGTATTAATATTAAGATAGAAATAGTCGAACTATGTGAAGATGAAAAATGACATGGGGGTCAGGGGAGTTCAAGGTTTTTGTATAGGGGATAATGATATTCTATGGAAGTCCGGGGGGAGGGGAGGGTCGGGGGGGTTGGGAGGGGGGATTGGGGAGTTTGGGGAGGGTTAGGGGGGTGAAAATGGGGTGAAAATGTAATTGTAAAACTTTTACAATAAAAAAAAAAGGTTAATGGACCAACGACGTGTAATCCTAAACCACAAATTTTTCACTACAGAAGAATTAATAGCAATAGAAGAGAAAGCAATTAATGGTCTGAGTACATCAACAAAGAAGAGTAACAGCAAGAATGATTTCCAGACTCAAAAGCAAATTGAGGAAGAAAGGGAAGAAGAGGATACTGAAATGAAGATAAAGAACAAGAAAGAACTAAAGAACAAACATCAACAGATAGTGCTCAATTAGCTGGAAAAATAAAGCACCAAATGGAAGATGCTGAAAGAACACGTAACCACCAAAGAACTGGGGTTGAAAATACAAAAGAACCAAAGAGGTAAAAAGGGGAAGCCTAAGTGGAAAATTCGGTTAGAATTGAAGATCAAAAAAGTACGTGGAGATTTAAGCAACTTGAAGAACCTAAGGCAAGGTCAGCTAAAGAACAAGCAGGTCAAAAGCAGCCTGGAAGCAAGATACGATATGAGGAATAAGGAGATTGCAGTAGTAATTGAAGAGCTGAAGCAGAGGGTTGTTGCAATTGCTGAAAAGATTAAAAGGTATGAAAACCGAGTAACTCAGTTCAAGGAAAACTCACAGTTCAGAGCAAATCAGCACCAGTTTTATAAGAGTTTAGAAAATAGAGACGGAATAACAACAAATGAAAAGCCTGATAAAGAGAAAGCTCTGAAATTCTGGAAGAATTTGTGGGAAAACAACAAGAAGCACAACAGAAATGCAAAATGGATCAAACAGGTTGAGGACTCTATTAAAGTGCATAAAATGGAAGACGTGAAAATAACAAAAGCAATGGTGCAAAGACAGTCAAGAAAAGTGAAGAACTGGAGTGCACCTGGACCGGATGAGCTGCATGGCTTCTGGTTAAAGGCACTTACAAGTCTGCACAAAAGATTGGCAATCCAGATGAACCAGACCCTAAAAACACCTGAAAATGATGAATGGATGACAACTGGAAGGACATTTTTGATCCAAAAAGATAAAGAAAAAGGAAAGGACCCTGGAAACTATAGGCCAATCACCTGTTTCCCAACAACATACAAGCTTCTTACTGGTATCATTGCAAACCAAATCTATGGATACCTGGAAAGAAATAACTTGCTTCCTGTAGAACAGAAAGGATGCTGCAAAAACTCAAAAGGAACAAAGGATCAATTGCTGATCGACAAGCTAATCCTAAAGAACTCAAAGAAAAGACGAATCAACCTGTTCATGGCTTGGATAGACTATAAGAAAGCGTTTGATTCAGTTCCCCATAGCTGGATCAAGAAATGCCTGGAAATCTTAGGCATCAGCAGCAACATACAAAAATTCATGGAATCTTCAATGAACCTCTGGAAAACAAAACTTATGGCTAATGAAGAAGAACTGGGTCAAGTTGAAATTAAACGAGGCATTTTCCAGGGCGATTCCCTTTCACCCCTACTTTTTATACTCTCAATGCTACCACTGACAATCATTTTGAAGAAGATGAACTTGGTCCACAACACACCTGACATAACAATAGCTGAAAAGAAAAAAGGATGGTTCATTGACATTGCAATACCTGGTGATGCAAGGATTGAAGATAAGCAGCAAGAAAAAATCACAAAGTACCGGGACTTACAAATTGAAGTTGAGCGACTGTGGAAAAAGAAATCGTGTGTTGTCCCGATTGTAATTGGAGCCCTTGGAGCAATACCCAAAGGGCTACCCCGCTATTTAGAAATTCTAAATTTGCCGGACTTGAACATCCTCCGACGATACCTCAACAGTTCCTAGGTCCTTGGTTAGGACTCGAGCTGCTGAGCTATTAACCAGCCTCAAAGGCTGTGAATCTCACTAAAGATTAACCAGTAATAATAATTTTATTTCTATACCGCCCTTCTACCGAAGGACTCAGGGCGGTGTACAGCCTATTTAAAAACACAAGACAAAACAACAGTTAAAAATTTAAAATGATTAAATAGATTTGGCTCAATTTAAAACCCCAGAAATTTAAAATACCCCAATTTAAAATTATTATGTTGATAGCCCGACCTGGCGGAACAACAGGGTCTTCAGTGCGCAGCGAAACACCCGGAGGTCGGAGATCTTACGTATTTCCGGGGGCAGTTCATTCCACAGGGCTGGGGCTCCCACAGAGAAGGCCCTCCCCCTGGGTGTCGCCAGCCAACATAACTTGGCCAATGGCACCCTGAGAAGGCCCTCTCTGTGGGAGCGGACTGGCCGGTGGGAGGCTATTGGTGGCAGAAGACGGTCTCAAAGGTACCCGGATCCTATGCCATGGAGCCCTTTAAAGGTGGTAACCAACACTTTGAATCGCACCCGGAAGACCACTGGGAGCCAGTGCAGCTTGCGCAGGAGGGGTGTCACGTGGGCACAACGAGTTGCGCCCATAACCACCCGCGTGGCCGCATTCTGGACCAGTTGGAGCCTCCGAGTGCTCTTCAAGGGGAGCCCCATGTAGAGAGCATTACAATAGTCCAACCGGGAGGTAACAAGGGCATGAGTGACTGTGCGCAGGGCGTCCCGGTCCAGAAAGGGCTGCAACTGGAGAATCAGGCGAACCTGATAAAAGGCCCCCCCTGGCCACGGCCGTCAATGCTCTTCTAAAGACAGCCATGCGTCCAGGAGGACACTCAGATTGCGAGCCCTCTCTGTGGGGGGCAAAGATTCACCCCCAATAGTCAGCGATGGCACCTGCTGACTATATCGGGGCGCCGGAAGCCACAGCCACTCGGTCTTGGAGGGGTTGAGTCTGAGCCTGTTCCTCCCCATCCAGACCTGCATGGCCTCCAGGCAGCGAGACATCACATCAAGGGCATCGTTGGGGTGGTCTGGGTGGAGATGTACAGCTGAGTATCATCAGCGTACAGATGACACTTTACCCCAAAACCACAGATGATCTCGCCCAGAGGCTTCACATAAATATTGAACAGGAGGGGCAAGAGGACCGACCCTTGCAGCACTCCCCATGCGAGACGCCTCGAGGTCGACCTCTGCCCCCCTGCCAACACAAACTGCGAGCGGTCAGAGAGGAAGGAGAACCACCGCAGAATGGTGCCCCCTATTCCTAACCCCCTCAAACGCTGCAGCATGATACCATGGTCGATGGTATCAAAAGCCGCTGAGAGATCTAATAGGACTAGGACAGAGGAACAACCCCTGTCCCGAGCCCTCCATGGGCAGGAGCCTCAGGCCATTTCCCTCCTGACCTGCGTTTGTCTTGGTCACCTCAGACTGGCGCCTGGTCCTTTGCATGGCAGCCCTACCCAAAGCCCACCTGCTCATCACTCAGCCCCACCCATCATGCGCTATCCGTGGTCGGGATTCCTGAAGGGAAGAGGGACTGGGAGGGAGCCCATGGCTGTGTGCATGCAAGGCCGCCCGGACATGGGTGTTGCCCCAAACACCCTCCTCACAGCCCTGACTACCTGCTCTACTGCCTGGGAGCCTCATTGAGGGCTCTCAGTTTCATGCTCCGGTTCTGAAACGCACCTGCTAAATCTCTCCATCCCCCTCAGAGCTTTGTACCAGAATAACGATCGCCAAGCCATCCGGATGGGAGTCAGGGTTCAAATCTAGGAGCCTCAGATCCCCAAGACAAGGGCCTGGTGGCTCAGCCAACTAAAAGCATTGTGATTAACACCAGCTGTCTGCAATTACTGTAAGTTCGAATCTCACCAGGCTCAAGGCTGACTCAGCCTTCCATCCTTTCTAAGGTAGGTAAATTGAGGACCCAGTTTGTGGGGGCAATAAGCTGACTTTGTATAAATATACAAAAGTATGAAGGCTATTGCTTAACGCATTGTAAGCTGCCCTGAGTCTCTGGAGAAGGGCGGCATATAAATCAAATTAAAAAAAAAAAAAGACCAACTAAAAGAGGAAATCCAGGTTGCTTCCCTTCCCCCGAGATAAGACTAGAGCTGGCAGCTGACTTCTTCCTCCAGAAATGCCTGGTTTGCTTATTTATTTACCAACTGTATGTGGCCTTGTACAATACATATAGTTGCGCCAGAAGCCCTGTCGGCCATGCTGGGCCTCGCCCACCCCATTCCCTCCTCTGGTGACACTGCCTGGGGTAATGCAAGCCGTACATTAAATGGTCGCCTCTCATTCCAGAGACCGATCCCCACATCCCCAGCTTGCTCTATGATAAATCAACATGTGCACAACACACAAAGCCCGGAGTTTTAGTATCAGCACCACTGCATGAACTTGAAAAAACAATTCTTTATAGCCCATGGCTTAGGGGCAGGGAATCTATTTTAGCCACGGGTCCCAACTTCCCTGAAATCCAGAAAAAAGATCCTTTGAGATTGAGCCCATCTCCTGGTTTAGGACTTAAGAGGAGGCTAAACCCACGGGGGTTACCACCTGCGACCCTGGGCACTAAGGAGGGCTTGTCAAGCTCTTGGCAGCTAAATACACCAAAGCAAAATGCTCCATTTTCTTCAACTGAGATTCATGAAAAGGCTGCAAGAAAATCTGCCTCCGGACTGCTTGCTTTCACTTTCGAAATGAGTTTCAGTTCTGGTTTGTCAAGGCACTATTTTTCAAGGGTTTTTTTTAATCAGGAGTCTCCCTATGAACAGGTAAGGGGCATTTACCAAATAGTTGAGGAGTTTGCAGGTGGACAGGAGGGAAGATGCTGGGCAAATGGCTCATGCGCAGGCCATGTGCAGGAGGAAAGGAGAGGAGAAGCATTATGCACCAGCCTGGCCCCAATGGTTCTGTAACAGCAGTCCAGATCCCAAATAAAATGCAACGGTGGGTCTCAGAATCAGATCAAAGTTTTCCATTTTATACACATCTGTGTCTTATCAGGTCATCCTGCCTAAGTAAGCACTGGCTGACCAGCAACCTTTCACATGGCCGGCCGGTGGCCTGTTTGCACAGCCCTCCACGCAAAGCCATGGGCAAGGAATAGCCATCTGGCCCAAATGGTTTTGGCTTCAAGCTCTTGCTACCAGCTGGAAGGGAGCCTGTTTTCTAGGCATGCCTCAAGCTGGCTTCAAGACAAGTGGCAGAAACTAGCCAGGTCTCCCAGGGGGATATTTCGGCATACAGAGAGAGAGGACTCGGGTGGGGGTGGGGGGCTCAGACTGGCAAGTGGCAACATTAACAAAATGTGAACTGGAAATGGATCCCTGCCAAGCCACTCTTCCTGGACCCAGGACCGGGGGGGGAACAGGAGCCTCTGGCTGGGCAGGCAAGCTCCATCTCCATCCAGACCCTCAGCCTAGCCAGGGGTGCACACGTCACTCCGTACTTACTCAAAGTGCCTCAGAATGGGCTTGTCCCCACATACCGGGGGGGCTTCCTCTCGCCTGGGAGAAAAAGGGAGTTAGTGCCAATGGGCCCTCCACATCATGCCACAAGCTCGGCCAAGCCAGCCCCAAAGGCAAGAGAGACATGCAGCGGAGGGGGGGGGCACTTTCTGGAAGGAATTGCAGTCCAAATGCCAAGATACCCACCGCTTGGATTCTCCAACAAAGGTGACCCAAAGCAGGAACGGAGGTCTCCCCGGATCAAAGCAGAGGCGCCCCCTTGTGGAACAGATGTGACACGGGGACCCCCTTCCCGTCTAATTCTGAGGGGTGGAAGCTGATGGCCTCAAGACACCAGCCCAGTCAAGCAGCTGCCTCGGGCTCCTGGCAGCCAGAGTGGGCAGCTGAGCCACAAGCGTCCCCAAAGGCCAACCAGGGAATTTCTTGCCAAGAAATTGGCACTGCTGGCAGGGAGGGTGGCTCAACGCCGGCCACCTGCCCACCACATACAAGCCATCGTTTATCAAGCAGAGGCAGCCATGACACGCAAGCCCTCACTGACTTACACCACTGCACACCACACACAGGCCATCACTTACCAAGCAGAGGCTGTTTCGTGAAGTCTGGAAGAGGAAATAGCATTTAAGCCGGGCAGGTGCTGGAGAGAGCAAGAGAGCTGAGAGAAGCTCAGAGCAGCTAGAAAGAGAACAGACCCACCCACCACCTGCTTCTCAACCCACCCTGGAGGTCCTCTGCACACAGTCCTCTGGCGCGCGCCAACCCGGTGAAGAGGGAAGCAGCCCAAAAGACAGAGAAGGTGCCTGGGAAGGAAGTGGCTGACTCTGGGGCCGCCTCTGTGCATCACACGCCATCCTCCCTGACCCTGGGAGCCTTGTCCCCTGTCCGGGGCTGGGTGGATAGAACCGTCTCCCCCACCAAGAGACAGAAAGGGCCAGATTAGCCACCGGTGGCCACACTCTGCCAGTTGCAAGAGCTGAGCCTCTTCCTCTCCCATCTGGGCTGTGCCAGCAACCTGCAGCCGGAGGCCAAGGCTGCCACAGCACCATATGCTTGAGTCCAGGGAGAGAGGCTCCGTGTGTCCCCCACACAGAGAGAGGCACCCTGAACCTTCCATCTGCTGATAAGGACTAATTGCAGAGATCAGTCCTTGCCTAGGAAAGACCCAGGAAGACCTCTGGGCAAGCCTCCCACACCTGCAAGTCCCCTGCCCACCGTCCCCCCACTCACAGAGGCTTCTCCAGTCCTCTTGGCTGCCCAGCCGGGACCTACTTGAAAATGCTCCTCTCGCCCAGGCCAGCCAGCTGCTCTCCTTCCACGGGGGCCAGCGGCGCAGAGAGTTGCATGCAGGAGGTGTTGCTGTAGGAGCCCTTCGAGCTGGGCCTGGAAGGGAGGGAGGGGAAGAGCTGCAGTGGATTGGTCACTTGCCGGGGAGGGCCAGCGGGGGCTTTGTGGGCCCCGACGAGAGCCAGATTAGTGGTTCCACCGGCCAGCATGATAGCCTTAGGACATGCGGGAGGGGAGTCCAGTGGCCAAGACAGATGGAGTGGGGCCCCCATCCATGCCCCATGCCCAACTCACGGCTGCTCACAGCTCTCTCCCTCCAGGCCTGGAGTCTGTGAAGGGCTGGGAAAGGCATCTGCAGCAGCAGGGACATCTCTGTCCTCCTCCTGGTCCACAGCACTGAGGAAGGAGCGCCGGACCCCCTGCCGGCCCTCGTCCCCTCTCTGCCGCTCCTTGGCACGGGTGCCCAGCAGAGGCTCTTCTGCCCCATCCTCCTCCTTCAGGGCATTCTGTGGATCAGAGAACTGGTCAGCAAGCAAGCAGGCGCAGGCACAGGCAGGCAGCAGGGTTGCCAGGGACGACCTGCTGAGGGTCTCCCTCTGTGGGCCCTCACCTCATAGAGGGCAAGTTGCTGCCTCAGGTCCGGGTCCATGCCCTTGCTGGCCAGGTGTGTCTGGACAAGCCGCTCCATGCCCTGCTGTTCCAGACAATCTGTCATGTCGTAGAAGGAGTCTTGGTCAGGGAGGGCAGCCAACGTCTGCAAGCCCCAACAGGACACAACCATTAGCCGGGCACAGCCGCCCACCCCAGGAAGTGCCGCCTGCCCGTCCTGCCCCCCCCCTCACCTTGTTGATGAGTGTCATTGCAAACACCTGGAGCTCAGTGTCAGCCCCGCTCTTCTGCTCCAGGATGGCCACAAGACGAGACCACGGAAAGCCACCTGAAACGCAGCAAGTAAGGAACAGCTTTCATTGCCACTTAAGGCAGAACGTCTTCGGTTCCAAGAGATGTGCCAGGCCTCTCTTTTTTCTCCCACAGAGAGATGGCCTGCATCTCGCAGTCCTTAGAGGCCACCAAAAATGGTTTGCTTGATGAGACTAGAGGGTGGCCCTTTCCAAGGAGAAACCAGGAAGCACCAGGCTCGGCTCGACTCAGCCACCTGCCAAGTCAGCAGTTCTGCTCTGCACTCACCTCTGACCTGCTCTACAGTCCCCACAGCCTGAATCAGCAGCTGGGCATTGGACTCGGTGAACTCCACAAAGACCAGGAGCAGCTTCAGGGCCGTCTTCACCACGAGGCGGTACTAGGGGAAGGAGAGGGAGATGCCAAATGAGCCAGCCTTCTCTGGCAAACAGTACGAGGGGTGTAGAGATGGGCACCTTCAAGAGTGTCAACCACGCCCATTGCTGGAGTGAGCAGGAGATACACGCCCAGCGCTTCAAGCAGGTGAAGAGACCTTTCCCTGATGTTTTCTCTGAGCTCACTCCTCTGACCCTCATCTCCTGACTGCCCTGGGAGCTGGGATTCTGCCTGAAGGCCCAAGGTCTGAATGATCCCGAGGGCCACCCAGTTCAGGGATGCTCTTGTTGGAGGTGACATGTGGAGGTCCTTGGAGGTGCCGGCTGAAGGGCCCGGCCACAGAAGTGCAGGTGCTCTTGGCTCTCCAGCCGCTCAGATAGCAGACAGGATGAGCTGAGCCAGCCTTCTTTCTTTGCCCACCTCCCAGAGCTGCTGGAGAGGGGATCACATGAGGAGATCCCGAGAGAAGGATGGGAAGCCAGTAGTAAGCAAGGGCATTCCTGAGACAGCTAAGGACAACCCGAGCATCCGCTGCCGGCATCTTCACTCACCAGGCTGCCCGTCAGGGTGTAGAGCCACCGCACCGTCTCTGGGTGCTGGATCACCCCCATCATTCCGTCCACAAACAGCATGATCTGGCTGAGAGCTGCAATGGGGGGGGGAGGAGAAGAGCAGTCCCATGGGAGCCCCAGCGGCACTTGGGGGACGAGGGGGGAGGGGGTGGACCAGGCTGCTCAACTGCTGGGCATTGCCTGCTGGGGTGGGGGGGCGACTTCTGCAGAACACAAAGCCTGAAGCCCACCCCCATCCTCTTCCTGCTGCCTCTTTAACCCCCCAGGTGGACAGAGGCATCCAAGTGAAAAAAGGGCTAATTTCCAAAACAAAGGTGAAAACCTCAGGGTCTTTGGCTCTGTGCGGCAGAGGTTCCCCATGGGCCTTGGCCCCTCACTGGCCATGGAGTGCAGCCCCATCTTCTGCAAATGCATAGCTTGCTGGGGGGGGGGGGGGGCGACCAAGGAAGCCACTGCAGATGTTTGCAGAGAAGCGCAGAAGAGTCCCTGGGGGAAGGTGGCACTTCCCACACTTGGGGACCATGGGAGGGGGGCTGGATCGGACAGCCCCCCCCCCCCCCCCCGCTGCTCAACCAGGCTCCTAAAGTCTACTTTGTTACTGCACCCAAAAGAGGATGTGTTGGGGAGCAGGAGGGGGGCACATGCCCTGGAAACACTGAAAGCTTCAGAGATCCAGCAGCCTTTCTCAGAAACAGCAGAGGGTCCTCCCCACTGGACTGAGGCTCTTTCCACCCCCCACCTCGAGTGGCTAGTTGTTCATTCAGTTCTCCACCAGGGGGCAACCGAGAGACATTGCTGGAAGAGAACCACAGGGACAACCCCTCCTCTCTCCCAGGGGCTTCTGACCCCTTTCCCCCAATTTAGCCAGGATCCTGCCTCCCCAAGAGCATCTGCTCCTCCCTCTATGGGAGGCAGTGAAGTAGAAAGAGGGGCGAGGGATGCCCGGGGCATGCAGGGAAGCGCTCCCTTTCCTCCCTGGCCTGGCCGCCCCCTGGGCCAGTTCAGCTGCTCGGTCAGACTCACCTCGCAAGATGTAGTTCTGGTAGTTCTGGTCAGCTTCGGCTCCCACTGAGACGAGACACGTCAGCCCTTCGGAGTTCACAAACTCGGGCACCAGGTCCTTGTCATCCTGCAGCCGAAAGCAGAACCTGAAAGACTCCCCTGAGGCCCCAGAAGCACTCCCTCCACTGGGCTGGGCTGCCTCATCCCTTGGCATCTCCCGCCAAGGCTCCAGCCAGGCAGGGATGTTGGGTGGGCGGGCGGCAGAGCCTCACCTGGAAAAGCTGCTTGAGGGAGAAGAGGGAACGCCTCAGCTCTGGACCCTTGGAACGGTACAGCTTCTCTGGGGAAGACAAAGGGGTCAGCCTCCGGAATGGGGCTCATCTCACTCACACACACCCAACGTCCCAGGGATCCCTGGCCAGGGGGACAAGGGGGAAGCCCCGGCTCTCCTCCTTGCGGACGCTTTTCAGGACCTTCCTTTGAAGAGTCAGCTGCTAGTCTAGCATTTCCACAACCAGGAGGCCCAGCTTGTCTTCAACTGGCTTCTGCAGGGCTCCCCCTTGAAAGTACAGGGAGACCTGGGGGCAAAAACTAGAGCTGACTTTAAGTTAACAGAGACACAGACAGCACAATTCGGCCATTCTGGAGAATTGGGGACCTTGGTTTCTACCCCAAGACAAGCCAACCAAGATCCAAGTTGAATTGTTTGCGTGTGGATGATTTGGAAGCCGAGCCGATGCCCTGGAAGCTCCTTCCTTCAGGGCTGGTGGACAGACGGGCCCCATTATTGTTCCTTGGTGGTAACTTGAGTCAAGGAGGTCATTAAAGAGGGATTTGGTAATTTACCTGAGCAGAGCACCTTGTAATGATCTGCCCAAAGATAAGCCCCAATTTTTTCTTTAAAAGGCAAAGATGCACAGGGAGCCTTCGACTTGCGACCACAATTGGGCCCAGAATGCCTGTCACTAAGTGCGGCGCACCCTATTTTATGATCCAGTCCCCTCACTGACTCTGCTTGCCGGAAGCCTCCTGGGGAGATTGTAAACGGGGACCCCGTAACCCCAGGACATGACCATCGCCATTAAGTGCAGCTGCATAAGTGACTGGGGGTCTGTTATGCGGAGATTGCGGGTGAAGCCCTATGGGCATAACAGTTAGGGGGCAGCCGAACCACTGGAGGGCTTAAGGCAAACAGTTACAATGGGAGGGGAGGAAACTGCCACTCAGGCCCAACTGCTCTCGCCCCAGGCTGGAAGGACCACTGGGTGACCTTCCTGGTATCGTTCTGAACCAACCCTCCCCACCCCCAAACCTTAAGACTTGGAGGGGGCACTTAGGCCTGGCATCCCAACCAACGAGATCTGTTCCTTGACTTCGTGCAAGAGAGAAACCTACTTATTAAACAAATCACAGACAAGGCTCTAGACTGCTCACAGCAATGCATAAAACACAAGTTAAAACCAACCCTTCCCCACTCAGGTGCTAGACCAAGCAGCCGTCCCCCCACCCCCCTGCAGCTCAACCCCCTCCTGGGAAAAAGAACTTAATATTAAAATATCAGCTTTAGATTGGAATGTGAATTGGAAGAGTAGAATTATGAAGACTTTATCTGTAAGGATTAAAGAGCATAATTATAAGGTTGTTTGGAAATGGTATTTGACTCCATTAAGATTGTCATTGATGGATCACAAAATTAGTAAACAATGTTGGAGATGTGATATGGAATTAGGGACTTATGAACATCTGTGTGGTACAAATGTGATAAAGTTAAAAAGTTTTGGCAACAATTGGAGGAAATGATATTTGAAATGATGGGGAAAGCAATAATATTGAGACCAGAAACTATATTACTGTTGATAATTAAGGAAATAGAACCAACAAAATATGAGAAAGAATTGATTAGAATTATGATTATAATGGGTAGAATTATAATAGCTAGATATTGGAAATTAGATGTGAATTTTAGAATAGAATGGTATTGTGAAATGTGGAAATTACCTCTAAACGATAAAATGACATGTGATATTAAAATTAGAAATGGTGACTATAAAGAAGATATTTTCTGGAAAATTTGGAAACCATTCGTGGACTATGCGCTGGGAAAATTGGATGCTTCGGTACCTGTACCCCGAGAACATGGTTTTTGGCGATCATGAGGATATATCCGAAGAACCAAATCTTCCTTTCTTATGTATAGCACAGGGTGAAGTATTGTATATGTTGTTTGTAATGTTAGTAATTTTTAAAAAAACAAAAACTCTCCTGGCCTACTATGGGTGGGAAGAGTCAGGTCTTTGCAGCCCCCTGGAAGGCTAAGAGGAGGGGGGTCCCCTCAATCTTCAATGGCAGGCTGCTCCAAAGGGCTCAGCTGGCTACAAGAAGGGGGGCAACGTTTATGGGAGGGGGCCGGGAGGGCAGGCAGGTGCCCTCAGGGAGAGGCAGTCCTAGAAGCAGCCTGCTGTGGGCCAGGTGGGGTTTCAAAGGTGATAACCAGCATCTTGAGGAGCAATCTGGAGAGCAACTGGTGCAGCCCAGGCCGCAGTGGGGTTTCTGGGGTGAGCCAGAATTGGGGTGCTGCCACTGGGCCAGTTGCAGCTTCAGGATGGTCTCCAAGGGCAACTCCACCTCAGGCATGTTGCAGTAACCCAAACAGGAGATGATGCAGCACAAACAACCGGATGCTCCTTCTGGGCGGAGTGGGGGGAGATGCTGGAACTCCCTTTTTCCTGCCGGGCAAGGAGAGGTCCGTCATGGGACCATTTCTCTCCCGGAAACTCAACAGCCAAACTGGGCTGCAAAAGACGAGCATGAGTGTTTCCACTGTTGGCAGTAAATAGCTAAAATGCCAGGCCTGCTTTGATCCTCACAGTTTTGTGCTGCCACCCCCCACCCCCCACTGGCGTCTGAGGCCAGGGAGATGCACTGTCCCCTTTGAGCAGGAAAAGCATCTGCCTGTTCCCTGGCCACAGCACCCAAGTCCTGGCCTTGCACAAGCACAGCAGCCCAGGTGAAGCCACACCCTTCCCAGGTGCAGGAGAGGCCCAGATCTGGGATGGAAGGAGGGCAGCAGGCCCTCAAGGATCACCTCTCCCCGAAAAGCTGGTGGGGCAGCTCTGCAGGACTCCAGGAATCCCTCGGCACACAGACAGCTTGGCTCCATTCACCAGAGGCAGACCCCAAAGGACAGGCCAAATGGATACAGCACAGCTGAGCCCGGAGCACCATCCTCAGCTGAAGGATCCCCGAAAGAGATCACAGAGTGGATTTCCACTCCCTGGTGCAGTGCCAGCACTCCACGTGTGAACTGATTGTGGCCCTGGCCCCCAAGGAGCTGCTTTTGAGGGACTCCTGCCCAAAGAAGAATGGCCCAGCCTGTTCTGGTTCCTTTTCCTGCTCACACAACACCCGCCTGGCTTGGCCTCTCCAGAAGGAGCCCCGGGCCAGGCCGGTGCAGCCAGAAGGCCTGTGGGGCTCCCTGCTCACCACAGGCCCCAAAGGCAGACAACTGCTGCCACTCTTTGACCCTCGGTGCACCCCCCCCTTCCTGATCCCAATAGCCACGGACCCCCCCAGGCCCATCCCCCCCAAAGCTGAGGAATTAAGACTAGCAAGGAGGAGATCAGGGCAAAAGTCCAAAGAGGAGCAAGGGGAGCCCAGCTCTCCCTTTCACACCCCTCAATGCATGCACAACACACAAAAACACACACCTTCAAGTGGCTCTCCAGGTGAATGCCCTGGTTGGCCCAAGGGGGTGAGGGGTCTGGAAGGCCTGCAGTTGTGCAGGGGCAGCATAAACTCTCTTGAAGGAATTGCACACACGAACACAATTTCAGCAGCTTTTATGAGCTAAGATTTCTTCTATCAAGGTGTGAAAACAAAGAACCCAGCATTTTGCTGCCATTGAACCCCAAAATTTGCACTGGGCTCCCCACTTTTCTTCTTCCCACAGGCCCCTTTTCCCAAAGTGAGTTGGGACCCCGAATCCACAAAGGCTCCCAGAGAGGGCTCGCCTGTGGGGTAGCTCCCCAGAGTGTGGGGCCCAGCCGCTCTGCTCCCTTCGGCCCTCTGGGACCAGCCTGCCCAGAGTGCAGACCGAGAGTGCGGCCCCACCTGAAGGAGCCCAGGGAAGACCCTGACTAGGCAGGGCAAGAGTCGGAGCTGAGTATGGCTCCTCTGGGTAGGGGGAAGCAGCCCATTATGCCTCTCTTGTCTCCTCCAGCAAACCCTTCCCTGGAGGTTATTCATTTTCCCTATTTAAATTCTTTATTTAGTTACACGTCTGCTTCCTTCTTCAAATGTGGCTCCAGATAGCACATTCCAAAGCTAATAAGCTAAAAATAGCCCCAGCTGCCCAGCGCTGAGAGACTTGCCAGCAGCCACCACTGCCTTGGTGCTTCCCAGCCACTGGGCCCCAAGCCCTCCGGGGCATGGGGGTGTGTGTGCTCCCAGTCCAGACTGCAGACCTCAAATCCTTCCCCAGCTGGTTCAGCCAGTCCTCTCAACTGTGGGGTCAGCTCAGGAAGTCCCCTTCTGTGGCTTCCTTTCCTCCCTGTGCTGGGCCATCCGCTCTCCTGCTGGGACCAGCAAGGCTGGCGTGGCCCTCGGGATGCGGGGCTGTCCCTCAGCATTTCCGTTGCTCTGCGCCTGACCCTCAGCAGCTCCCGCTCTTAGGAAATGTACTTAGAAAGTTGCCATGTGGGTCCATGCCCCCAAACAGGATGCGGCAGGCAACCAGGCCTGCACAGGCTGACTCATGAGGAAGCAGCCAAGAAAGACACCCTCAGCCTGGCTAGAGGGAGGGACGGAGGAGCTGCCCCAGAGGAGCCCTCAGATCAAGGGTTGTGGCAGGGATGTGGCTCTGCTGACAGCTGCACTTTGTCTGAAGACCCCCGCTCCCCTTTTCAGGGACAAAAACCGCAGGGGAAACCCAGAGCATGAGCAAGAGCTCTTGGAAGGGGTCCGAAGCAGCAGGAAGACGGCTTCCCTTTCATCAAGCATTTATTGATGAAACCATAGAATAACAATACATATTTAAAAGCAAAAAAACCCCAACTGAATCATCAATCTGCACATCCCAGGAGCTCCCTCACATAATCCAGCACCTAACCCAGGTAACACGATGGGACCTCAAGGCCCAACAAGGCTGGGGCTGCTCTAATCCCAGGGATCTTTCAGAGGGCCGTGACCAAAACAGCTCTCTTCCTGGGTCCCGTGGAGGGTCCAAAGGGGACCTGAGCATGCCTCTCCTGGCAGATCTGGTGGACGGACAGACACAATCCAGAAAAGGCATCCTCCCAATGTAGCTGCATGTTGTGAAAGGCTCCATGGTCATTACCAGGCCTGGAACTAACCCAGAAGCCCACTGGCCATCAATGCAGCTGGCAGAGCAGAGGGGAAGGATGGCTCTGAGCTGCACAAGACAAAGCTGCGCGAAAGCCCCCCTGGCCTCATCTGCCACCCGTTCCTCAAGCAAGAGCCACAATCCCGGGAGGACTCCCAGATCGCACTCTGCACCTGTTCAAAAATAACGATGGCAAATCCCTGAGCTGGAAACCCAGAGCCCCTCTGGCCCCCCTTCAGTGACACTGATTCCTCCCAATCCTGACTCTACAACCTGCAGTGGGCCTCCATCGCATCTCCAGGGCAGGGATGGGTCTCATCTCCACACTGACTGGTAGATCTCCTAAGCATTTATGCTACCATTAATTATCAGCTGTTGCTGTTGCTCGGTTCAGCCGGGAAGAAAGGTGGGCTAAGAAATTATTCTGTCTCATACTACAGTGGACAGAAGGAATTTCCCCAAGGAAAGGCCACCTCCGGCACTGGCCAGACAAATGGGGCTTCAGCTGGTCCAAGCAACCAGTTTGAGAAGACAACCAAGGCCCCTCCCTCATTCACATAAAGATAAAGGAGGGGGAGCACATTCAGACTTGCAAAAGGCTGCTCTTATAGCTTCACAATGAAAGGAGTTCTGACCTCTGCAGCCTGACTTTCTTAGCCTGGTCTGCCTCGTGGACTGACACCCACAATTTACCAACCAGAGATGCCAGGGAAGCTCCTAAACCAGAAATATCTTCCTCCTACAGCTGATGCTGTAGAAGGAAACAAGCAGCCCACCAGTGAGAAGCTCCAGAAGCCCAAATTCCCTGAGGTTGCCTGGTCTCCTCAACACCTTCCCTGGTGGCCTCATCACCCGAGGGCAGACTGCCTGGTGCAAACAGGCCCTTTTTTGGTGCTCCTGGATTGTCCATGAAGAAATCCGAATCCAAACCCAAGAGAGGGAGGGAGGGAAGGGAGTTCCATTTTGCTGCCTCCGCCTCTACTTTTCCCTCGCTTACCACATCTCCCCACCCCAGTGGTATAGTTCTGTTGCTCGCTCACCCTCCAGGTAGTTTCCTCCTCCCATTCTGCCGTGCCACCATTTCTCACCCCAGATTCATACCAGTTCTTCCTGCACCACTGTTTGCTAATTCCTTCCCTGTTAATTCCAAGCCGGAGATCGGTCTTTCATACAGCAGCCGTCACAGGGTGCCCATTTCCACCGAGATCACCAACATGACTGAGAGGTGGCGCAACCGCTGGCCTTACCAGGGCCTGGGAGCCCTCCAGAGCAGCCCTTGCACAGCCAGATCCAGGCAGGACTCACCGATGATGGCATGCACTCGGACCGAGAGCTGCGTGCGCAGGAGCAGGATTGGCCGCCTCCTTTTGCTGCAACAAGAGGAGACCAAGTGAGGAAACCGGTCAGGACCAACCCCCCCCCCCCCCCCCCGGCTGCTTCAAGATCACCCTCCCACACACAAGCAGGGCCTGCCATCTGGTGACACAAAAGGCAGCATTACATTGCATGCAACTCCTCTGCTGCGTGGGTGCTGGTCTGCATCCGGGTCCAATTCCAGGTGTTGGTTGTGACCTATATAGTCCCAGATGGTATGGGGCCAGGCTACCTATAGAACCGGCTTCATCTCATCACATCAGTACATTTCACCTGGTCAGGTAGGAAAGGCATTTTGCAGATCCCGTCAGCCAAAGGATTTGGACTGAGGGTCCAGGAACAGGGCCATCTTGGCCATTTGCCCCCATCTGGTGGGATATCCTGCCCCCCAGATGTGAGGCAGCCACGTGGCTCTGAGGCCTGGAGCCCACTGGAACACACAGCTGTGAGGCTGGTTAGCCCATTGAAAAGCCCTTCTCTCCTTTTAATTAATTTTTAACATTACTTTAATTCATTCTTGTCTCTTCTTAAATTTCTAAACACTGTTTTTATATTTTAATATTTTATTTGTGCACTACCCAAAGTCCCTCAGTGAGGAAGATAGGCAGTTTAAAAATTTGATCAACAAACCACCAAAGTAAAAATAGAAGGGTGCCTGGCAAGGCCTTCCCCTGCAGCCAGCAACTGGGCCCAGGGAGGAGAAAGGAGCTGCAGGTGTGGGCACCATGCACGATGAACCGAGCCTCCTCATGAATAGGTAAGCGCATCACGTTTGGGTCTGCCTGGTTGCCTCACACACATTGAGTGCAACATCTGACAGCCCCAAATTGAGATGTGCTTCTCCTTCCAGATTAAAATTGTCAGATGTGCTAGCATGAGGCACACAGGAGAGAAGTTTGCAAGTGGAAAAGGCGGTAAAATCCCCCAGCAGGGATTCACCTGATGTCTTCATAGAATGCTTCCAGATCGTCCTTCTGCTCCAGCAGCGAAAGTTCCAGGTCCAAGTAGTATCCAGAAGGCAGCACTTGCAAGGCGCAGTCCTCCAGCTGCAAAAGAGATACATCTGGATGTTAGCCCAGCAAGGAGCATCTGCTCTGGGATTCCTCCTGGCCCCTTGCCCAGCACGGGCAAAGGCGGTGCCTGCATTGGCCCCCAACACTGGCTCCTTTGGAGGCAGGGCCGGATCCTGCCCTCAACTCCACCTCTTCAGGTGCTGGACCATCCCTGGGCCATCAGATGCGCTCTAAGGTGGGTGAGAGCCCCCTGCCCATCCAACTGGAGCTGCTCAGAAGGGAGGAGGCAGGAGACCCGCACCTCAGCGCCCAGCCTGGCTCCCACCTGCTTCCCTCCTTTTGTATCCATTTCAGGATTTGAAGGAGAATTTTTTCCCAGCACCAAACAAAAAAGGATCGGGGCCTGCAAGCAGGGAGGGGGGAGTTTGCAGGCACCCTTCCGGGAGAAGAAGGGAAATAGAGATCAAATGGAAATTTACAACTAAAGGAAGAATTCTCGAGGGTGAACGCAGAAGAGCCAAAAAAGGCAAAGTTAAAGTTGGAAAGATTGCTCTGAAATCTTTTCCATCTGTAGAAAGAGAACGTGACGGCGGTGGAAAGGGAGGAAAAGAGGTAACTGACGACTTGCTAAATAGGAAAGCATTAATTAGCACCAGTGCCTTCCCACTTAGCAGGTGGACTGTTACCTCTTTTCTTTCTGCTGAGATCCAGTGGCATTTCAGAATCCTACTTCTGCACTGCATACATTTATTAGTTGAGCAGTTTAGTAATCTAGCTTTTAAGTACTTTAGAGGCTCTGTAGCATTTTAATATTTCCATTTATTCCATATTTTTGTTTAACTAGTTCTAGTTCCCTGGGATTGGATGGGCAGCTAATAAATTTGATAAATATGTGATTCATTTAGAAATATATTTTTCAGTTTTTTTCTGAGGTTTGTATTTCTGATATGAATATATAAATGTTTGATATAATAAGTGATATAATAAAGCAGTGATGTCGGTGCAGATAAAGTATACACTAAACTGAATGGTGAGGATGAGGCAGTTAAGGTGCTAACAGATCTACGTCAATAAGTCTGGAGAAGTCTGGCCTAGGGAAAGTTTTACTGAGAAGTGTAAGCTGAGGTAGAGCTGACAATTCATCTTTGTCTCAATGACAGCACACAAGACTTTTGGTGTGCAAATCATGACAGAATGTGAAATACATTGGAATGAGCTGGTATAACCAGACCTCTCGATTGCTCTTCTGAGAACCTTTGCAGAGAGCAAACCTGCTTGCTGTAACAAATGTAGAGACAAGGTCAGCCAGAAGAGAAGAACATCAATGGCTGCTCCCCCCCCCCCCCCCCAATGTCTCATATGCCATAAATATGTTACCGTGTAATAACTCAGAACTGGAGATGATGATGTCAGGAAGCTAAAAACTGAACACTTGGAGATATGCAGTCACTTCCACTTGGTTGACAGAAAGGAAATAAGACTTGTGAAAGTAAAAAATGGGAAGTAGAACAAGTCAAGTTATCGTAAAATATTTAAAAAATAGAGGTAAATATCAACAGGCATATTTAGTTATCTTAAAGTTATGGAAGAGATGGAAATGGCACACAACTTGAACAAAAAGGAATGGAAAAATAAATAGAGGTAGAAAAATAAAGAGATTAATTTTAGGGGAAAACCTATGCAGAATCATGGATGTTTTATTCATACATTCAGTTTTGATTATATAAAATATTTTGTCCCAGTTTCAATAAAGACTGAAGTATCTGAATGCAACCGAGATCAGACTAAAGCAATGATCTTTCCAGTGTAATACCTGCCTCTGAAAGCCCAACTATGAAAATGGGGCACTAAGAATGACCAAAAGGAAGACAATAAGATGCTTCCAAATTATTCATTTTGTGGAAGCTACTAAGAACCTGGGATCTGCAAGCAGTCTGTTGGTCCTCCATCAAATGCCCTGGCTGCTCTCCAAGAGGACCAAGCATGCAAAAGATCACGCATGTCGAGGAGTGGATGATGGACTAGGACAAAAACAATTACACTTGGCAAGATTGAGGAAAGTTGGAAGGGATGTCAATGAATAAGTCCAGATGGACAGCATCCAAGATTAATGGAAGGGCTCAAGTTTGACTGAAGAGGTAGAACAGGTGACCATGTGGCCACAAGGAACTCAGCCCAACTCAGCCCAACCAAGCCCGCCTGCTACCGTCTTCTTATGTGTAGGCTAACCTTTTATGGGTAGGTTAAACCTGGAACAAGTAAAAGCAACAAACAGGTGTGTACCACAGCCTTGTGAGAGACTTCGGATTTTCTGCCTGCATTATTAACCCCATCCTGCGCATTTGCTGAGGCCAGAGAAACAGCCAGTTGCTCAGAGGGCATTTGGCCGGGGCTCCTCTGCCCTCCCCAAATCTCGCCCCGTTTCACAGACGCTCCGGGCGGGCAGCTGGGGCCCCGTCCGCGTCTCAGCGGCCCAGCATTTCTTCGGCCGGCCCTTCCGCGGCCCAAAGCCAGCGGGCAGCGATAAGAGCCGCCCCGTGGGCCCCGCAGCGAAGAGGCCTTTCCTGTTTGTTCCCGGCTGTTTTTAGCAACAGGCGCAAAAGAGCGCGTCACCCGAGCCGCTCAGAATAGAAGCCGCCCAAGCCAGCCCGGCTGGGAAGGCGGCGGCGGCGGCGGCGGCTGCCCGGCTCAGCTCGCGCGGCTCCTTTGGGGCGAAGGCCGCCGCTCCGCTTGGGTCGCTCGGCGGAGGGACCCCGGGAAGCAGCTGCGCGGGGCCGGCGGAGGTGCCAGAGGGAGCCCCGGGCTGCCTTCCCACGCGAGCTCCCGCCTGCCCGCCAGGCGCTCACCCGCAGCGGTGCGCCCAGCAGGCGGAGGAAGGCGGGCACTTGGGCGGCCAGCGGCAGCGCCTCGGCTACGGGCGAGCTGGGCGGGCGGCGCGGCTCGGGGAAGGCGGCGCAGCAGAAGGGGTCCGCGTCCTCCAGGTACTGCAGGCGGCACTGCACGGCGCCCGGCCCCTCCGGGAGCGCCTCCGGCTCGGCCATGGTGCGGCGGCGGCGGCGGCGGCGGCGGATCTGCGGCGCCTCCCCGGGCGGCCAGGGCTGCGCCGGTCGGAGGTTGGCGAGGCGGAGCTTCCAGGGCGGGGACCCGTCGAGACCCCCAGCGGCCGCCGCTCCGCCCCTCCGCCGTCCCCGCCTGCCTCTGCCGGTGGCCCTGGCGCGCGTCCGGCGCTGAGCGGAGCGGGCGGGGCGGCTGTCCTGCGCCGAGGCTCCAGCGCCAGGCGAGAAGCGGCCGCCGGTCCCTCTGCCGAGCCCGGCGAGAAAGGAGCGCTGTCCCCGCGCCTCTCAGCCCTCGGCCGAAGCTGCTTTGGAAGGGGGCTTCCGGGCAGGGCTGAGGAAAAGGGCAGCTCTTCGCCCGGATCTCGCTCCGGCTTGAGCCGCGCGTTGCTCAGAGGCGCCGGGCGGCCGGGCGACGCTCCCCCTCGAGGAAAGCCGAAGCTCTGGGCAGCGGCCCCCGGGAAGGGGCGCCCCGGCCAAGGCTTGTTACGAGTAAATGCCTAACTGTGTATACACCATTGCATAGACTGACCCACTGACCCCTCCTCCCTCACTTAGCCCTTCCCATAACCCCTCCTTACCTTGACTCCACCTCCTCCATATATAAGGCTGTGCACAGAAGTCCAGGACCAGTTCAAAATGAGTATCTGAATAGAAAGAAATGGAGTAAATAAATACATTGAACTCAAAGCCTATCGTGTCTGTGATTATTGGGCAAGATCCTTGGAAAACTTACTTATCAAAATGGTAGCAGAGGACGGTTATGCCCAATAAACAGAACCAAAATCGGAAATGGAAGGAAGGATGAACACAAGGTCCACCACCAGGCTGATGGCAGAGCTGGAGGAACTGGACCAAACAAACAGAAGCGTGAGGCCAAAAGAAAGTGCAGCCAGGCACGCCAGAGACAGATCACCCGAGAGAGATGAACTAAAGGACATCATGCAGAAAATGATAGACGCCTCCATAAGCAAGGATGAACTCATCGCGAAGCTCCGGGACCTTCTAGATGACCAGGGAGCAGCGATGAGCCCCCAGGAGCAAGACCACGAGGCTGCCAGACCGGTAAGACAGAGATACCCCCTGGCAGAGGCCCAAGACACAAACGGTTCCATTTTCGAGCCATGCTCCCAGCGGCCATCTTGGGGTGGCCACCGACCAATAGGGAGCCAGGATTCAAATCCAATGGCGCCAAATGAAAGAAACCCCAGAACAAATGGGGGAACAGCCAAAGGCACCCCAGAAGGGACACACCAAGGCATCTGGAGCTCGCCTCCCGAGCTCGAAGCCAGAAAGACACCCGAGGCCCCAGCAGCCACGATAGGCCCTGCACGCAACCCCTTCGCCAGCCACGCACCCCAGAGACACCACCGCGAACCGAGGGGGCTACGGGGGGGGCCATCAATGATAGCACACACCCCCAGATACTCCACACGATGGCCAGCCCCCACGAAGACAACCACAGGGCACCAACTACGCTTGAATCATGCAGATGGCAGGACTCGAACCCAGCACCCGCAGCACCAAGCATAAGAGGCCCGAGGGGAAGAGGCCACACCTGCTACTCAACTCCCATGCGGCCTCCGCCCGGCCTACTCACGTGCCCAGGGACCAGCAATCAAGGATCGGGGCCCACCGCAGCCGCCACGCCTCAGAATCCCAGAAGTCCTCGACTTACGACCGCCTCGCCTCCTCGACTCTCTCCAGCCCCCTGCATGGATCCGGACGCCCAGCGATGGATGCCTGCCTCCAGAGATGAAGCCAGACACCCCAGGAGTGAGATAGGACCCCCAACTGGAGGCCTAGGCCGAGGCCTAAGAGCAGCAACAGCCAGCCACTCCCCCATCGGCTACAGTAGCGAAATGGGCCTCGCACATGCTCAGTTGGCTCCAGCAAGAAGAGAAGGAGAGAACATAAATCCAAGTCTGTACAGAGCTGCAAACTGCATACCCAAGCCATATTGTGAGTTCCCTCACCTGAGACACCATGGGCAGCAACAGACTGTGAGTATTTCATCACACAACTCAGGGAATTTACCAGCTAACTTTCCCACTCTTAAATTAGATGGATCGAACCTTATGCAGTGGAATCACCAACTCCAGGTTTTATTTTTAAAAGAGGATCTATTGTTTTTAGTTGATGACCCCCCCACAAAACCTTGGACTTTAGAAACAGATTGCTTGCATCACAGGGCTTACTATTTAATTATAGCAAGTATCCCACCAGGTGTATACCCCAGCCTAAGCCATTATCTGACTGTGTCTGAGATACAGCAGAGAATATTTAATCTGTTCTATAGTAAAAGCGCTGCCACCACAGCAAGGATATCCAGGGAATTCCACTCTGCCAGGCATAAAGCAGGGACTCCCATGGGTGAACATATACTGAACCTGAATGCCACAAGAACTGAACTGATACAAAGGGGGGAGGATATATCCGAAGAGAGCATGAAGAGCATTGTCATCAACTCCTTGGACTCCAGCTGGGATAATTTTATAATGCAGCTGGATAGCATAGGCTTAGGCCACCTCACACTCGAGTCACTGACAAATAGGATAATAGCAGAAGATAGCTTAAGGAGGGACCGCTCCATCAGCCGCAGGGACAGCAGGCCAACTAAAAAGGTTGAGTTCCAAACCAGGAACCTAGACTACCCAGAATGCTTCACTTGTGGCTCAAAGAACCACTACAAACGGGATTGCCCAAGAAACTCAAGGGGAAGGGACCACACCTACCAAAGGGAAAGGGAAGGCAGGAGGCCGGGGCTCCCCGATAGATCCCCATCAGACAACAGATACAGGCGCAGAGACTCCCCCGACCCAAGGAACAGAAGGGGAAGTAGGGACAGCTCTAGAGAGAGCCGACCAGGGTCCATGTATGGGATTGGGGAGAACACACACACACACTCACAAATCAGAGAGGGAGAAGCATGGCTCATCGACTCAGGAGCCACCAACCACACAACTCATGACATAAAGATACTGACCTCATTCACAGAGGAAAACTACCACATTAAGGTGGCCAATCAAAACAAGGTCCTAGTGACAGGGAGAGGAAACACATTCATAAGCGGAATAGGCAAAGTAGAGGGGGTATTACTCATACCCGAAATACCCCACAACATTTTAGCACCGCTTAAACTGAGCAAGGACATGGGCATAGAGACCACCTTCAAAGAGGGAGAAGCCTACCTGACCAGAGACAGGGAAAGCATTGGCAAAATAGTCATTAATAGAGGGCTAACATACCTCCACCCTAAAAAGAATAACCAGACCCAAGTTATCGCCCAACTAGAAAACACTGAGAATAAAGTCAACACACATGTTGAGGCAGAGGGGGACAGGGAAGACGACCCGACCGGAGGCAACACGACACACAGAGGGAAATTGCTAATAGGCAAACCCATTCACGATGACTGCGCCCATTTGCTACATAGAAAATTGGGCCATGCCAGCTTCCCAGTCATCCAAAAAATGACAGAATGTACCAGTGATTTGAAAATAAAAAACTGCAAAAACTACTTAGAGTGTTCTATATGTAAATCATCTAAGTTAAAAACCAAACCCAGACCTAGAAAAGCCACCCGTACTACCAATTCTATCTTCCACCTGGTACATATGGACATTGTGGGCCCCATGAAGCCCTCTATAAAATACAAAAGGAGATATTTTCTGACAATAGTAGACGACTACAGCCGCTATGGCTTTGTGTATACCATTAATCATAAAGACGAGGTATTCCAAAAATTTAAAGAGTTTTATAAGAGAGTGGAAACGCAACACAACACAAAGATAAGGCAAATAATGACAGATAGGGGGTCTGAGTTCTTATCGAGGGAATTCTCGAACTGGTCAAAGATGCACGGGATAATACACTACAAGACTTCTCCCTTTTCCGCATTCCAAAATGGAGTCACAGAGAAGAGGAATGGAGTCCTACAAACGATGAGATGCGCCCTAGAGGATGCGGGGTTAGGACAGCCATTCTGGGCGGAAGCTCTCAACTACTCAAATTATACGCTGAACAGACTCTGGTCTAGCGTAATAGGGAAAACACCTTATGAGGTGATGTATGACCGAAAACCAAAGATTGCGCACCTGCACATATTTGGAGTCACGGCGGATGTGCACATCCCTGGGCAACTGAGGCGAAAAGGAGACAAGGTCTCCAGGAGATTAAGGTTCATGGGGTATGAACCAGGCACAAAAGGCTATAGATTCATTGACAGGGACAACAGGTTCATCGTATCCAGAACAGCGGTGTTCCACGAGAACGCCAACTGGTCTAAGATACACCTCAACGAGACACTCATCAGACAGGAAGACACAAACGAATCAAGGGACAAAAGCAAACCCATCACATTAGAAGCAAATACACAAGACAGACAAAGACCAAGACACCATGAGGTAGCCACCAAGGGGTGGAAGGAAGACCACTCCATCATCAAGGTAGACACGGTCACAGAGAAGGAGGCCAAATACATGCACGACACCGACACAAGACCCATGAGACCTATCAGACCCAACAGAAACAAAATGCCCAAGAGATTTGAAGATTATGTCATGTCCATTCACCCAAATAGAACAACACCCAACTCATATGAAGAAATCATTAGTCTGCCACAGGTAGAGAGAGATAAGTGGGAGCAAGCTATGGAAAGGGAGATGGCTAGCCTGCGCGAACTGAATGTATACACCCCCTCTAAGGTCCCAGCCGATAAGACACTCATAGGCACGAAGTGGGTTTTCAAAATCAAGGAACTCGAAGACAACAAGGCCCTCTACAAGGCTAGACTCGTAGCTCAGGGGTTCGCCCAAAGGTATCCAGACGACTACACGGATACCTACTCACCCACAGTTAGGGCAGAAAGTGTCAAAAGCGCCCTAGTAGTTGCATCTATCTTAGGCCTAGAAGTCTACCAATTTGACGTTCAAACCGCATACCTCCATGCGAAGTTAGACAAAGAAATATATGTCAGGGCACCCCCAGGGAAAGGCGCGAAAGAGGGAGTCACTTGGCTATTAAACAAAAGTTTGTACGGTTTAAGACAGTCCGGGAAAAGATGGTATGAATGCCTAGCCAAAACACTCAGGGACATGGGTTTTTCCGCCACATCAGCAGACCTCTGCCTCTTCGCCAAGAGGGAGGGCACATCAGTCGAATACGCACTCGTTTACGTAGACGACATCCTGTACATGGGGCAGCACAAGCAAAATTGCGATAAATTCGCCAGAGAACTGGGGAAACAATTCACACTCAAGACCCTAGGGAAAGTCAATAAGTATCTAGGAGTACAAATCGAGAAAACAGAGAACGGGTTCAAGGTTTCTCAAAAGGAAAAAATATTAGAACTTGTACATAGATGCAACATGAGGGACGCTAAGCCATGCGAAACCCCCATGCAAACAGACTTCTTGAAACATATGCACGAAGAGGGGGAGTCATTTAAGGACAACACCTTGTATAGATCTGTCATTGGGTCCCTCCTGTATATTGCCAATTGGACAAGGCCCGATATCAGCTTAGCTGTTAATTTATTATCCAGACATGTCAGTGAACCCAAGGCATACCACTGGGAAGGGGTGAAGCGAGTAATCAGGTACCTGAAACATAGCATAGACGCGTACCTATGCCTGGAACCATCCAAATCCAAAGAACCGGCGCTGACCTGCTATGCGGACGCTGACTGGGCAGGTGATACCAAGAGCAGGAAAAGCACATCAGGTTACGTGTTCCTTATCAATAACTGCCCGGTACACTGGTATACCGGCAAACAGAACCTGGTTGCCACATCCACGGCAGAAGCAGAGTACATCTGCCTATCAAAGGCAGCTAACAATTTAGTGTGGTTCGATGACCTGCTCTCTGAAATATGGACCAAACCGGCTTATCCTATAACTATCCACGAGGACAATAAAGCAGCCATAGACATCTCCAACGCGGAAGCAGTGGGTCAGAGGTCCAGACATATCGACATCAAGCATAAGCATGTCAGGCAGTTATCAAATGTGGGTTTTATTAGAGCCGTACATTGTGAAACCTCTGAGCAAGTCGCAGACATTCTAACGAAACCATTACCAAACAAGCAACACACATATCTCACATCAAAACTAGGGGTGACCATGCCGGGTACAGAATCAACCCCGAATGTTAGGCATTTAGAGGGGGATTTGTTACGAGTAAATGCCTAACTGTGTATACACCATTGCATAGACTGACCCACTGATCCCTCCTCCCTCACTTAGCCCTTCCCATAACCCCTCCTTACCTTGACTCCACCTCCTCCATATATAAGGCTGTGCGCAGAAGTCCAGTTCCAGTTCAAAATGAGTATTTGAATAGAAAGAAATGGAGTAAATAAATACATTGAACTCAAAGCCTATCGTGTCTGTGATTATTGGGCAAGATCCTTGGAAAACTTACTTATCAAGGCTGCGCAACGTTAGGGATCGCCCGGCTCACCGGTGTCCTCCCCACCATCTCTGCCTGCGCCGATCCGTCCGGGTTGAGCAGGCGGAGGAAACGCTTTCCGCCCCCCCGGCTCCTGCGTTGACGCCCTGCGCGCTTCCTTCCTTAAAGGCCCTGAAGGGACCAGAGCTCCGGTTTGCCCCCTCCAGCCCTGCAGTGGAAGCCGCCCTCCGAAACCGGGAGCGGGAAGGCCAACGTGGCCCCTCTGCTCTTGGGGCTCCTGCTAGGGGTGGCGCTGACCCAGAAGCCGGAGTGAGAAGAGCTCAGCTGAGTCGAAGAACGGAGGCCCCTTTTTAACAGGCGGGTATCGATCTGTTTTCCAGCTTCTGGTTCCTCAAATGGGCTGCTTCAACTGGTGGTTTATTTTTGTAAGCCACATCAGAAAGTGTCAGTTTTAGCAGAAGCTAAAAAGAGTGAAAAGGAAAAAGGGATCACTTGGCATTTGATACTCCCTTTAGGCCATGTTTTGTACCTTTTTTTCTACTCCACATTACTCCAATAAATTAGGGGTGGCTATTTTTTATTTTTTAAAAATATTTTGAAATTAAAAGTTCTTCAAGGCAGTACAAGAATAAAGCCAGCTTCAGAGGAAGCAGCCGGGTCTAGTGGCTAAGACACTGTGTTCCCAATTTGGCTCTGAGCCTGATGCCAAAGCCAATGAAGAACATCAGAGATGAGGTGCAGCTTTTCTTTCCTTTTATTGAAGTGCCCCAAGAAAAGGGTCCTAGCCAAAAATGCCAAGGAACCTCAAACAGTAGAATTAAGAAAGCTTTATGCATTTTCACTGAAGTGGAAGGCGGGATATATAAAACAAAGAATCTGTCAGGTATGCTTCCTTCAATATCCAGGAAAGGAAAACCCAAACTCAATCATTTTGAAGAGATTAGTACTTTTACTGAATACGAAATGATCGCAACCCAGTTAAAGCTGGAAGTGAGCAAAACGCGCGAAATAGCATCTACTAAGCTTCTCCCCACCCCACCCCCATGTCCATTGACTATCAGCCAATCCAAAGGTCTCCCAAAGGTCAGGTGGCATCACGTCTGGCAGCGTCATTCATCAGGAATGTAGGGCAGTTGGTCAGCCGTCCCCTTTGAAGATTCACTTTCGTTTCTTGGGAAAACACGTCCTACAAGAAAGAAAAACACCTCCTGCATCTTCCCACCCTTCGCTCCCATAACTATTCCCTCCCCCGTTTCTTATGGCAGCTGAAGCAGGCAAAGCTGAGGCTGACAGAATCTAATAAACATTTTAGTAATGATCTAACAATTGACCAATAGGATGGTGTCAGGACAGCCTCCTTTCATTATCCAAGAAAGAAAAACCACGACTCCATTTTCATAGAGAAAGGTAACTTTTCCTGGATAAGAACTAAATGCAGTCAAAAAAAAGCAAGGTCTGAAGCAAAGGCGCGAAAATCACATATAGAAAGCATCCCCCCCAACTGTCCATCGTAAATCATCCAATCCACAGGATCTCCAGGGGTCATGCGGGAGCAAACGTCTGGCAGTGTCATCCTCTTGCTATGCCACGACCCTTGACCTGGAGACATTATCATCCAGCTTCAAAGAAAATCGCTGCAGCAAAGTTTTACTTCCATTTCTCCTCCAGTTTGCTTCCCCCCTCCCAAGAATTCCAATAGCTCCCTCCTCCCCCCGTTTCATGGCAGCTGAGCAAGTAAGCAATGAGCAAGAAAGCGGAGGCTGACATTCGGCCCTCCTGCAGAAGAGGCATTATTCCTACAAGAAACCAAAATGACATAAAACAGATGATCACAGAAATAGAGCATGACATAAAAAACAGATTATGGTTTATCAGGATATTTGGAGTGAAACAGTTGTACTTTCTTAGGAGCTCAAACATCTCGTTTATTCACCCATTCAGCCTTAGATAATGGGAAACGTTTCCAGGCCTCCAAATACTGCACCTTACCCCAATGCTTTCTAGAGTCTAAGATCTCTTTGACTCAAAATGCTCTTTCCCCCTCGATTAGTATGGGGACAGGAAGAGGTTCTTGGTCTGGACGTAAAAGGGACGAATGCTCCAGTTTTAGCAAACTTATATGAAACACCGGATGAATTCGCTTCAAATTTGTTGGTAACTCCAATTGTACTGTGATTGGATTAATGATTCGAACTACCGGAAAAGGACCCACATACTTGGGTCCAAGCTTTTTAGACTTTTGGGTAGTTTGCAAGTATTTGGTGGAGAGGTAAACCATATCACCAACTTTATAAGTCCGTGCTTGAACCCTCTTATCAGCTTGGGCCTTATGAGCCCGATGTGCTTCATCCAGTGCCTTACGAGTTACAGACCAAGTGGCACGTAACTGTTCGATCCAATCAACCAAGGGGAGTTTCGTGGGTTTTCCTGAGGCAACTCTGGAATGGTACAAAATCTTGGCCAGAAGCCACCTTGAAAGGGGTAAACCCTGTGCTGCTATGTATGGAGTTATAGGCCACCTCTGCAAATGGCAGTAAATCTGCCCAGTTATCTTGCTGATAATTTATGTAACATCTCAGATATTGTTCTAAAACAGAATTGGTTCTCTCACAAGCCCTATTAGTTTGGGGGATGGGTGGGCGGAGCTTAACCCTTGTGCGGAGTCTATCAACCCTAGGACCTCCTTCCAAAAATGGGAGGTAAATTGAACTCCTCTATCTGAAATTATACATTCTGGAGCTCCATGTAACCTGTATACATGTTGGACAAACATTTTTGCAAGTGTTTTTGTAGAAGGGATCTTGGGACATGGAATGAAATGTACTTGTTTGGAAAACAAATCAGTAACCACCCAAATAACTGTGTTCCCCCTACTTTCGGGCAATTCTACAATAAAATCCATGGAGATTTCCTTCCATGGGGCACCTAATCCGAACTCTATAATAGGCCTCCCGCAAGTCCAGTTTGGTAAAAATTTTCCCTTTGCCTAGGTGGGCTAGCATTTCCTTCATGAGTGGCAGGGGGTAGACATTTTCTATGCAAATGGCATTCAGGTTTTTGTAGTCAACCACCAAGCGAAAGGACCCATCCTTCTTCGCCTGGAAAAGTACTGGCACTGCCACCGCCACCCTTGGCTTAGCCGGTTGGATAAAACCCCGTTTTAAGTTTTTGTCAATAAAGTCTCATAGTTCCCCCGGCTCCCGGGGGGTCATGGGGTAGATTTTTGGCTTAGGGAGTTTTACTCCAGGGAGTATTTCAGTGGTACAGTCCGTGGGCCAGTGGGGGAGCAGCACGTCTGAGGCCTTCTCGCTGAACACCTCCCGGAGGTCCCATTGTGACTCACCAGATCGTCGTCGTTGGAATCCTAGCTGTCCCTATTCCTAAGCCTTGGTTAATGAATGTTCCAGGAGTTGTCTAAATACATATTCTATTTGCTCCAGGCCATCCCTATTTCTAACTTCTAGTTCAGCTATGCAGGATGTCTTTGTTACTGTTATCAATCCTCTAACCACCTACAATTGGTACCATTGCTACACCGTGCATATTCTCTGTGAATAAATATTCTTTGTTCTTGCCAGACAGACTCCACAATTACAGGCATCCCAGTTTTTTTTCAAGGGCATATGCCACAGCCTTGCTTCGTTTTAGCAGCCCATCAGACCAAGTTAGAAACCAGGAGACTGAGTTCGAGTCCAGCCCTGGGCATGAAACTTGGCTGAGTGGCTTTGGGCCAATCGCTCTCTCAGGCCAGCCCAAATAGGAGGAGGAAGGAATGTTAGGTACATTCAGTGCCTTGAGTTATTTATAAAAATAATAAAGGATAGGATAAAAATAAAATAATAAAAATAAAAAGTACCAAGTATTTAAAACATGAATTTGTTGCTCACTCGGTCAGGGTTTGAAGTCTACCGGAAAGATGCAGGGCAGGCTGGACTCAGTTGCACGAAAGGAAACCAGATGCTCCTCTGGGAAGTAGAGGTGGGGGGGGCATAGATGATGTGCTCTTCAGAGACACATACCCTCCAGTCGCTACCAAACAGAACAACAAGCCGCTTTCCTCCTTGCAGTGACGCTGGTTTCGCATACTCACAAGTTCTTGCACCACTCCAAGGTGTTTCTGGCTTCAAGGCTCCACATCAGTTGGAATCGGATCTGGGGGTTCACAAGAGCCGAACCCTCTGCGGCTTCCCTTTGGTGCCCACAGGATCCGTCAGTCATGGGGCAAGTCTAGCTGCCTGGCTGGAAGTGGAGGTACTTCTGAGAGGGGCTGTGTGAGGGCCCCAGGACCTTGGCCCCAGTTTCTGCAGATGCAGCCTGGAGAAGGCTTTCGGGAAGCAGATGGATCCCCCTTGTAGCATGGCAGAATCTGAGCTCCAGGGGGCTCAGGGGCCACCATTTCCACTTGAACAGCCAGAGAGCTTCTGTGGACACTTCCATGCTGTATAGTGTACAATGATTACACCAACTTGACCAGACATGCTTGTAGCTTCAGGTTTTGCTGAAGCATCTCATGATCAACACAATCGAAGGCTTTCATGTAATCGATGAAGCACATGTAAATGATCATTTTCCATGACCAGCAAAGATTTGCAAATTTGCAGGTGCCATGACCCCTTCAGAAGCCAGCTTGGACATCTGGTAATTCCCTTTCGATAGTTGGTGCTAATTGTTGTATAATTTTAAGCAGAACCTTGCTGATGTGTGAGGAATGAGAGCAATTGTGTGATATCTGGAGCAATCTTTACCCTTTTTTGGCAGTGGAATGAACATTGGGCATTTCCAATCCTGTGGCCACGTTCTGGCATAGATCTCTAATGACTGTGAGTGGTACAGGTCTCAGTAATTCTGTAGCAGTGGTGTCAGCACCTGGAGTCTTGTCGTTTGGCCGTCGGTTCATCACCCATATGATCTCTTCCTCAAGGATGGCTGCTTTTTAGGTCTCTATTTCTACAGGGAGGCAGCAGAAGGGGAGGGAGGAATGGGTCCCAGCCTCAGAGGGCAGAGCAGGGCCGGGAGTTCCTGTCTGCTGGGAAGAACCTTCTGCCTGCTGGAACTGGGTGTGTTTGTGATTGCCTGTGGAAACACTGCCCCGTGGACTCCAGACTGCCGGTGACTCTGTTTGGACTCTGGGACTTGTGGGCCGTGAGCTGGCTGCTCCTCTCCCTTCTTTGGGTTCTGGCCTTTGGAGCCCCCCAGAGATGGGACTTTGGAGTGCTTTTGCACACATGCCCTGCCCGCCCCTGATAAAACACATCTCTCTCTCCCTCCCTCTCTCTCTCTCTCTCTCTCTCTCTCTCTCTCACACACACACACACACACACACACCACACACTGAACAACACTGATGAATCAGCCTGGAGAAAGGAGCACCACCAACTTCTTTGCCTTTCCTTCCAGTGCCCTAAACTGGTCCAGAAGGTTGGTGGTTTCAATAGTCACAGAAATGGAAAACGGCCATGAACCGGTGGAGAGGTGGGGACCACTATCTTGAGCCTGCCATGAATCACCCAGAAGTGTGACTATGGTATAAATGCCACATTATAATGAACTTATATAAATCAATTATGCAACTACACATGTGGATTATTGTGTGCAACTTGAGATCAAATCTCAAAAAGGATGGAGAATTGCTAGGGAAGATTCAGAGGAAGGCAAGTAAAATGGTCAAGGGGCTGGAAAGATTTAAGGCAGGGGTGTCAAACTCGCATCATCACAGCATCATCGTGATGTATCGTGACTTTTCCCCCCTTTGCTAAACCGGGTGTGGGCGTGGCCAGTGAGTGACGCATCCGGCCCACAGGCCACGAGTTTGATATCCCTGGTTTAGGGAATGAGGTGACATTGAGGGCTTTTTAGTGTGGAAAGGATGCGGCTAAGGGATATGATTGAGGTATACAAAATTATGCACAGAATGGATGAAATAGACCAGGAAAAATTATTTTCCCTTCCCAAAATACTAGAAATACAAATTAACCAAAGAAACTGAAACATGAAGGAATCTGAACAAAGGGGTGGTTTTTAACACAACGTTAATTCTATTTTGGAATTCACTGCTGTGTGAAACGTTGTGCTGGCTACCAGTTGGCTGGCTGTGAAAAGGGACTGGAGCAGCTATGGAAGTTCTGGGGAAGAAGGGCTGTTGGCTGGCTGAGAGACTGGAGGGTTTCCTGAGGCAGCTGGCCTCCCACTGGCAGAAGAGCACAGCTTCGGTTCCTTTTGGTGCCTTGGCCCCTGTTCCCCAGAGAGGGAGGAAAGTATATGAATAATTACAATAATGTCAACAAAAGTTGCAGCCTAGAATTTGGCCTTCAAATGACTTTCCCCAAAACATGGGATGAAACAATCTACCCTTGCAGCTGGTGGAGTTCTGGTAGTCCTTCTTTCCTCCCTTCTTTCCTATTTTTAGGGGCTTAGAAGCTGATGGAACCTGGCTGCATCTCCATGGGCAGAAGGGCCCTCATGCTGCACCAGGGCTTCTCCTGGCATTCCTCTTTGGGGCAATTTGGCATGAGATTTTGGGCATCTATTTGCAGCTGGACGATGCACAGCAAGCACTGTCAGATGCCACAGGTCCTCAGACTGGTTACTGAGTACCTTTGCTGCCACAGCTGGAAGCTGTCCTGGGACCTGTGAGTCATCCCCTGAATTGCCAGCTTCACTTTGAGTTGGTTTTCCTTGGAAAAAAATGATTCCAACATTATGAGGAAAACCCCAGTGCAGATGTGTGTGGTTTCCACAGTTCCTTAGTAGTCATAGGAAGCCAAACTATAATCACAGAATTCCTTGTCAACATTTCCAGCACAACTGAAGGAGGAAATGACACAGTGCTCGTCCAGCCTTTTGAAAAATCTGGGGTAGGGGGAGGGTTATTGGATCAAGACTGATTTCCCAAGCACGGCAGAGGCTCTTTCGGAAGCACCCTGGGTTCTGCAACAATGGCCTGCCGTGTGATTTGCATCTTGGAGCCCGGAGACTCTTTCATCAGCAGCCTTCCAACCAAACCCATTCATCCTGCAGCCATAAGGGAGGAAAGTGCAACTTGGGTGGGGATCCTGGAGTTCTGTTACAGATTACCCATCTGGTATCCATCCTAGCCTTGGTGAGCCCCGATTTGTTTCTGCATAAAACAGAAACTGCTTCAAAATCAGGAAGAATCATCCCCGCTTCCTTTGTATTTGATCCAATGTTGCATTATTTCCAATTTCTATTACTCCTTCAAGTCCTATAGCAATCTTCCTCCTTCCCTCCCTCCCTTCATCTTTGCCTGCCTGCCTGCCTGCCTGCTGTGAAGTGCAGGATCCAGTCAAAGGATTCTGTCCCTGTTGCTCTGTAGCCTTCGCTAAATGCACCCACCACATCTCTGGTTGAGTCCCTGGTTGAACTGCTACTTCACATTTGGGTGAAGTTTATCCTGAACTTCCACTGAAATCAGCTCTCAGCCCTTCCTGGGTTTTCTGCATAGCCTGGCAGCCTCTGCAACTGCTCTTGCCGTTTGCAGCTTCTTCCATCATTTTTTTCTCTTACCATAAAATATCAACCAAGCAGGAGGTAGCAGGTGCCACAAGGCCTCTTGGGGATGCCCCTCCTGCTGTGTCCCAGGGGAGCCCTTTTCGGGATGCTGGTGGGGCTGGTCAGTGGGAGGCTCTCTTCCTCCTTTCCCTATTGCTGTCGGGTAAGGTGACCAATTGTCCTCCTTTAGGGAGGACAGTCCTTTTGTAAGTTCTGTCCTCTCTCGAAAAGTGTCCTCCTACATGTTTTCTCCTACTCCTTTTCAATATTTGAAGACTAATCTGTAAATCTCCGTATTTGATTGATGCCGATCCGATCCGTTGCGTGTGATGTGACATATTTGTATTTGACATGACGATTCGTCAAGGCTCGGTACAGTGTGGTGAGATGCCATTATGAGACGCATGCACTCTGCACAGGAGAATTGTTTTGAGAGAGTGTGCCACACACAAGAGTGCACCATGTGCAAGTGGCTTTGCTTATTTACCGAAACACAACATGGCACACACGCACGCATTAGACTCACTTCTTTCTCAGTGAATATTCAATCATACACAGGTGAGCAGAATAGAATAGAATAGAATAGAATAGAATAGAATAGAATAGAATAGAATAGAATAGAATAGAATAAAATAGAATAGAATAGAATAACAGAGTTGGAAGGGACCTTGGAGGTCTTCTAGTCCAACTCCTTGCCCAGGCAGGAAACCCTACACCACTTCAGACAAATGGTTATCCAACATCTTAAAAAATTCCAGTGTTGGGGCATTCACAACTTCTGCAGGCAAGTTGTTCCACTTATTAATTGTACTATCAGGAAATTTCTCCTCAGTTCTAAATTGCTTCTCTCCTTGATTAGTTTCCACCCATTGCTTCTTGTTCTACCCTCAGGTGCTTTGGAGAATAGTTTGACTCCCTCTTCTTTGCGGCAACCCCTGAGATACTGGAACACTGCTATCATGTCTCCCCTAGTCCTTCTTTTCATTAAACTAGACATACCCAGTTCCTGCAACCGTTCTTCACGTTTTAGCCTCCAGTCCCCTAATCATCTTTGTTGCTCTTCTCTGCACTCTTTCTAGAGTCTCAGAGCTTCTTCCATCATTTTTTTCTCTTACCATAAAATATCAACCAAGCAGGAGGTAGCAGGTGCCACAAGGCCTCTTGGGGATGCCTTTTTTACATCGTGGCGACCAAAACTGAATGCAATATTCCAAGTGTGGCCTTACCAAGGCATTATAAAGTGGTATTAACACTTCATGTGATCTTGATTCTATTCCTGTTTATGCAGCCCAGAACTGTGTTGGCTTTTTTGGCAGCTGCTGCGCACGGCTGGCTTATATCGAAATGGTTGTCCACTAGAACTCCAAGATCCCTCTCACAGTTACTACTATTGAGCAAGGTACCACATATACGGTACCTGTGCATTTTGTTTTTCTTCCCTAAATGTAGAACCTTGCTTTTTTCACTCTTGAATTTCGTTTTGTTAAATAACGCCCAATGTTCAAGTCTGTCAAGATCTTTCTGAATCTTGAGTCTATCTTCTGGAGTTTTGGCTATTCCTGCCAGCTTGGTGTCATCTGCAAATTTGATGAGTTCCCCATCTATCCCCTTGTCCAAGTCATTGATGAAGATGTTGAAGAGTACTGGGCCTAAAACAGAGCCTTGGGGTACTCAACTGCATACTTCCTTCCATGTAGATGCAGTTCCATTGATGACCACACGTTGAGTGCGGTTGGTCAGCCAGTTACAAATCCATCTGGTGGTGATGCTGTCCAACTCATTTTTCTACTTTATCTAGTAGTAGGTTATGGTCTAATAACCTAATAATTTACGTTTTATTAATTCATTATCTATTTAATAATTTCCAAATATGTATAATTTTATTTACAAGTTTATTCACTTGTTATTGTTTGAGTTTTAATAATTAATTTTATTTATTCATAATGAATGTGCTTGCATCGTTCATGTAGCTCTATATTTTATTTTTAATTTTAAATTTCATTTAGGGATGGAAAAATCAAAAAAGAGGAAATGCCATTTCAAAGATAAATTGAATAAGGAATTTCCATTCCTCATATCAAAGAAGGATAACATTGTTTTCTGCAATATTTGCAGTGGAGAATTTTGTATTGCAGTTGGGGGCAGAGCAGCTATTACGAAACACTTGACCACCAAGAAACATAAGCAATCATCAGATGCATTTGCTTCCAGTTTAACGTAACAAGGTTTTTTAAAACTTCAAATTATTCTGAAGATGAAAAACAATTAGCTGCAATGGAGGGAACATTTGCATTTCATACTATAATTCACAATCAAAGTTTTCGTAGTATGGATTGTACAACTAAATTATTGAAAAAGTTTCACAATGCTAAATTTTCATGCGCCAGGACAAAACGTGGGGCTGTTATTAAATCAGTATTTAAAAATTACTGTGACAAAATACTTACAGAAGACTTGGAAAATGCAGCATTTGTAACAGTTTTATCTGAGGCATCCAATCATAATGAAACTAAATTGTATCCAATATTAGTAAGATATTTTAATGTTACCAAGGGCGTTCAAGTAAATATTTTAAATTTAGAATCCATTGAGGGCGAAACTGCTGAAATTTTGTCAAACCATCTATACAGAGTAATAAATGAAAACAATTTGAAATCTAAAGTTGTTGCATTAACAGCTGATAATACAAACACAAATTTTGATGGGCGAAGACGCAAAAGGGTGAATAATGTGTATGTAAAATTACAAGATTTACTCCAAAAGAAAAAACTAGGAATTAGTTGTAATGCACATATTTTGTCAAATGCAATCAACACGGCGTCATGTGCCATGCCAATTGATGTAGAAGTAATAATAACTACAATTTATTTGTATTTTAGTCATTTTACCATTTGTGTGGCTACTTTAAAACAATTTTGTGAAGAAGCGAATGATCAATACAAAAAACGTTTAGGATATTCAAAAGTTAGATGAGTTGCTTTAACATCTGCTATAGAGCGTGTTCTACAATTATTTGAGCCTCTCCGTTCATATTTTTTAAGTTTAGACAAATGTCCTAAAATCCTGGAATTGTTTTTCAATAATGAAATATCTGAGATATTAATGTATTTTGTACATAATCAAACGTCTATTTTTCACAAAACGATTCAAAAGATTAAAGGTGAATACATTTCAGCTACAGAAGTTAGTCTTTTTTTGAATGACTTTATCCTTCAATATAAAACTTGATTTGAAGAAAAATTTCTTCCTTTAGTTATAAAAACAAAATTGTCATGCTTAGAGGAATCAAATCGAGGCATAATGGAAATGTTTATCAAAGAAGTGCAGAATTTTTACCAAACATGTTTTCAATATATCAAAGAATGGTCTGAAACAAACATCACAGGAAATAATCGTTTTCAGTGATGTTTTTTGACTTCATCACAAGTATATTGGACAGATATTGAATCTTGTGTTGAGTTTTTATCTAAAGAAATGCCAGACATTAAAATAGACGACAATTGTCTCTTTGAATAAATTAGAAGACTGAATGTATTTTTAAATTCTGAAAAATTAATACAATGGGAAAATAAACACGTTGAAATTGATAAAAGATGGGTGGAAATATTCAGCCATTTCAAAAATGAACATATTCCATGTGAAAATTTATTTATTCTTGTTCAATTAGAAATCGAGATTGAATGTTGATACTCTAGCTGCAGCACTTGCCATAAAATTCAATATGAAGGATATTTCTTGTTCAGACATTTCCAATCTATTGTTAGAAGATAGTACATTGACAAAAAATATTCATTCAACGGAAAAGTACTCAGTTAAATAATAATTAATAGGCATGTAAGCATAATTACAATATAAAATGTTATTGTTACAAATGTTTTTATTATGCATTTATCATATTATAGTTAAATATTTTATTCATTGCAACAATAATACACAATCTTTTATTTACAATATTTTTTTCTTCAATTTATTTGTGTCCTCCTTCTCATTGCAAAAAAGTTGGTCATTTTACTGTCGGGGCCTCCCTCAGAGGGCTTGCTTACCTCTGCAGGGACTCCTATGGGCTGCTTGGTCACTCGGACTGAAGTTGTTGGTGGGTTCTAGAAAACAGAATAACAGAGTTGGAAGGAACCTTGGAAGTCTTCTAGTCCAACTCCCTGCTTAAGCAGGAAACCCTATACCATTTGGGACAATCTCTTCTTCCAGTGATGGAACACCCATAACTTCTAGAGACAAGCCATTCCTTTGATTGTTCTCACTGACAGGAAATTTCTCCTTAATTTTATGTTGGAACACCCCCTTGGTTAAGTTTTCATCTGTTAGTTCTTATCTTGCCCTCAGATGCTGTGCAGGATAGATGGACCTCCTGTTCTCTGTAACAGACCCTCAAGTATTGGAAGACTGATATCATGTCACTGTTCTGACCTAGGCTTCTGTACACAGTATACATCACAAACTTAGTCCTGGCAAACCTCTTTAATTCAGACAGCTGTGAATTATTGTCATTTCCTAGTCAAAAGGCTTATCAAACAGTCTTGCAGGGGAGTGTTTACAAACACTCTTCTTATCTCCCTTGGAATGCTGCAGAGAACTAATTGCCACTCAGGGCAAGGCCAAACTTAGCACAGAGTCAAACAGAACTTTTCTGCAGCTTTTACTGACAAGATGAACTAATTGCTTCCTGCAAAAGCTCATGTCCTGTTCACTTCTCTTTTACGTCTTATGGGAGGGGCCAATCATTTCCAAGCCTTACTCCCAAGTCGACCCTGTTTTCTTAATTGTTCCTGTCTCCTGGCAGTTCTGCACATGCATACACTGGGAACAGGCTCACACTGTTCTGCCTCACTGATGTCAGACTCCGGAGGCAGCAAAGAACTACCAGATGGCCTTGGCCCCCTCTCTGCCTCCAACTCAGAACCATCGTCCGAGCCTTCCCCACACTCCAGGTCTGGCTCACATTCCTCCCCAACCTCTTCACTGTCTGAATCTGCTGCCAGCTCTGCTGGCTGCTGGCAGGCCACAACAGTCACTTTTTCATTAGACCACACTCAGTTCCTGCAACCATTCATCATATGATTTAGCCTCCAAACCCCTAATCACATTTGTTGCTCTTCTTTGCATTCTTTCTAGTGTCTCACCATCTTTTTTGTATGATGGTGACCAGAAGTGTGGTCTTACCAGTGCAGTATAAAGCACTACTATCACTTAATACTACCCTTCTGTGGATGCAGCCTAGCACTGCATTGGCTTTTTTGGCAGCTGCAGCACAGGCTGGCTCCTACCTAAGTGGTTGTCTATTAGGACACCTCCATCTCTCTCACAGTCACTTTTTTTTCCCATCAAGTTTTTTTTTTAATTTATAGATATCAGTATGTGGATGGTGTAGTGTTTGAGTATCATACATTTCAATACAGATAAACATATTCATAATTATTACATTCCATTTTCCTTATTCCATATTATTTACCCCTATCTTTTACACAAAATTATTTTCATATAAATGTTAACAAGTATGCAATAACATCTAAACCAATATGCTTTAACGTCCACCTTATCTTTCATTATAATTTCAATAGTATAACCCTCAAGTAAAAAAAATATGAAATTGTCTGTTTTCTTTTCTCCTGTATACCATATTTCCCAATTTTACAACAATCCATCTCCTTTCCTCTTCTTTCCCCTCCCTCTCTTCCCTTCTCCCCTCTTTCTATTTCCCTCCTTCCTTCTCCTTTTCCCCTCTACTTCTCTTTCCTTCTCCTCTCCCCTCTCTATTTCCCCTCTCTCTTCTTCTCCACTTCCCACCTTCCCTTTCTACTCTTCTCCTCCCCTCCACTTCCCTCTCTCCTTTCCCCCCTCTACCCTTACTCTATAAAATAATAATAATAATAATAATAATAATAATAATAATAATAATAATAATTTTATTTCTATACCGCCCTTCTCCCGAAGGACTCAGGGCGGTGTACAGCCTATTTAAAAACACAGACAAAACAACAGTATAAAATTTAAAATAATTAAATAGGTGGCTCAAATTTAAAACCCAAATAAATTTAAATACCCAATTTAAAACTATTGTGTTGATAGTCCGGCCTGGCGGAACAACAGGGTCTTCAATGCGCAGCGAAACACCTGGAGGTCGGAGATCTTACGAATTTCCAGGGGCAGTTCATTCCACAGGGCTGGGGCTCCCACAGAGAAGGCCCTCCCCCTGGGTGTCGCCAGCCAACATAACTTGGCTGATGGCACCCTGAGGAGACCCTCTCTGTGGGAACGGACTGGTCGGTGGGAGGCTATTGGTGGCAGAAGACGGTCTCGGAGGTACCAGGGTCCTATGCCATGGAGCGCTTTAAAGGTGGTAACCAACACCTTGAATAGCACCCGGAAGACCACTGGGAGCCAGTGCAGCTCGCGCAGGAGGGGTGTCACATGGGCACAACGGGTTGCGCCCATAACCACCCGCGCGGCCGCATTCTGGACCAGTTGGAGCCTCCGAGTGCTCTTCAAGGGGAGCCCCATGTAGAGAGCATTACAATAGTCCAACCGGGAAGTAACAAGGGCATGAGTGACCGTGCGCAGGGCGTCCCGATCCAGAAAGGGCTGCAACTGGCGAATCAGGCGAACCTGATAAAAGGCCCCCCCTGGCCACGGCCGTCATATGCTCTTCCAAAGACAGCCGCGCATCCAGGAGGACACCCAGATTGCGAGCCCTCTCCGTGGGGGGCAAAGATTCACCCCCGATAGTCAGCGATGGCACCTGCTGACTATATTGGGGCGCCGGGAGCCACAGCCACTCGGTCTTGGAGGGGTTGAGTCTGAGCCTGTTTCTCCCCATCCAGACCCGCACGGCCTCCAGGCAGCGAGACATCACATCAAGGGCATCGTTGGGGTGGTCTGGGGTGGAGATGTACAGCTGAGTATCATCAGCGTACAGATGGCACTTCACCCCAAAACCACGGATGATCTCACCTTTCTCCCCTCCTCTTCTACTCCCTTCCACTCCACTCCATTTCCCTCTCTCTTTTCATTGTTGTATATACTCCCAACACCTACAGGATATGGTGTATTTTTCAATTAATATCTCTTTCAACTATAACTATACAACTTCTTAAAGTTATATTCAAAAATAAAAGAATCACTTAAACATGTGTTATTGATAATAATAATTATATCATATTGATTAATCTTCATATTAATAATTTTACACATAATCATAGATATATATGCAATTACAATATTATTCTTTTGATACTAACATCATTTCATTGATCAAACAGCATACCGTCTGAATACCAGTTTCTTACATCCTAACATTTGAAGCTTACCACCATTTTCATTTTTTGTGTCTATTTTTCATGTTTCTTTTCCTAACTTATTTGACTTTGTGATACATTGCTTTACACCCTTCCTTTCTAAACTTCCACTAATATTCCCCCCTCCACATTACTATATTCAAAGACATGATACTCTGTTTTGTTATTCATAGTCCCATTATTTAATTCTTCCTCTCTGTATATTTTAAAGTTTGTTAATATACATAAATATATCTACTTTCACATTACCTAAACAATAGTCATATTTTATACACTTTTAATAATACCATCATTCAACCTCTCATTTCCAATTAATAATGAATTCTCATTCATAATTTTCCAGTTCCATATCTGTTTATGGTAGTATTTAGCCTAATATTTATTTATATTAAATACCAACTAATTGTCCAGCCTATATCATTCTAATATTAATACAATTATTAACATATAATCATGACATATCTATAACTCTTTTTCTCCCCTTAACCATTAATCTCTTATCCACATCCCTTCCTTTAGTCCTACCTTTTTTTTGACGTCTCCCCTGTTTTCCTCTTAAGTCTTTTATTCCATCTACCATGTTTCCCCAAAAATAAGACCTTGTCTTATATTTTTTTGAACCCTGAAATAAGCACTTGGCCTTATTGCCATGTGCGCAAAAGCCCAATTGGGCTTATTATCAGGGGATCTATTTTTTCTTTTTTTTAATAAATTTTATTGAGTAGACAATATATTACAATGCAACCTTTTCGGTTTGGCAACATGTAGTCATACTATATGCTTATAAATGTAGTAACTAGTAGATTATGTAAATGATTTACAATTAAAACATAGGATATTTGTGAAATTAATACATTATAAATTATAATATAATGATACATAAGTTAAGCTGGTAGTTAAGCGTTGTCCCCCTTAGCAGTTAACTTTTGCATTTATTTTCGAACCACCTATACCACAAATCCCATACCGTATAAAACTCTGAATCCTCCTTCTCATTTAATATATATGTTAATCTGCACATTTCTGCACATTCCAATATTTTATTGACTATGTGTTCCTCAGTTGGACAACTTTTCTCCTTTCAATGTTGTGCATAAGAAAGTCTCGCAGCTGTAACGATGTGGATAATTAAATATTTCTTCTTATTCCCATATGCTCGTTTTAGTACTCCCAGGAGATAAATTTCTGGTAGGAAGTTAATATCTTCCTCTATTATTTCTTGGATCCATTTTTGTATCATTTTCCAGAATTTCCTCGCTACAGGACACATCCACCACATATGGTAGAAGGTACCTTGCCAATGACCGCATTTCCAACACTTGGGGTTTGTGTTTGGATATATCTTTGCAATCCTAGATGGTGCTAGATGCCACCTATACAGCATTTTATACTGATTCTCCTTGTATGTTGCCGCTCTTGTCAGTTTCAGGTTGTTATTCCACACTTCTTCCCAATCGTCTAGGTTTATCTTTGGTCCAATATTTCTCCCCCAAGCAATCATCTGATCTTTAAGTATTTCCCCTTCTCTATCATATTCAAGCAGGTATGAATATAATTTAGCTAATAATTTGTTCTCACCGCCCATCCATATCTTGTCGAAGCTATTTGTCCCCATTTCTGTACCATCTTCCTGCCTGTCCTTCCTGTATCGGGATTTAATTTGTAATTAGGGCCACCAAACAACGTGGATCCCTTGCTCCTTTAAGGTCTCATTTGTTTTAAGGTTGCCGCTATTATCTAGGATATCTTGATAAGTGAACATTTTTTCCTTGCTTAGCGTATTTGGATGGATCATTGCCTCCATTGTGGAGGTCCATTTTGGAATTTTTGTATAATGTATGTGTCTAATTTCCTTCCATGTCCTGATTAATACATCTCTAATTTTATGTCGGTGGAAATATACTCCTGCCCCTTTTCCTTTATCCCAAAGATAGGCGCGCCAGCCTTTCTGCAAATCATACCCTTCCAGTTGTAAAATTCTTTTATTTCCTAGTGTAGCCCAATCTCTAGCCACACTAGGTTAGCGGCTTTGTGGCATATCTCCCACACCGGGAGCCCAAATCCACCTCTATTCCTTTTTTCCTGCAATGTTCGGAGTGCAATCCTTGGCTTTTTCCCTCCCCAAATAAATTTCCTGACTATCTTATTTAGTTCTACAAAATATTTTTTTTCTATATTAACTGGCGTAGTTTGGAATAAATATATCAATTTGGGGATGATACTCATCTTAACGGTAGCTATCCTACCTAACAGCGAAATTTGTAACTTCCCCCATCGTTCCAAATCTTGCTTGATTTTTGCCAGTAGCGGTATATAGTTGCCCTCTTTCAGGGTTGAACATCTAGCCGTAATCCAAATCCCTAAATATTTTATCTTTTTAACTATTTGGATGCCCAAATTTTCTTCTAAAATTTTCTGATCTCCTGCTGGAATATTTTTGGTTAACATTTTGGTTTTAGTCTTATTTAATTTAAATCCAGATAACTTTCCATACTCATCTATCTCTTCCAATACTTTTATTCTGGTTGTTAGTGGCTCCTCCATGATCAACGCCACATCATCGGCAAATGCTTGAATTTTAAATTTTTCTTTCCTAATTTCCAATCCTCTTATCTCATTATTCTGCCTAATTTTCCTTAACAACACCTCCAATGCCAATATAAATAAGAGTGGTGAAAGCGGGCAACCTTGTCTTACTCCTTTGCCAATCTGGAGGGTTTTAGTCATATCTCTATTGAGTATGTTTGCTCTCTGCTTATTATAAATTGTTTTTATCACATTCTCAAAGTGCTCACCAAAATTCATCCTTTTGATTTGCTGGGTCATAAATCTCCAATTTTTTATTTTTTTTTTTTAATTTGATTTATATGCCGCCCTTCTCCGAAGACTCAGGGCGGCTTACAATGTGCTCAGCAATAGCCTTCATCCTTTTGTATATTTATACAAAGTCAGCTTATTGCCCCCACAACTGGGTCCTCATTTCACCTACCTTAGAAAGGATGGAAGGCTGAGTCAACCTTGAGCCTTGGCGAGATTCGAACCCTGCAGTAATTGCAGGCAGCTGGTCTTAATAACTAGCTTAATAACAGGGTGCCTTAAACCCCTGTACTACCAAGGCTCGTTGGTAGTATTTGAATTGAAGTTCAAATACTACCAACGTTGGTAGTAATAAATTGAAGTTGTCAAAGGCCTTCTGGGCGTCAAGGAAGGCCAATGCCACTTTTTTCTCAGAGTGTGCTTCATAATATTCCAAAACATCTATCACCACCCTCATGTTACTTCTAATCTGCCATCCCGGAAGGAATCCATTTTGATCAGGATGGATCCAATTATTCAATAGTATCTTCATCCTACCCGCAAGTATACCCATAAATATTTTATAATCTGTATTGAGTAGGGAAATCGGTCTATAGTTTTTTATTTGTTTTGGGTTGGTACCTTCTTTTCCTACCAATGTGATGTACGCCTCCCTCCACGAGTCTGGAATCATAGAACTTCGCAGGGCCTCATTACATATTACCAACAATTTCGGTACAAGTATTTCTTCCAATTCTTGGTTTTTATATAATTCTCCTGGAAGACTGTCAGGGCCAGGTGATTTATTATTTTTTAATTTGGATATTACCCCCTTTAATTCCTCCATTGTGATCTCTCTATTGAGCATTTCCCTTTCTTCCTCCTTTATCTGTGGGAGGTTCTCGTTTGCCAAATATTGATTGATATTATCAATTGAGGTTTCCTCCTCTCTATATAGGGTCTCGTAATATTGTCTAGCAAATTCAAGTTTCTCCTCCTCTTTATCTAACATCCTTCCTTCCAGATCCTCCAAACAATCTATAATTCCCTTTTCCTTCTCCTTTTTTAATTTATACAACAGCCACCTCCATGGCTTATTTGCGTTCTCAAAATAGTACTGTTTAGATTGTTTAATTTTATTTGCCAGTTCTTCCTGTTCCAGTAGATTTAGTTTATGTCTTATTGTCATCCATTTTTCTTTTTTTGCCGCATCACCCGGATCTCGTTGTAGTCTCTTTTCTGCTTCTCCCAGCTGAGCTGTCAAATCTTTCTGTGCCTTCCTTTTTTCCTTATTACTATAAATATACAATATTACTAGCCCTCTTAAGTAGGCTTTCATTGTGTCCCAGACACATGCTTGAGAGATCTCTTGGCTTTCATTTTCCAGGAAGAACAATTTTAGGTCTCCCTGGAGTTTTTTTAGTAAACTCTTTATCTCTAAGAATGTGGGTGTTTAATCTCCATCTCTTCTGTTTGGCCCTGTTTAAACTCTTCCACCTTATCTCTAATGGGTTGTGATCAGCCCATACATTTGGGGTAATTTCTACTGAGTGGATATCCAACCCCAAACTCCTACTGACCCAGATGATATCAATCCTTGACCAGGATTTCTGAGGGTTCGGGTAGCAGGTAAATTGCTTTTCGTTCGGGTGTAATACTCGCCATATGTCTACTAAGTTATGCTCATCAACTAAATCAAAAAAGGTTTTTGGAAGCTTTTCCCTCTTGTTCTTTTTTTCTATTCCACTCCTATAGTCCTTTTCCGGTTTACTACCCCATTAAAATCCCCCACTATGCAAACATTCCTATATTCCAATTCACTTATTTTGTGACCCAATTTCTTATAAAATTCTCCTAGGTTCCTATTTGGCGCATAGATAGCGACAACTAAAATTGGGGTACTTCCTCTCTTAATTTCAATTGCCAGTAATCTCCCTTTGTCATCTGAATATTTGAGTTCGGCAGTAATCCCTTTTTTTACATATAATGCTACGCCCCTTTTTTTTTCTCCGCTAGGGAGGTAAAAGTCTTGCCAAATTTCGCAAATTCTAAATACTTCCTCTCTTCTCTTTTTAAATAATAATAATAATAATAATAATAATAATTTTATTTTTATACCGCCCTTCTCCCGAAGGACTCAGGGCGGTGTACAGCCAGTTTAAAAACACAAGATGCACTTCTATGCACTTCTTACATGCACTTCTTGGAGACATATTATTTCAGCCTTATGTTTTACTAATTTTGAAAATATATGTTTCCTTTTCCTATCGTTATTTAAACCATTAACATTAACAGACAGCAACTTCCAACCCTCCATCTCTCTAATTTTTGTTTACTCGAATGGTTCTTTGTGGTCTTTGTCTCTTTCCTTTGGTTTCTTTAATTTCCTTCTCTTCTATCTCCTGTTCCTCTGGTGTTCCTTCTTTGGATTTCCTTTGCTGCATGTTGACTACCTCCTGAGAGGCTACATCCAGTTCATCTTTACTGCTATGGTCTTCCTCTGCACCCCTCAGCTGGTCCAAAAGTTCTTGCGCGGAGACTAGGCTGTCTATTTTAATTCTTTTCCCTTGCCAGGTAATCAGCATCCCCTCTGGTAGGATCCATCTGAAGGGGATATTCCTCTTGTTTAACTGTATAGCCAGGAATCTGTAGTCTCTTCTCAGTTCTCGAACTCTCTTTGGGACTTGTTTCAGTACTATCACCTCTTTTCCTTTATAAGTTACCGGTTCGTCTCTTACTATATTATATAATACATCTTTCACCTTCTTTCGGGCAAATCTGACATGGATTTCTCTAGGGAGCTTATTCCTCCTAGCATAGTTAGTTTGCACCCTATAGACTTCGTCCAGCTCTTTTATAATATCATCCTTGTCCCATTGCAGTATTCCAGCTATTAAGTCTACCATAACCTGTCCCAAATCCTCATCTTTGTCTTCTACTACGTTTTGGAAACGCAGGAAGAAGGCTGCCTGGTCCATCTCAAGATGGATTATGGAGTCCTCCAGCTCTCTATTTTGTGCCATTAGTTTCTGGTCCATAGAGTCAAGATTTCTTTCATTCTGCTCCACCCTGGTCTCCATCTTCTTTATCTTTTGCTCATTATTATAGATGGACTCTTGGATCTCATTCATTTTCTGATCAATAGAATGAATGTCTGTTTTCAATTCTACATGATTGTTATTTTTTTCTGCAATAGGAGCATGGTTTCTTGTATCGTTGATAGGGTCACTTGCATTGCTTGCATAGTTGGTAACATTGTTGATTTTTCTGTTTTTGTTAGCCCTTCAACAGATTTTTGCAACGCTGGAGAGGACATTGTTATTGCAGGGTTGGATGGTGTTTTCTTTCCTGCTTAAATACCGCCGATGAGATGCTTGATTTCTCAAAATCTCCTCAATATTCCTCCAGATTATCATCCACTATTCTCTCTCTAACAGCAAAAAATTTCTAATTCATCTAATTGTAAAATCACCCAATCTGTATAACAACAAGTACAATTCATTCAATTATTATATCAATATTCACCTAATTATAATATAGCACGCTATCAAGTTCTTAATTACGGTATATAGATTGTTTTACAGTTCAATACAGTTTAGGTTTATTTGATTTGTATACCACCCTACTCCCGAAGGACTCAGGGCGGTGAACAGCCAAACAATAAAATACATAAATACAAAAAATTTAAAAAACCAGTTAAAATCAAATTCAAGTTCAATAAATAAGTTAAGTATATATATATGTGTGTGTGTGTGTGCGTGTGTGTATATATATATATAGATCAAAAGCTATTAGACTATAGAGAAGGAGTATATAAGTCTACACAAGAAGAGTTGAGAAAGATTATTTAAAGTAATTAATATCTATATAAATAAATAGAGGAATACTTATAGGTTAATTAATAAGTGATAGTTTGAATGGTAATTTAGAAGTTCATTATAATTGGTAAATTGTTGCCACAGTCAAACAGTCAAACAGCTTCTCTTATATGCTGCAGTGCTTCAGTTAATTGGAAAGAGATCTCAAACAGTTCCAAAGTTTTCTGACAGCCAAGTCTTAATAATCGGAGGCACAATTCAAAATGTCACAGTTCAAAATGTTTCCACTAAATCCTTCCTGCTGTCAATCATCAAACTTGGGTTATGACTGCGCTTCTGGTTTCTCTCTTCAAAGAAAAAAAAGGACTAAATGCCCATAATTTGTTATTTAATACTTCCGTGCGCTCGCGTACTCGTAGTCTAGTCCAATTCAGTTATATCCACATTTGCTGCCTATTTCAAAAGAGATGCCAACAACTTCTGGCTGCGCCGTCCCTCGCCTCAGCAATCTCTGCTTCCTCCTTGCAGTTTCACCGGCAACCCACACTTTCCCAATCTGCTCTGTCACTTTCACTCGCCGCCTTTCGCCTCACCATGAGCTCTTCCACCCGGCTCCACTCGCTGTTTCTTTGAGATCAGTCCCCACGGTTACCAGGGATTACAGCTGGGTCTTCTTTTCACGTCGGCCGCCCGGATCTCCTCGCTTCGTCGTTGCTGGCTAACACGGCTTTGGATCCGCCATTAAACAGCGGACGCACCCATGCCGGTTTGACAGAGGCATCTGTTCGAGCGGAAAGCGCTTGCTCCTCGCTTTTCCGCTCTTCAGATCCTATCAGGGGATGTCTTATTCTGGGGGAAACAGGGTACTTCAAAGTTGCCCTAAGATTCTGTCTGTGACAACCCTTGCCAAACTCTTTGTTCAACGTATCTATCGCCTACATGGCAGCCCCAAAAGAATTATTTCTGACAGAGGAATGCAAGAACTCTTTCAGGCAAGAGTTCCTAAAACTATTAGGACTCCCAAGGACTCAGCTCCTCACACCACCTACACACTAATGGTGCCTGCAAATATACCAATGGTATTTTGGAACAATGTCTCAGGTGTTACATCAGTTATAAATAGGACAATTGGGCAGATCTACTCCCTTTTGCAGAAGTAGCATACAACAATTCAATACATAGCAGCACTGGGTTTACTCCTTTCCAAGTCACCATTGGCCAAAATTTTGTTGCCATGCCAGAATTTCCTCCATAATTGCTTCAAAGCATGTCTAGCTGAGTGGCCAGTGGTACACAAGGCACAGGATGAAGCTCAGAAAAAGTACAAAAAGTATGTGGGCAAAAAGAGTTTGTCACAGAAAACCTACATCGGGGAGGAAGTTTACCTTTCCACCAAATACCTACAATACCTTCAAAAAAGCTACAGGTGAAATATATAGGTTCTTTTCCCATAATAAGAGTTATTAACCCAGTTACTATCAAACTAAAACTACCAAAGAACCTTAGGAAAATTCATTCCATTTTTCACTGTAGTCTCCTTAAACCTGCCAAAACCTGCATCAGCTCAAACTTTTAAATAAAAACAGTTCTTGACTCCATTTGGTGAAAAGATATGGTTTACTAAAGATCAAGCAGAATTCAGTAAAGCAAAGCAGAACTGGAGCTCATGCGCCAAAATTCCAAGTAAAAACTTTTCACCACTTAGGCACTTCCCATTGCTGGTCCCCCACTGTCCAATCAATTTCAAATAAGATGCTTTGGAAATGGCCACTTCAAATGTAGATTGGCTTGCAGCTGCATTCTTTTCATCGTAGAATGACCTTGAGACGCAGTCTTGGGCAGGCATCTCTCTCTTAAGATTCACTTTCTCCCAGGTGCTCTCCCTCTCCCCAGGATTCATAGCAGATGGGATGGAGGAACTGAGGAATTTCATGGACAAGAAGCTGGCTAGTTCTGGTGGGAATTGTTGAAGTTGATTGGTTCCTCCCAGGAGCTTAGTTCAAGGTTCTATCTGAGCACTAATGGGGCAGTGGAACGAGCCAATGGAATAGTCAAACAATATTTACGTTGCTATGTGAACTATCAGCAAACGAACTGGGCGGAACTTTTGCCATTCATAGGAGTAGCCTATAACAACTCAGTTCATAGCAACACTGGGTTTACCTCATTCAAAGTGGCTGCAGGGATGGAGTTTGTGCCCATACCGGAATTCCCAAGGGAGCCTCCCTTCTCAGTAACACTAACGGAGTGGGTGGACACCATAAGAAATGCTTGGGGAAATGTGCAGAAAGCTCTAGTGAACGCGAGGCAGTCACAAAAGAAACAAGCAGATCGGAAGAGGGCCCCCCAGAGTGAGTTTAAGATCAGGTTTAAAGTATAATTTATCCACAAAGTACTTGAAATTAAGGCAATCTTGTAAAAAACGGGGCCCCAAGTACATAGATCCTTTCCCGGGTGTACACATCATAAACCTACTTCACAGTGAAGTTAAAATTGCCACAAATACTAGGGAAAGTCCACCCGATGTTCCACTGCAGTTTGCTGAAGTCTGTTCAAGGCTCCAACTTGAGACCAGTTGAAAGGAAACTGCCATGGACCTATTGAAGAAAGAAGATTTAGCCCAAAAAATAAGAAGTGCAAAACAGAATTACTTTGAAAATGCGAATAAGCCAGGAAGATGGCTAGCATATAAATTGAAAAAAGAAAGAGAATCAAGAAAAATAATTCAACTAGTTGATGATCAAGGGCAAAGTAAATTTGGAAATGAAGAGATGGGGAAAATAATACAAGAATATTATAGACAACTTTACAAGAGAGAGATAATAGAGGAGGAAAAAGTGGCAAGATACTGTATCTACAAGATGCAAAATTACCTCGGATTCCCAAAGATACTGAAGAGATGTTGGAGGGGAATATAACAATGATGGAATTAACAGAAGCAATTAAGAAACAGAAAAATGGAAAGGCACCAGGACCAGATGGCTTACCTGTTGAATATTAGAGGAATATTAAAGGACATTACAAGAATCTTTAAGTCTCCCATTACTGGATGTCATGAATGAAATGATGATAAAGAAGAAAATACCCAAATCATGGACTGAGGCGTACATTACATTGATTCATAAGGAAAATGCAGACCCATAACAAATTAAAAATTATAGGCCTATTTCCCTGCTAAATTCAGATTACAAAATTTTTGCTACAGTACTGGCAGAAAGACTTAAGAGATACCTGAATAATTTAATACATACAGATCAGAATGTATTTCTCCCAAAAAGACAAATTAGAGATAATATAAGAATAATTCTGAATACTTTATTTATTATTTATTTTATTTATTTGTTTCAATTTCTATACCGCCCTTCTCCAAATAGGACTCAGGGTGATGAACAGCCAAAGTAAAAACAGGACATACAAAATTTAAAAACAGTTTAAAATAATTAAATATTTTGGCCGTAAATTTAAAACAATCCAATTTAAAATCAATTTAAAATTTAACTCAAGCCAGCCCAGCTAGTTGAAATAAATAGGTCTTCAGGGCCAGACGAAAATTCCGGAGGTCTGTTATTGTATGTATCTCTGGGGGGAGGTTGTTCCAGAGGGTGGGTGCTGCACAGAGAAGGCTCTCCCCCTGGGGTCGCCAGCCGACATTGTCTGGCGGACGTCACCCTGAGGAGGCCCACTCTGTGCGAGCATACTGGCCGGTGGGAGGCTATTAGTGGCACAAGGCGGCCTCGTAAATATTCCGGCCCTAAGCCATGGAGCGCTTTAAAGGTGGTCACCAACACCTTGAAGCGCACCCGGAAGACCACCAGGAGCCAGTGCAGCTCGCGCAGGAGAGGTGTCACATGGGAGCACGTCGCCCCCATAATCCCCCACGCGGCTGTGTTCTGGACCAGCTGGAGCCTCCGGGTGCACCCCAGGGGGAGCCCCATGTAGAGAGTGTTGCAGTAGTCCAGGCGGGAAGTGACGAGTGCCTGAATGACTGTGCGTAGGGAGTCCCGATCTAGAAAGGGGCGCAACTGGTGTATCAGGCGAACCTGATAAAAAGCCCCCCTGGCCACGGCCGTCAAATGATCTTCTAAAGACAGCCGTGCGTCCAGGAGGACGCCCAAGTTATGAGCCCTCTCCGTGGGGGCGAGTGATTCACCCCCAATAGCCAGCCATGGCATCAGCTGGCTATATCGGGACGCCGGAAGCCACAGCCACTCGGTCTTGGAGGGGTTGAGTCGGAGCCTGTTTCTCCCCATCCAGGCCCGCACGGCCTCCAGGCACTGGGACATCACTTCAAGGGCATTGTTGGGGTGGCCTGGGGTGGAGATGTACTTTAGAATACTATGAAGTACATCTGGAAAAGCAGATGGCTTTGATATTTTTAGATGCACAAAAAGCTTTTGACAATGTTAACCTGGCGATTTATGATACTTCAAATGGAAGAGATGGGCTTTGGTAGGAAATTTATCCAGGCAATTGAAGCTATATATTTTAAACAGACGGCAAAAGTAATGATACAGTAAATGGTGAATTGACAGACTCTATTGAAATAGAAAAAGGCACTAGACAAGGATGTCCGCTGTCCCCATTGTTGTTTATATTGACTTTAGAAGTTTTAAATAGAAACATCAGAGAAGAAAAAGAGATAAAAGGTATGAAAATACGAAAAGAAGAATATAAATTACAAGCCTTTGCAGATGACCTGGTCTTTATTATTTGAAGAACCATTAATAACAATAAATAAATTGATAGAATTTATTGGAGAGTTCAGGAAAGTAGCTGGCTTGAAAATTAATAAAGATAAAACAAAGATAATGACTAAAAATATGTTGAAAAAGCAAAAAGAGGAATTGATGGAGATTTCAAAGATGCAGGTCACAAATAAAGTAAAATATTTGGGGATATACAGTATTTGACAGCAAGGTGTAGCACACTTAAAGAAAATAATTATAATAAGCTTAAACAACAAATAGGGCAAGATTTGATGAAATGGGGAAATTTGCAGCTATCTTTGATTGGTAGGATCTCAACGATTAAGATGAACATTTTGCCTAGAATTTTGTACCTATTTCAGACAATTCCGATTAAATTGGGTAAGGAATTCTTTGTAGATTTGAATAAAATGATATTGAAATATATTTGGCAGGGAAAGAAGGCGAGAAAAAAATTAAAGTTGTTATAAGATGCTAAAATGAGGGGTGGCTTTGGCCTGCCTAACTTTGAACTATACTATCAAGCAACAAGTTTAATGTGGATTAAAGAATGGATAACTTTGAGAAATACTAGATTATTTAACTTGGAGGGACATGATTTGTTGATGGGATGGCATATGGTATAAAGGAACTAAAATACAGGGGTACTTTAGAAGACATCAGATACGGGAAGCTTTATGGTTGAATTGGGAGAAGGTTAAAAAATATCATTATCTGAAGATTCCAGTCTGGGTATCTACAATTGAAGGTTTTTCATATCCAGTAATATTCAAAAGGGAACAAATTATTAGATATAGTGAATTATTGGATGAAAAGGGTGAACTTAAATTAAAGCAGGAACTAGAAGATCAGGGATGTAAGATGGACTGGTTTTCATATATGCAAATATTTTCTAGATATTGAGAAGATCTCAAACAAGAAGGTTTTTATAATGCTTTGACTAATTTAGATAAGATTTTAATGGGTTCGGATGACCATGTAATTAAAAAGTTATACGGATATTTGTTAGAGGTAAAATTGGAAGAAGAACAGGTTAAAGAATCAATGATAGCATGGGGGAAAAATTTTGGTTATGGTATTGATTTAGAGAAATGGCAAAAATTGTGGTCGCATAATTATAAAATGACAATGTCTACAGCATATAAGGAGAATTTGTATAAGATGTTTTACAGGTGGCATCTACCCCTGGTGAGAATAGCCAGAATGTTTAAGAATAAATTGGAGAAGTGTTGGAAATGTCATCAGATCCCAGGATCATATTACCATATGTGGTGGACATGCATAGAAGCAAGGAGATATTGGAATAAGATACACACATGGTTGGAAAAAATGACAAAGAGACATATTGACTTTAAACTGGAGACATTTCTATTAGGGATCTTACCAGAGACATTTAATAAAGAATTGCAATATTTAATTGTGAATGTTTTAACAGCAGCTAGAATTGTATTTGCTAAAAATTGGAAAGGAGAGAAGATACCTAATGATGAAGAAATTATTAAGAAAATGTTGGACTGTGCTGAAATGAGTAAATTGACATTTGAAATAAGAGAACAGGAAGATAAACAATATTATTTGATATGGGATTTATTTTATCAATGGATAGATAATAAAACATGGAAATGAAATATGATATATGAAATGAAATTAAGATAAAATGTGTAAAAATTTATTTTTCTCTTAGTGGAAAAGAAACATGTGTCATATATTGATATTTTGAAGAGTTTGTGAGCACGAAAAGATTTTAACCGACTGAAACACTCTGTAATTGTTTGAAAGAATGATGCTTTTATGTTTGAAAAATAAAAAAAAAATATTTTCAAAAAAAATGAAAAGAAGCTGCCATCTTCTATTTGGGCGCGAGGGCAGGAACACTTTGAAATTAATAGAATTTTAGATTTGAGGTACTATAAAGGGTAATTGCCTTACCTGGTACAATGGAAAGGATACCCAGAACGGGTGAAAGAACAGGACCTTAACACTGATAGTTAGTGAGAAGATTCCATGCTAAGCACCCATGAAAACCAGGATGGGGAGTGAAGACCCCAGAAACATGAATAATGATATTGATCTATGCTTGATATCCAGGTCTCCCTTTTTTCCCAGGGGGTTGGCATGTCAAGATTGAACCGCTTTTGAAATGTTTGGGTCTTATCACTATTCAACCTGCCAAAGAACTGAGGGGAGGGAAGGGTGAGAAAGAATGCAGAAGCTCCAGAGACAGATCGTGAGAGTCAACACCCCAACAAGGCCACTGATGCAGGTGTCCAACAAAGAAGTGAACTATTCTCAAAACAAAAGGATGATTCATAATTGGATAATGTGACCAACCAGTCAAAATATTCTCAGAACAAAATGAATACAACTGATTGTTGGACAATGAACCCTGGGAAGGATAAAGGGGATTTTACCTATGCTGGTTTTCACATGAAAAGTTTAGAACTGGCTTTGCTATTTCTGTGTCTATGTGGAATTATCAGTACATTTATACTTGTGGTAAAATAATGTCCCAGGAGTTTCTTTTGCTACATTTACCAATGGGGTGGTTGACACAAGGAAAATCAAATGTTCAGGTACAGATTAGGTAAAACATAACTCAATAGCAATAAAAGTGAGAGGGACCTTGGAGTCCTAGTGGACAATCACTTAAATATTGTATTAGTCAGCAGTGTGCAGCAGCAGTCAAAAAAGACAATGCATCCTAGGTTGCATTAACAGAGGGATAGAATCAAAATCATGTAAAGTATTAGTACCACATTATAAAGCCTTAATAAGACCACACCTGGAAAACTGCATCTAGTTTTGGTTCACCACAATATAAAAAATATGTAGAGATTCTGGAAAGAGTGCAGAAAAGAACAACAAAGATGAACAACACAAGGCTAAAGCCAGGGGTGAAATGCTACCGGTTTGGGCCAGTTCGCCCAAACCGGTAATAAAAAATGTTACTGATTCGCTGAACCAGTAACAAAAAAATGTAAAAAAAAGTTCCGACGAATAGCTGAGCGATGTGCGATCGTTTGAACTTTTAAAAAAAACTTTTAAGCATTTTTTTACTACCAGTTGGGCGAATAGGTAGTAAAAAAATGTTTTAAAAAAGTAAAAAAAAAAGAGGTTGTGATGATCGTGCAGCACAGCTGTGATCGTCGGAACTTTTTTTTACTTTTTTAAAGCATTTTTTACTACCTATTTGCCAGTAGTAAAAAATGCTTTAAAAAACTTTTTTAAAAGGTTCCCAAAATTGTGCGCCACCCCCACTGTTCTACTTACCTTCCCAAGCCTCCTTTTAGTGAAAACTGTACATGTGCGTGCTTGGTGCACAGCACTTATACGAGGCCAGCGAACCAGTAGCAAGCCGGTTCAGATTTCACCACTGGCTAAAGCATATGAAGAATGGCTCCAGGAATTGGGTTGTCTAGTCTAGTAAAAAGAAAGGCTACGGGAGACATGAAAGCAGTGTTCCAATATTTGTGGGGCTTCCCATAAGGAAGACGGGGTCAACCAATTTTCCAAACCACCAGAAGGCAAGACAAGTAACAATGGATGGAAAATAATCAAGGAGAGAAACAACCTAGAACTAAGAAATTTCCTAACAGAGAAAACAATCAGTGGAATGGAAGTTGCCTTCAGAAATTGTGGGTGCTCCATCACTGGAAGTTTTTAAGAAGAGACTGGACAGTCTCATTGTCTGAAATGGAATAGGGTCTCCTGCTCAAGCAGGGGGTTGGGCTAGAAAAAATTCCAAGGTCCCATCCAACTCTGTTATTTATTCTGTTATTTATTCTGTTAATTAAATCTGAACCCTAGAGCAACAGAAACATCTCATCACCTTTATCACAAAAACGGGTCACAAAGACTTTTGAAAACTAAATAGCAAACTCATATCTTGGATCCATTCTTTAAAATCAAGATGTCCATTACCACTTGCACCAAAGTAGCTCTTATAGTAATGATAGTCCTTGCTTAATTCAGTGCTCATTCAGTGGCCATTTGAAGTAACAGCGGTGCTGAAACAATGGCACATGTGACAAGTTCTGGAGATTGCAGCTGTTGTAACATTGCTGCAGTCACGTGATCATGATTCAAGGGTGATTGGCTTACAATCACAAGGTTCGCAGCATCCCACAATCCTGCAATCATCATTTGGGACTTTCACCCCTGGCTTCCAACAAGCTAAGTCACCAGCTATGGTGACACAGGGGGGCGGCCCTCCACAAAATCAGTGGGAAAATCAGTGGCCCAATCCTGGCCTAAACAGAGCTGTTTTGTACTGATGAGACGGCTCCCAATCTGAGTGACAGGACAGCCAGGTTTTCATTAATTGGAAAAGACAGGAAGGAGAGGTGTAGAATTGGAAGGAAGGAAAGAAGGAAGGGGAAACAATTCTAGATAGTCAAGATTTATTGCTATACCTAGTTTGAAATCTGGACAATGCAGGATCTTTGCTATGAAAACTGGTAAACTTGATAAAACAAAAGAAAATCATAGCTGAAGAGCAGGCAGGATGGAGTGGGGAGATCCACTTTGGATTGCTGCTTCATTATCCAGCATTTTCTCAGCAAACCCTGAGAACGGAAGTGCTCTGTGTAAACAATGCAGGTCTTTGACACAGTCCCAAAACACAGAATGTGGACAAGACTGGATGACCAAGTTATTTTTAAGCAAAAGGCAGGGAACACTGAGCGGCCTGAGCGGTGCCTGTGACTAGGCATCTCTTCTGCAGGAACGGAAACCCACAAACCTCACAGCTCCAGGATTACTCAGGATCCTCAGGCTGGATTAGATGGGAGGCTTTGCCAGCTGCCTGGCTGGAGGGAAGGTTTTTCAGACTTCTAGAACAGCCTGACCGCTTGTCATGGACCTTCTTCTGGCAGCCTTTTATTATTCTTTTTTTCAGCTACTTTTCTGATTTAGAAATCAACAGGCCTCTTAGGGTAACTTGGTGGAATGGAGGAAAGAGGATAGCAGAAACACTTGGTTAATATAGAAACAATTTAATCTGATTGAATAACCAAAAAAAAAGAAAGACCTCCCTTGTTTCTACAGATTAACTTGATCCCTCCAATGCTGCTCCCTCCCTCAGGTGGTTTCTAAGCCTGCCTCTTTATGTGGTGAGTGCGTTCCAGGCTGGAAAGCTGGCTCTCCCTCTGACCTCACAATGTTTCCCTCCAATCTGAAGGGGATGCAGGTCCCTGAGCAGCCGTTCTGAATTCCTGCAGGGGTGCAGTGGTTAAAATGCAGCATTGCAGGTTACTTTCAATTCTCATGAACAAAACGTCTACCACATGCCTCAAACTGAGTCTAAAAGAGTCAACAACCATAAACCTGGCAGAACAGGATTGTCTCAATCTCATTCCCAGACAGCAGCGGAGTCAAACCCTGCAGAAAGACCACAGAGGGCAAACCACTGCAGAGCCTGTCATGGGGCTTAGAGAGGTGGCCCCAAGGCAAGTGTGTGACAGGAGTCCATATAAGTGGTCATCAGGGCCAGGCCACCTTCTTCCAAAATGGCTAGAATTGGTGTATCAGCCTTTGTGGTAAAGGCTCTCCCAGCCATCGCATCCACTTATGCCCAAGCAGGAACTCCAGTGGTCATCCTGAAGCAGAATCCCAGTCGTGATTTCTGAAGGAAAGAACATCCAGAGTTAATCCAAGGTTGACCCTGAGGGGTTTTGAGCAAAGCGAACTCTCTGAGAGTCAGTTGAGCCTCTTCTGTTCCATATACCCCAGGACAGAAGCTCTGCTGCCTCTCCTCCCAGTGATAATTCCTCCTGAGGAAGAGAGGACCTCTTCCAGCATTTTCATACTGTATAAGCTGGGGCAGAGAGCTGACCCTGTGATAGACACAGTCAGGACTTCTCTTCTCCTCTTCCATCTACTGCCAAGGAAGTTCCTGCACAGGAAGGACTGGAACTGCTTCAACAGATCCTTGACATCCAGTTTCTGCAGGGGACTTGCAGGAAGATTTAATGGCTCGTGGCCCCGAATGCCACCAAAAGATCTAGCAAAGACCTGTGGTTGCTCTTTCTTTTTCCAGACCCAAGATTCTCATAATAGTAAATCCTGAAATCCACATGGTTCCTGCTCCAGTGATCTGTGCAAGCTGCTGGGACATCTATGAAATTACTAGTCTGGGATGAGTTGCTGCCCCAGCCGTCTCACTGGATTCTGCTCAGGTGGCATTTAATTCGGAGCCACAATGAGTTTGTCAGTGAAACACTTGGCAAAAGGAAATCTCCCTCTCTTTGACCCTGCAGCAGGGCTTTGCTCATGCTAAACATTGCTGCTGGACAGCATTTTGCTCATACAACGAGGGCAGAGAACTAATGCAGCCACCTTGCCGGTCCAAATCTTTGTTCAGTCTCATTCATTGTTTTTCAGCCAGGGTGCTGTAGGTGCCTCTTCAGCTACTGGATTGTCCAGGACTCCCAGTAAAGCAACAACCAACCTATCTTGGTGACCCAATGCTGGGAGCCAACTGGGAGTTGCAGCAGCTCAGAGTTGGCTGGAGAGAGGAAGCGTGGCATCTCAAACCGCCTCCCCCAGCAGGTCTTTGGGTCCCCTCCCTGTTTGCTCTTGCTAGATCTGAGAACCTGGACAAAATCACTGGTTTTCAAGGGCTTCTGGGATCCTAGCATTTGAAAGGGGGAGGGTATTTTGTGATCAAAGGAACTGTCTGTTTCCCCCCGTTTGTGGGGAGTGGACTAATGTACAAAGGTTTAAATTTTGCTGACTTCTGATATCTCTGGCAGAACCCACAGTGATGGATTCAGAGAGAATGATGGTGACATTCAGGACCTTCTGGGGAGGCAGATGTTTCTTGTATCTGCTACATGCTGTTTGTTGCATAGAAAGCTCACACATGCTTGTGACCACTGACTGTTTCTTGTTTTGAGGATGTTCAGCTTGCAGGGCAGGGTACCTGGCACTGGTCAGGAGTTTGGGCTAGAAATCAGAGGGGAAACGAGCAACAGGAACCCACGTTTGTTTGGCTTCTTGGTTTTTCACGCCTTGTAATGTCCCATGTCCAGCTCAGAAACAGACTTTGCAAGATGTTGTATACATCTGCTTTCTGTGTAAGATTTAAGTCTGCACGGCTGATGAGTTTCAAGGAAATATAGCCCCAAGGAAGCCTGCTAATCGCTTGGGTCAAGATCAGGGGTGAAATGCTACCGTTTCAGTCGAACCAGTAGTTAAAAAAAGCTACGATCCGACGATCACCTGTGCTGCAGAGTTTAGCTTTGCTAGAAGGCAGGATTTCCTGCTTTCTAGCGAAACTAAACTGCGCGCCACAGCTGATCTCCCCCCTCACTGTTCTACTTACCTTCCCAAGCCTCCTTTTGGAGCACACTGCACACGCGCGCAACAGGAATGCATGGCCAGCAAACTGGTTCAGATTTTACCCCTGGTCAAGATCCACACTGAGAATCCTAAATTGGGTCGGCCAAGATTGGGGTGTGCAAGGGCTGGGGGGAGAGGAGGAGAAATAAAAAGCGAGGCCCTTCTAGCGAGGGAGCCAGCTCTGAAGAGGTGGATTTGTTGAAGAGCCTTCCTGCATCCTTCGGCTTGAATTGTATACTTGGGTTCCCGCCCTCAGCAGGTATGAGGGCCTCGGATGGTCTTGAACTCCTACAGGGATCTCCAGTGTCCTGGAGGGAGGCTACCAGTTCAGATGCCAGACTTTGCCCCCCTAGAAGCCAGGCATTGCAGAAAATGAAGGGGAACTTCAGGCTGGCAGGGGACTGCCCTTAAACTCTGGGCAGCTGCTCTAGGTCAGTGGGTTGTGGTGGGGCTGCCTTTTAGCTGCAGCTCCTAAGGCACGTCTTGCTCCCAGCCTTGGCTTCACCTTCCCTCAGACATGGTCCTCAAACTATGGCCCGTGGGCCTCATGCGGCCTGTTGAAGCCATTAATCCGGCCTGCGCAGGACCACGAGGCTGCCCTGCCCACATCGCTGCACCAACCCTTCAGCCGAGCGCAGGACTTATCCGCAGGTTGGAATTGAAAGGTAAAGCCAACAATTTTTGCCTGCAGAATGCTGCTGGAGGTGGGGGTGGTGAAAAATGGGATGCACAGATGCCCCAGGAGGCCAAAAAATGGGCAAAAACTGCCTGTTTTTCACCTTCCCTGCCTCTAGAAGATAGATGAGAGGGGGGGAGGGAGAGAGACACAGAAAGAGAGAGAGAGAGAGAGAGAGAGAGATGAGACAGAGAGAGAGAGACTTGATTGTAAGTTCCTTGGAGGTGAGAAGCTCCTTGAAGGTGAGAAGAATTGCTGCAAACCAGGGTTTTCTGAAGTGGACCACTCCTAAACAACTAGTAAAAAGAAAAGTCAACCAAAAGAGCAACATGCAAACAAAAGCAAATAAAACACCCCAGGAGCAAAACAAATTAAAGCTTAATTTATGTGCATTCTTTAATGGACTGTTAAATTGGCCACATCCACTTAGTCACATGACCTAGCCATGCCCACCCAGTCACATGACCACTTAGCCATGCCCTTCCAGCCGGTCCAGGCCCCCAACAGTCTGAGGGGCCGTGAATTGGCCCCTTGTTTAAAAAGTTTGAGGACCCCTGCCTTAAGGGATCCCCTGCCCACAGCTCGGCCTCTCATCATCTCTGAGATGGTGAAGGAAAGTCCACCATGCCTGCTGATTTGAGAGGGAAGGGCTCGGAGAGGGAGGTGCGGCAACTGAGCTTGTGTAACTCCTGGGCACTCTTCGCACATGGGGAGTGTTTATTCATAAGCTGTGCCAAAATGCATGGCCAGCCCTGCGCGCGCCCCCCCCCCCCCCCCCCCCCGTTGCTGGGCGAATTTACAAGGGTGTCGTTTTCAGCCAGACAAGGCAGAAGGCAGCCATGGGCTCCCTTGATGGGAGAACTTTGTTTCCAGTTTTAGTCTAGGAAGCCAGTAACAAAGGGCCAGTAACATTGAGCAAGAGACTGTTCTTACCTTGAACTCTGGATTGTGTCTCTTCAATGGCTGCCTTGCCTTTGGATTTGCCTGTCTTGGAACGGGCCTTTGCTTAGAGGACTAGTGTTGGCTTCATCTGAGCAGCCTGTGGAATTTTTTGGGATGAGCAGGTGCTGGCACAGGGAATTGCTGGGGAAGACCAATTTAGGCTCAGAAGCCTTAATGAAAACTCCTTACACCATGGTGTTGTGTGTGTGCATGAGTGGGACAGCACACTTAGGCTCCAAACAGCCACACTGCTTTGGCAACTGAAATCTGCTTGCACTTCAGTTATGCAATTAAGAGGGTCAAAGGTTGGTGGTTATTTAGGATACCTGGCAGTGAGTTTGCAAGTGCTTAGAAATGAATGAGGTGATTACCAGTTTTGTTTGGTTTAGTGGATCCAGGGAACGCTAAGGTACCTGGGCTCCAGTAAGGCATCTGATGAACCAGTCTCTTCCTTGATAAACTGGATCGAACCAGGGACGTGCAGGGGAGTTTTGGTCAACTGGAGACGGCTCTGCCAATGGAGCTGCTTACGGCCGTTTCAACACGAGGCTCCCGGTTCAACCGCAAGGGGGCGTCCGCCGCCAGGAGCTCCTCTCAGCCCCCCCCTCCCCCGCCAGACTACAAGCGGCCCCGCGCAGCTGCGCCCCCTTCGGGCGGGGCCGGCTCTTGGCGGCTGGGCGGCGCGTGCACGGGGAGGGCCGGGAGCGCGCCGCGCGCTGAGGCCGGTTGGGCGTGGTGCGGGGGCGGCTTGGCAGTCCGGACAGCCTCCGCGGCTCCGGCTCCGGCTCCGGCTCCGAAGGGCGTCCGGGGGCGCCTTCCCGCCCTTCTGCCCTCGCGGCCAATCGAGCCGGCCGGTTTGAAAATCCCACGCGAGGGGCCTCTCGGGCCAGGAAAGGCGTCCTCGGGGGCTCCGTCCTCTGCCGGCCCTCGCTTGCGGTGGCCCGAGGTCGTGGGGGCCCTTCGGGCAGCTGCAGGTTGAGGTGCGCCCGGCTGGCTTTCCCTGCGGCTCTTCGGCTCCGCTCGGGACCCGGGCTGAGAAATGAGGGGGGGCTCCCCCTCCCCCTCCCCCCGCGCCAGATCCAGCCTGAAAAGGATCCGGGCCGCGCAAGGCCGCCTCTGGCCACGGGCAGCTTGGCCGGCATTGAAAGAGGAAGCCGCCCACTGAAAGGGCCGCCACGCGCTCAGCAGGGGGGCGGCCTCATCCACGCCCTGCGCGAGTGCCGGGAGGAGAGGCCGGTTTTCCGAGACGGCAGGGCGGCTTCGTCGGAAGGGCGCTCTGAGGGGAATCCCCGGCGGGCTTTCTCCGGCAGGAACGCCTGGGGTGGTTCCCGGGCGATTGTCTTTGAAGCGCGCAAATCAAGGACGTCAAGGCAAAGTCTCCTGCCCGGAGCAGAGTGGGCCGATGACAAGCGAAGTGCGTGTGTGTATGGGGCAGAAGTGCTGATGGTGCACAGTCCTGGTTCTCAGCCCCCGCAGGCAGCCTTGGAGCCGCAGCAGAAGCTTTCACAAACCAGGAGTAAATCTGGGTGCGGTTCTTCCCTGCTTGCAGCAGAATCCCCAGGCACGCAGCAGCGGCCTCTCTGTAGCCGTTCAAAACCTGGGAATTTGTTCAGAGCTCGGAACGGCCACTTAGAGTTCCTGGCTGGCTGTAAATGTGTGAGCTGAGCACCGCCTGATGCTCTGGTCAGCCTGAAGGGCTCTGGACAAGAGAGACAATGTAAACGTTCTCTTTGTCCCCACAAAATGCTCCCTCTCTTTAAGTACATCTCCCTGTTGGTCTTTGCCTCTCGCCTGTCATTTTTTATTTTTTTTATTTTACTTCAAATTTATATACCGCCCTTCTCCCTAGGGACTCAGGGCGGTGTAAAGCCAAGTAAAAACACATAAATACATAATGCATAATACATAGATTAAGAACAGATTAAAAGGAAATATCTCAATTTGGCCCAAAATTTAAAAAGACAAACGAATTTAAAATCATTTAAAAGGATTTGTTAGGCCAGCCCGGCTTGTTGAAAAAGGAAAGTTTTAAGGGAATGGGGGAAGGCACGAAGGTCTTGGATTTTCCTTATCTCTGGGGGCAGTTGATTCCAGAGGGTGGGAGCCCCCACAGAGAAGGCCCTCCCCCTCATGTATTCTAATGCTCTTGGGACATGACATTAATGTAAAGGCAAATAATGCAATGTTGCATATATATTTTGTTTTACCTGCATAATACAGTATAGCCTGAATAAAGGGGATTGGTACAGCCATAAAGAATTCTTGAACCTAAACTTGAGTTTATTATCCTGTATGGATATAGTGATTGGGAATGTGGTTTTGTGAGCCTTATAAGAACAAGACATGCACATTCTGGTGCATACTCTTTTGCTTCTTCCTCTCACGTTCACAAGCACATGCCATGTATTCTCCCACATGCTACAATCATAATAGCTTAAGGGGAGCCACACCCTGCTCAGTCAGGAAAGTTTTTGCAGTGTAAACTGTCTGCCGCCACTCCGTCGGGACAAGGTGAGCGCTCTGCTCTGGCGCTGCAGGAACTGTCTTTGGGAGAGTTGGGGGTCTGAAGGAATGAGGTGGTCCCCCAGTTGCCCTTCGTGATTGCAGCCTGAGAGATACAGTTGCCAGCTCTGCTGACTCTCCTTCTCTTGGTAGGATTCCGAGCCGCTGGACGGTTGCATCCTAAAACATCCTCTCCAGGCTTTATCCTCCCTCTGAAATCACATCATGTGGTGGAGAAGCTCTGCTGCGGGGATGGCCTCTGCTACCTCATCGTCTTCCTGATTCCTGCCAAGCAGATCTTGTGGTGGGTCCCGTGGGAAGCCTGTGAGTATCTTGCTGCCTCCAGGCTCAAAAGGAATGTTTGAAAGCTTTCCCCCAGCATCCTCTCTTGGAGGGAGGGAACCTAATAGCCAGGCTGGGTCTGCAGCCAAGAAACCCTTAAGTGTGCCTAAGGCATTGCGATTCTTTGCCCCACTTGTTCCTAAGCAAACAGAACAATACTGCGGAAGCTTTCAAGGGCCTGAATTGTTAGATTTTATCGTATTAAACATATATAACTTGTATTTACCGAAATGTTTGTGCAGATGACTCTTCAAAAAACTGCAAGTGTTAGAGAGCAGGTTTATGTCATCTGCTGCCATGCAACAAATGTCAGGCCTGACTTTTAACAACAAAAATACATACTCTGTTGCTCACTTCTGTTGTTCATCCAAAAAAGGAGAGCCTGTATGACTGGAGCATCATTCTCTGGAATAGAAGTGCCTGGATTCTTGAGTGCGTTTCTTGCAGAGAACTTTTCTATACTGGCACTGCAAATAGTTACTTATCAATACTTTTATTTATTATTTTTATTTACTTATATTTTAAATTTATTTTTGAAATTTAAGATAGGTGCTCATCTCACATAAGTGACAATTATTTATAGAGAGAGTGCAAAGGGCTTCAGATCTCTTAGACTCACTGTGCGATGATGTCACAATGCCAGCAAAGTTGAGGGTCTCCCCTGGGACAGTGAGGGGTTGGTTTTCCTGCTTAAGTGTGACCCCAGAACTTGACCAAGATTGCATCTTGAGTCAGGGCTCACTTCTTTCAGCCTCCCTGTAACTTTTTCCTTTCTATAGGGCTCAGAGTTTAAGAGGTCTGAATCCTTTGGCATTTTCGCAATAAAAAAATGTCACTTGGGTTAGCCTGGGTTAGCCTTTCTGGCTCCCCCTGCTGTCCTCAGGGACCAGAGCCATGTGCAAAGGTAACCTGGAAAAAACATCATTTGAAGTATAAAAATGGACTGTTTTACTTGATTAGACTCTTTTTTTGATGCACTCCTTCTGTATTGTGTGATGCCCACAGTCTGTCTGAATTGGGATGGGTTACATTTTTTGTAATGTAATTTTTAACCATCAGGATAAAACAGGATACCTGGAACAGAAAGTCCCATCTCCACATGTTGAGGAAACATTTCTTAATTAAAGCATTACCTTGACACTTGTTGGATGCAGTCATCCTTCCTAATAGTATTCACCTTAAATGCATATTTTGGGAAAGTTATTTTCAAAAGAGTGTTATCAAACTGCCAAATTCTGCTTGCCCTAAGTAACAGTCCAGCTGTTGTACTCAATGTTTCCAACTGGATTTCAACATCTTAGTGTGTGTTATTTAAGCATGGAAGGGAACTTTCAGAATGAAGAATAATACTACTCTGCTCAAAATAATGACTATACATGCTTCAAACTGATTTGGAAGAATTGCTTTAGCTTTGAATAAAGGTGAGCACAGCATCCCTTTTGCTACTAATTGAAGTGGGCCCATCTTTTGTCAGAGTTTTGCATGCGAGAGAAAAAAATGCACCTGCTTTAATGAGATAGCTCTTTATGTCACTTTTCAAACAATCATATCTTTTGTTAGCCTCATTTGGAAGCCTGAGCAAAGACAGGACAGCTTTATGTCATAAAACACTGGTGTGATAGTCGCACAAAGTCTACATCTTCTGAATAATTTTCTGCCCAGCCCTTTTGAAAGTAGCAAGTTCAGGGAAACGCATGCGGTAGTTCTACCTTATTCCACAAGTAAGGACAATTTACTTCTAAGTAAATAATATGTAATGCATCATTGTGTGCCTTAATAATTGTGAGCTTAATAATATTTTTAAGCAACTATGAACCTGAAACAGCTTTGCCTCAATTAGGGGATGCTTATAATTATGGCATGGGGGAATGGGTGAAGTGGTATTAGATTCTCCCTTATTGAGAAACGGCTTGTAAACGATTCCCCGGGCTTTTCTTGTTCCGTCAGGTTGCTCTTCCAATATGCAGGCTGGCCCCTTTGTGTTCATGAGAAGATCGTCATCCAGCTGGCTTCTCTCGACTGGTGGATCTTGAGACTGCAAGCAGTGCTGTACTTGAGGAAGTCTCCATGGATCATACTGGCCAAGGACAAACATAATGTGGAGGAGTTTGTGGAATCTGCTGCTTTGTATGCCTCTCTCTTCACTGTGGAATGGCTGAGCTCCCTCAGCAGGAAATGGTTGGAATCACATTGGAAAACTGCTTGTTAGCCACAGATGGTGAGATATTCTGAGTGCCTCGGGATGAAATAGTCAATCCAGAATTTATCAGTAAGTCCCAAACTATTGGAAAAAATAAAAAGAATGTGCATTTTGTCTCAATGACTGAGAAGTCTTCTCCTTTGGGCTTTCCAGTGGAGGAGTCCCCCAGCACCTATCTTTCAGGGGGACCCTATGTCTTCCACAAGGCCAACTCATTTGCCACCATCTTAATGGAGGAACTTGCTGATCAGGCATGTGGGAGCCCAGAGCTCGGGAAGGCCTGTGAAAGTGACGGGGAAGAAGAAGAGGCGGATTTGGCAGGTGCCTTCCTGCCCACCTCTGGCTGCCCCAAAGGATCTTCAGCTCAGCCCAGCGCTGTCTGTAGGCTGGAAGCCAAGGACAGCCAGCAGCATAGTCAGAACAATAGCGGTTGCTGGGGAAATTGTGCTAGTTCAGCTCTTGCATCGGTGCCATCTGGGCAGCTGAGGACTTCTGACATGCCAGCTACTAATGTTGCATGTTCTGTAAATAATGAAACAGAGTGTGATAAATTGTTCCCGAAACATCCTGGCAATCCAGAGAATCGTCCAGCTTCTTTGAGTCCCACTGTTTCCTCTTTTGTTAAGGAGCCACATTTTGCCAGGACGTTATTGACACATCCAGAACAGGAGCTCGATTGGAGGTATGCCATGTGCAGTTACAAGGATGGAGAGGAGGCTGAAGGTCAGGCTCTGGGGACAAGCTCTTCCACCATAGCCAGAGGCCGCTTGGAGTTCCACAAGCCTTCAGCATCCTATCCTGATGTTTTGGGTGTAGAAAGAATAGGAGATGTTGTCCTGACAGAGCAGGAGATCAGTAGCTGCGAGTGGGATTCTGACAGCTCCAAAGAAAGGCTGGAGGGAAAGGCAACTTCTCCAACCATAATCAAATCATCACAGGTGGAAATCTTTTCAAGGAGGAGAATAGCTGATAACCAGTCCTCACAGAAACAGTTGGTGGAAGTTAAAGGTCAATCTTTTGAATGGTTGGAAGAACTGCATCTTCTAGAGCACACGGAAGGGACACTAGGGGACCCATTAATGGAGTTGGGCAATAGAATAAGCATGGAAGGAAATCATCAATGGCAGACTAAGCAAAGCCCCTCCAAGAATGGGTGGCAACTTAATTCTGGAGATCCTTTCATCCCGAAAAGCTCCCTTGCCCAGAAGGCAGGGCAAGAAAATGTGGATTGTTGTCAACAGCGAGCGGGAGACAATCATCTGCTTTCCAGTTCTGAGGCTGAGTCAAAGAGCATGAGAACAAAGCTGAAGGAAAATGGCCCCAGGCATCTAGCAGGAGTCGCTGGACAGGCAGAGGCTCCCCGCAGCAACCTTCCCCAAGGCAGTGCTGCAGCATATTCTGTGGATGAGCCCGATCTCTCAAGCACATCACAAGCTTTACAGATAGGTGTTTCCAAGAAGGTGGGAAGAGGAGAGGGCAGCCAAGCCCCTTTCCCAGACAAGGAGTCGGGCACTGGGGCCTTCCTGGAAGGTAGACACAACTCAATCCATGAAACTCTCCGCCGGTTTCAGCCCAGTGATCCAGAGATGAACTCCTTGGCATCCCCCCTCCCAGCACTATTTCCAGCGGTGACATTGCCAGAGCGCACCAAGCCCATCCCAGAGGGGGATCAGGCCACAGGTAGGATGCATTTGGCCACTTTCTGCCCTTTGCTGGGGAAATGGTCTCATGACAGATCGAGTGTACATGATAGGGCCTCTTTCAAGAACATGAGAATGGCAGGGAAGGGAATTCAAGTTTAGAATGTTACAGTGGTTAATTGCAGAGGCCAGCAGCTTTTTTGGCTAGTGAACATATTAAGGATTTTGAAAATATGCCATGGACTTTACCACAAATAATTGCCTCAGAAGGGTTGGCCCATTTGTGACACAGTTGTCGTATTGGACATGGAAGGTCATTTAATGCAAACTATCTATAGCCCATGGATGCTTCCTACAATTTGTAGCTTGTTTTTTTTTTTTTTTTAGTTTTTGCTGGACAAATTGGGCATGTTTAAAGAATAGCAGTGCTCATTCTAGACTGTAGTTAGTTGATTTTTATTTTCTAAGTAAAATGCTTGTGGGTCATCTGGCATTATTGGAAATGAAGATCATGCTTGATGACTATCTCTTTACTTTGCAGTATGCCAGCTTCCAATTTAATATTCTGCCCTGAAATCTTGATCTCCTCAAACTCATGAGGGACACAAAGCCTGGGTCGGGCCAAGGGAGTGGTTCATACACAGACGTTGTGCAGTGTTGTAGACGTCCGTGTTATTGCACAGGAATGAGCTTGCAAATTGTTATAGAATGTACATCTTGACAATTATTGTGCTAGACCACAACTCCCAGATTATACTGCCAAAGTTTAGCAAAACGACAAAAGTTGCGATGACATGATTGTTCACAAAAAAGGAACAAAGCTTCTCACGCATCCAAAAAAAGTTGTACAGGTAGTCCTTGACTTATGACCACAATTGAGCCCAAACTTTCTGCTGTTAAGTGAGACATTTGTTAAATAAGTTTTTCCCCATTTTACAACCTTTCTTGCCACAGTTGCTAAGTGAATCACTGCAGTTGGTAAGTTAGTAACCTAGTTGTTAAGTGAATCTGGCTCCCCCATTGACTTTGTTTGTCAGAAGGTCACAAAAGGGGATCACAAAACACGACCCCGGGACGCTGCAACCGTCATAAATATGAATCAGTTGCCAAGCATCTGAATTTGGTCATGGGGGTCGTGGTAACTGTGAAAATAGCAATAGCACTTAAATTTACATACCCTCAGCCTTTACAGCTCTCTGAGTGGTTTACAGAGTCAGCCTCTTGCCCCAATAATCTGGGTCTTCATTTTACCAGCCTTGAAAGGATGGAAGGCTGAGTCAGCCTTGAGCCTGGTGAGAATCAAAGTGCCAAACTGCTGGCAGCTGGCAGTCAGCAGAAGTAGCCTGCAGTACTGCATTCTAACCACTGCGCCCTAAATTGGTCATAAGTCATATTTTTCAGTGCTGTTGTAACTTTGAAAGGTCACTAAATGAACTGTTGTAAAGTGAGGACTACCTGTATATCTGATCCACCTGTAAACATCCTCCCTGCTGAGATGTCACTGTGTGGTTCATTAGTGCCTTGAGTCCTAGGAAGGAGCTTTTAAAACAATGAAGCAACAGTTCTAACCATTTCGGCTCACAAATTACTTTTTTCCCCATCTAAAAAGTAGTTTTAAATCTGTATGGGAAATTATGGATTTCTGTCCCTTTGAGGGATTAAAAAAGTATTTTTGTATCTCCCAAAGGGACAGAAATTCATAATTTTTTATCCTGTCTCACACAGTTGATTGACTGCAGTTGATTACTATGTCTGGTAGTATTAAGTGCTTTCTAAAAGTTATTCATATTCACAGTAACTCATTCATGTGAATTGCTGATGAGTGTCAACCTGAAGTGAGGATTGCCTAGATGGGCAAGGAGGCCTCTGGGTTCACAGTCAGGCTCTGCTTTCTCATGGCATCTGAATCCTGGTCTTGCTCTTCTTTGCCGCCAGAAGAGGCTGGTGCTGCCCAGCAAACGCCCAGTGGTCTTCCCAGGGCTGGGGAAGAAGGACGGGCTGGCTGGCAAGAATCAGGGCTCCAGCCAGCCTCCCATTGCTGTTCCCTAGCTTTGCAGGCTTTTGCAGCTAGGAAGAAAGGAAGCTACCAACCCTGCAGCTCCAGAGAAAATGCCGCAATTCAGTTCTTGGGGCTTTCTCTGGAGTGGTAGCTGAACCAAGGAGAAATCATAAAGGTGTGACACTAAGGCAAGATCAGGGCTGCCCTTCTGTGTGAAAGGAACCTCAGAGAAGTGATAAAGTTTCTACCTTGAGTTTGCCCAAAGACTAATATTTTTTCAAAAGACGTTGATGCATGTTGTGTGCTGCAGATATAGAATGATTAGGATGTAAATCTCCTCTAACAAGGCCACAGGAGATGAGGGGGAGGCATTTTTATTATGGAACTCAAGATGAAATTAATATGCTTCTTATTCTTGATGTAAATCAACAGAGACTAAGAGACTTCGACAAAGAGACTAATCTATGTCATCTCCATTAGTTATCTCTTGTTTTGAGAGGAAAAAACTTAAAATTAAATGTCAGTGTAAAGTAGTTTTTTTTCTCTGTTGACAGTGGGTTAAAGCAAAGAGTACATTCTCAAACTCACATGAAAGTTGATTTTTAGCACATGATTGACCGCTGGATTGATTATCAAGAATCTCATTTCAAAATTAGGATAGGGTAGGATAGGATAAGATAGAATTTTTTATTGGCCAAGTGTGATTGGACACACAAGGAATTTGTCTTGGTGCATAGGCTGTCAGTGTACATTATTTATTTATTTATTTTATTTATTTTATTAGATTTCTATACCGCCCTTCTCCTGAAGGACTCAGGGCGGTGAACAGCCAAAAGATAAAACACGGAAATACAAAATTTAAAATAGATTAAAACTGATTAAACAATTTGGCTCAATTTTAAAAATATCCCATAATTAAACAAATTAAAATTAGTGATTAAAATTTAAATCTAAAAATTTTAAAAGGGAGAAGATTTAGGCCAGGCCAGCTTGATGAAATAAAAACGTTTTAAGTGCGCGGCGGAAGGTGCGCAGATCCGGGATCCTCCGTATCTCCGGGGGGAGCTCGTTCCAGATAGTAGGTGCCCCCACAGAGAAGGCTCTCCCCCTAGGGGCCACCAGTCGACATTGTTTGGCCGACGGCACCCGGAGGAGCCCCTCTCTATGGGAGCGTACTGGCTGGTGGGAGGCTATTGGTGGTAGCAGGCGGTCCCGTAGATAACCAGGTCCTAAGCCATGGAGCGCTTTAAAGGTGGTAACCAGAACCTTGAAGCGCACTCGGAAGACCACCGGGAGCCAGTGCAGCTCGCGCAGGAGAGGTGTTACATGGGAGCTCCAAGTTGCTCCCATAACCACCCGCACGGCCGCACTCTGCGCCAGTTGGGCCTCCGAGTGCACCTCAAGGGGAGCCCCATGTAGAGAGCGTTACAATAGTCCAGACGAGAAGTGAAGAGGGCATGAGTGACCGTGTGTAGGGAGTCCCGATCTAGAAAGGGACGCAACTGGCGAATCAGGCGAACCTGATGAAAAATCCTCCCGGTCACGGCCGTCAAGTGCTCTTCTAGAGACAGCCGTGAATCCAGGAGGACGCCCAAGTTGCGAGCCCTTTCTGTGGAGGCCAATGATTCGCCCCCAATAGTCAGCGATGGCGCCAGCTGACTATATCGGGACGTCGGAAACCACAGCCACTCAGTCTTGGATGGGTTGAGCCTGAGCCTGTTCCTCCCCATCCAGATCCGTACGGCCTCCAGGCACCGGGACATCACTTCAAGGGCATCGTTGGGGTGGTCCGGGGTGGTACATAAAAGAAAAGATCGTTCTTCCCCTTCCAGCATAAACAGTTTGGGTACAGGTGGAGGGATTGGTCTTATTGGAGAAATCACCTCAGGTTTTAACAAGCTGCAATGGAAAACAGGGTGAATTTTCCTCAGTGACTTTGGCAATTCTAATTCTACTGTAACCAGGTTAATAATGTGCTTGATGAGAAAAGGTCCTACAAATTTAAGTCCCAACTTTTTTGAGGGTTGTAAAGATTGGCGGAACTGGGTGGATAAATACACTCGGTCCCCAATGTGGAATTTTTAAGCTCAACCCTTTTCTTATCAGCCTGGATTTTATAAGCCACCCTGGCCTCAGCCAATGCTTTGCACACAACTGGCCATGTGCTTTACAGCTGGCCCATCCACTCTTTTAATGAAGGGATTACTGGATCTTTTGCTTCTTTGGCCAGCATGCACCAGTCATGGAGACGTGCTGGGCCTCTTACGATGCAAGTGATGTACAGATCATTGTTTAGCCCATCTTTGAAACAGCTGACCAGGATGTCTTCCGGCCAGTTGAGGTGACACTTATTAGTTAGTGCTTTTTTGAAGGCTGGGTAATTTTTCTTTTCCTTGAGCCCTAGTAGTTACTTGGGCTGCTAGTTGATGTGTTGGGAGCAGTGGTTTGTTTATTTCTGCTTTGGAGCAATTATATTGTGGCTGTCAACTTGCAAAGCTTTCAAGTTGCCATGAGCAGGAGGGAGGGAGAACTGAAGTGAATTCCATACATTTTTCTGACCGCAATCAGAAGGAGGGTGTTGTCAGATCCCTAAAAGTGATACTGCCATTCAAGTGAAGGAAGGGGGGACGTGGATTCGATTTACTAGCATGGCCTGTGTCATCAGATATTTTACAACCTATATCCTGGCGCCAAGGAAGCCTGAGATTCCCTTTACCTGCAGGAATTTATATGATAGCCATGTGGGTTGTCTCACTTTAAAGAGAAGTGGTGGGAATGCATGTTTGTTCGGGTTCTCAAAGGAAATAGTAAAGAAAACATCTTCACACTTGTGTATTGGCTGAAATCTGCATTCTGACCTAAAGGGAGGGGTCTCTACCACTTTAATCCTACTGCTTTGCCTAAGGGCATTCAGATTGTGCTTTAGCTGGATGGTTTTCACTTCTGCTTAATAAAAGAATCCTTTTGAACAACTATGTTTCAAGAGTTCGTACTTTCTTAAGTTGGAAGGAGAGGCGATCCTTACAGGTGTTAGGCTTCACAGCCAGCCGAAGTGGTTAATTGGAGAATGTGATTTATGACATAACCAGGGCGGAGGGGAGAGACAGGGTCATAGGGGAACGTAAATCTACGTGGGATCAGTCCTGACTTCATCCGAGTATTGCCGGAATGGTGCTCCTAATAAATGAATATATTTCCTTTGAAGTTTGGATCATGGCTCATGAATTAATTAGGGCATCTTTCGGGAAACTTGACAGTGGCATTTGTGACAGGGCGTCAGCAAGGAGGTTCTTGCTGTTCAGTCTCCGACAATTTCTTTGAAGTGTAGGTGGACGGCTGTAGCTGTCCTTTCTCGTCCTCTTGCAATAACACTGGTCCCAAGGCAACATCACTGGCATTGGGCTGAATGTCCCTCCTCCCTTATCTCTTAGGTGAGGGGGCGAACTCCATGACCTCCACCTCTTTCAGCGCTGTTTCTCTCTCATGAGGTGGCAGCTTCGTGGCCTTCCCCCGCTTGGTTCTGGTCCGCTCTCTTTGTGATTGACCACTAGGATTCCAAGGACCAAGGATTTGGCAGAACTACAGGCTGCTCTGCAATAGTATTTGTGTGTGTGTGTGTGTGTGAAGGAAGAGATGTTTCATCATCTACAGTAAACCTCATTGGGTTGGTCCAGTTCAGATCAATTGCAAAGAGGCAGGATAAATCTGTAAGTATCTGCTTTGCCTCTGAATGCAAATGGGAATAATTAAACTCTTAGCATTGAAAGCTGTTTCCTATTACAGAAACATCATTGAATGGGACAGAAAATTCCAATGAAGAAGCTGATAACAGCAGCCTGGCACTGATCACTCCTGGCGGTTCTGGGGGAAAAGACCCTACAGCTGTGACTATGCAACCAGAACTCCCACTCTTTCCGTTCAGGGGGATTCTGGAAATGGACCCCCTGCCAATGAAGAGTGTGAATTGGGAGATGCTTCGGAGTGGGGCTGCATGCCTGCCAGGTAAAGCCCCCAAAGGTTCCTGCTGTCTATATGATGTGTGAAGAAGGCAGTGGTCAGGGACAGAGCGATTTGTGAACCTGAGAAATGCTTTCATTTTCTCACTGGAGATTGGGCCCCCCTCCCAAAGAAACAGCCAGAGCCTCTGCACTCTTGAGGTGTCTCCCTCCACGGTCTGGCCTTCCCAGGTTGCAGAGAAACAGTGGGAAGCCAGGGGCTCTAAGTAAGAGCAGGAGGAGCTGAAGTTTGCGGAAGTCCTTTTAGAGTGAAGGGGTGGACCTGAGGCTCTTTAAGAGAACCAGCTTGAGTTGCCAGCTGGGATTCCCTCCAAAAGAGTTCATGGCGCTCTGCAGCCAGACTCCCAGCGAGGCTCAGGAAGATCTGCCAGAAAACAAATGGCAGGCTAGATGGGCCCCTGAAGGGTCCAATTCTGCTTTCAGAACCAGATCTGTGTAGATCTGAGTTTGTGTTTCTCCTAATCGTTTTCAACTTCTACCATCCCACTATTTTAAATATTTTGCCATGTTTGTATCCATTCATTCATGAGATAGGTTGAAAAAGCCATTTCTCTGTTTATTAGAGGGCAATACACAGCCACTTCAAGGAGGCCTTGGTTCTTCTTTTTGCCTAATTAGACAAATTAAACGGAGCCTCTTTCTCAGGTACCAGAGACAGATCTGGACGTGCCGTGGTCATCATCACAATGAGGAATACAATTTGGTTGTGCCCGAACTGCAATGCCAGTGAAATAACACGCCTTCTCCTGTATTTACGCAGCATTCTCAGGTTTGTGAGAAAAGGCAAGGAAGACACAGTCAGTGAGTGTTCTGTGCATGGAATACTGTAAGTGTTCTATCAGTTCTTAGCTTTATAATTGTAGACTTCCAGTCAGTGGAGAAATACGGATGTGGTGGCTCTTAGCAGGCTTGGATACTTCCATGTCCTCTGGGAATTCCAGATACAGCAGCTTAGATGTGCTGCTATAATTATTCGCTGGTCTGTGTGTGTATAGCTTGAATAGCTATAGACATTCATATCTGTCTCTTATTTCCTTTCATGCTCAGGCCAGAGTGCAAAGCCTTGGGCTTAACTATCCTGATAGATGCCCGGCGATGTTCTCCAGTCCCAGCTGTCTTCACAGCCTTAGGTACTTTGCAGGTGAGACTTCCTTCCTTCTTCTGAATGCTGCTCTACCATTGTTGGGTGCCCACTGGGCACACAAAGCCATTGTTTTCCTTTCCCAGTTCTTTGCCAGTGTTCCATCACACCAGATCTGGGTGCCCTGAAAGTGCCAGAAACATTTGGGTAAGAAACTACTCTCGTGTGAAGGACAAGCACTTCCGTTTGGCCTCGTCCTTCCTTGTTTACTAGAGAAATGGAGAGAACATTCCTGCCAATCCTTATTTAGCTGGATGTCAAAACTTTTGACTGGAGCAGGAGCCGTAGAAAAACGCATTTTATCATTGCAGGAGATCATCCCCCACTGCATCCAGAGAGCCCTGCTGCTTGTGGAGAGAGATCCCGCCTTCCAGATAGAAAAGCCAGCTGCTGTGCAGGTGTGAGGAAGTCCGGAGTTCAGGAATCCTCGACCACCATTTAAAAGGGCCTGGAGGGTGGTCAGGTTCTATAGTTCTGTATTCCAAAGCTTTGGGGCAGTTACAAGCGTGATTTTGAAAAGGGTGAGGAAGGGGTAGAGCAGCCCCAGAGCAGTCCTGCTGTCGATCTGTAGGCTTTGTGGCCCATGTAAGCCTGCTAAATAAGCAGGCAGCCATTACAGCCCAGAAGAGGTCTGTTCCTGGGTTGCCTTTCCCCTGCTTTCCCTTTTCCTGTCAGCGTGCACAGTCTCCATTTTTCTGGCCGAGGGGTTTGTGTTGCTGGAATCGGAAAACGAGAGGCTGTGCAGCAACTAATGCTTGACATCTGGAGCATGACCTGTGTGCTTGCACTGGGGCTCAATGTGTCCAGCCTACTGGTCAGCATCTGAGGGCAGAGCATCATCTGCCACTCGGAGTGAGGCTGCATCGTTTCTTGTACCAGTCAGGCCTCCAAAGGCCTCCGCACACCCATTCAGAGTTCCCCTACTCCTCTTCCCATCCCTTGGGGTCTCAAGCTGCTTGGGTCTTTCCTCCCCACTGCATCACCGACAGCTACTTTTCCTCTGGCGCCATGTTTGAGAGTCCTGCACTTCCCATGCTCACCTCCTGCACAGCCTTGGGTGCTGGAGCCCTTGTCCAGCCAAGCAGAGAAGCGCCAGGCCTGCCTCTCCCTTTCCTCACTGAGCCCCAGCCTCTCTCACAAGTGGGCACAGTTTGTCCTGCTGTTTGCTGGAGTGCCAAACCTGCCCAGATTTCACAAATTGCACCGCTGCTTTGCTCCCCTCGCTTGCCTAAAAGCATTGGCTGCTGCTGCTGAATGCTGGGTGGGAGTGGGTGGGGGTGGGGGGTATATCGTTAATAGAGGAGCAAGCTGATCTGGCATGTATCACCGAGATCTGGCTTAGTCCAGAGAGGAGGGGTTCCCCTCTCGGAAATGTGTCCAGCTGGATTTAGGATTTGGCAGCAGCCAAGATCCCAGAGCAGGTTAGGTGGGGTGGCCACCCAAGTGGACATCCAAGAGTCTTATTCAATTATCTGGGAACAGTTTGATCCTATGGGACCTAAGGGACTGGACAGGGTCCTTGATGCTATCAGTGATGTGGTCACTTAGATCCTTGTCCCTCCTGGTTGGTGAAAGTTGCAGGATGATGACCGCCAGGCGGGTTTAGGCAGTGATCAATTCTTCACTGCAGGAGGAAGCATTCCTGGAGGCTTTTAAGGAGGCCCTGGCTTGCCATCTCCTAAAAAAAAAATCTCTTGACCCCCCACAACTGGACAATTTCTGTCCAGTTTCCAACCTTCCCTTTTTAGGGAAGATGATAGAAAACATGGTTGCTTGGCAGCTTCAGAGGGTCTTGGATTTCCTGGTCAGGATCCAGGCTCAGTTATGGGACAGAAATAGCACTGATCACTGTTGTTGATGATCTCTGGCGAGAGTGGGATGGGGATGTCAACCATCTGACTAGCGAACCCAAGAAAAGTAGGCACTCAGGCATTTTAAAATCCCAAAAATAAAACTTTATTGGATACACTATTTCAGCATTGAAGAATTAAAACCAGCGGTGAGGTTTTCCTGTGCAATGCTACATAGTTTCCCCTTCTTCCCACCCATAGTGATCACGCTGCCCAATTATGAATCAGTCTTTTGTGTTAGATCGGCGCAGGAATGGAAGATGCGACCAGCTCGTTACATTTGTAACTTTATTTAGAACCAGAAACAGTAGCAAGACTGGCTGCGCGCTGCCGGAGCTCTCCTTATATTCGCTCCGGCAGTCGTACCGCCCCTGACAGTTATTCAAACTTTCCCGCCCGATGGCTGGCAGCCAATCCGGGTGGATGTCCTTATAAGGACATAACATTTTTGTTTTGAGAACAGTTCATTTCTCCGTGGGACACCTGCAGTAGTGACCTTGGTGGGTTCTTGGCTCACACGGTCTATTCTTGGATCGTCTGCATTCTTTCTCACCCTTCCCTCCCCTCCTTTCATTGGTAAGTTGAATAGCGATAAATGTTCAAATGGTTCAGAAGCGTTTCAAACTTGACGGGTTGGCGCAATCATCCTTACTCTCCTTGGCCTCTCGGCAGCCTTCAGTATCATTGATCATGCTATCCTTCTGGGCCAGCTGTGGGGTTTGGGACTGGGCGGTGCTGGTTTGGCTCCTTTCTACAAGGACGGTCCCCATTGGTGTTTGATAGGGAGCGAGAGACCAAGTGACGGCTGCTCCTTGTTCTCCACTCCTCTTTTAACACCTACATGAAGCCGCTGGGTGAGATCACCGTGGGTGGAGGTATCACCAGTATGCAGATGATTCTCAATTCTGTATTTCCACCCTTGGTGGCTCAAGTGATGCCGTGGCTGCCCTCTCATGGTGCCCGGAGGCTGTGGGAGCCTGGATGGGGGACAATATCTTCAACTGAACCTTGGCAAGACCAGTTGGCTTTGGGTGCATGGGGCCCCAGGATCTAGGACTTTGTTATCTTCAATTCTGGATGGGGTTGCGCTACCCCAGACGGATCTGATCCGCCACTTGGGGGTTCTCCTGGATGTGCGACTCCTGTGTGACTCTTGAAGAGCAGGTGGCAATTGCAGCTAGGAGAGCCTTTGCACAAGGTTGTTTTGTGTGCCAGTTGCGGCCTTTCCTGGATCAGTCATTCAAACCCTGGTCATCTCACGCCTGGACTATTGTAATGTGCACTACATGGCAGTACCCTTGAAGAGTATTCGGTAGCTGCAGTTAGAGCAGAATGCGGTGACAGAGGCAGTTCTTGGGGCCCCTCAGGTGGCCCATATTATACTGCTGTTCCATTAGCTGCATTGGCTGCCAGTTTGCTTTCGAGTGCAATTCAAGTTGCTGGTTTAAAGCCCTTCATGCCAAGGGTCCAGGTTATCTGAAAAACTGTGTCACCCCAATGGGATGGGCCCTCACCCCTGTTGGCAGAGGGGACATACTGCGGAATGTAAGTCCAGGATTTTCAGTTGACAGGGTCCTGCAGAAGAGCCTTTTCTGTTGTGGCTCTGCTCTTTGGAACATCCTTCCCCCTACCCCCACCCCCGGTAAGATTCACACCCATCATTTTGACCTTCTGTAAAGGCCTGGAGATTGGCTCTGCCTCTTCACCTGGGGCCCCAGTTTATGATTTTGGTGGTTGCCATTGGATGAGGAAAGACCACCCCCCACACACCTCCCACCTCCCTCACCATCTTTTAACAGTATTGTTATTTATGTTTTATTTTAATGTGTTTTCATGTTTGTAAGCTGCCCAGAGTCATCTCTAACAAGATGAGCAGCACACAAATTTAAATAAATGAATAAAGCCGGAGAGTTTGTATGGATTGGAGGTTAGTGATTTCCAGTTTTCAGTCCTGTACAGTATTTGGGGACATGTAAACTCTCCTTTCTCTTTCCCAGTATGACTGTGACCTTGTTGCTGGTATCCTTACGATTTATATTGACTGTTTCCTAATATAATTTGATTGCTTATTTGTACCCTTTGACTATCATATCACACTTGGCCAAGAAAGAATTCTATTCTATTCTATTCTATTCAGTGTGAACTTCTCAATTCCTTGAAGTCCCTCCACAAACATATTGAGAGCCAGCAGCTGCCTCAAGAATTCAGCGGGTCACTTCCCTATTGCCATCAGAATTGGCTGCACTTCCAAATGGTGAGGCAAGCATGAAAACATAACCTTTGAGTAATCCAGAGTTCCAGGAAATCTATAGTTCTATAAAAAAGTATTCTCTCTCTTGTGGATTTTCTGAATGTTTGCATATTTTGCCACTGAATATTCAACACTGAACCAGGGTTGAATGCAGTGGGGAAATCTAAAATTTGTTACTACCGGTTCTGTGAGCGTGGCTTTGGGGGGGGTGTTGGGTGTTAATGTGACTGGGTGGGCGTGGCCAATTTTTTTTCTTTTAAAACCATTTTTTCTACAACCTCTTCGGTGAAGAGGTTGTAAAAAATGCTTTCAAAAGGCTCTGACGATCCCAGCTGACTTGCCTGATCGGCAGAAGCTTTTTTTCTTTTTTTTCTGCCGATCAGGCAACTCAGCTTGGTTCGTCAAAGGCATTTAAAAGAAAAAAAACCTCTGCCGATCAGGCAACTCAGCTGGGATCATCAGCTGATGATTCCTTTGACGATCCCAGCTGAGCCGCGCGATCATCAGAGGCTTTTTTTTTATGTTTAAAAGCATTTTTTCAGCTTGTAAGAGGTTGTAGAAAAAATGCTTTTAAAAATTAAAAAAAAAAGCCTCTGATGATTGTGCGGCTCAGCTGGGCATGGGGGTGGGAGGCAGGGATTTTTGCTACCAGTTCTCCGAACCACCCGCCTCCATTGCTATTGGATCAGGCGATCCGGTCCGAACAGGGAGCATTTCACCCCTGGTTGAATGTATAAGATACTGATATGCAAAGTGGGGAAGGTAGAGTGGTCTTTTAGGTTCAAAGAGGGTAAGACACGAAGGTGGCTCTCCAGTCCCAGTCTGGAAGCAGAGTCTAGCTGGGGGAGGGAGGAGACTGGGAGGCCGTGTTGTCCTTACAATTTGCTATAAGTTTTTGTTTGGTGCCTGTCTTCAAAGCCACTGGAGGTGGCTCCCACTGGGCAGATCCTATGCTAGGGGCGTGGTATGCTGCCCAAAAATGGAAGTTGCAAAACCATTTCTAGAACTCCAGGACTCCACCAATCCAAAGTTAGAGCCAAATTGGGTCCATAGTGAATCTTTTCAAGTGGCTCCCTGTCAAAATCAATCTGACAGTCAGTCTGGAGGATCCTTAGAACAACTATTGCTGTTCTTAAGCCTCTCTTGCTGTGGATGCAAACGGGATTCAGGAGAGGAGAGCCAGGCTGACAAAGCTCACCAAAAAGAGCGGCCCTCCTGTTTTCCAGAAAGCATCTGGATGGCCCTCCATGCTTTGGGAGCAATACTCTGTGGCCGGATGAGTAGGACATTGCAGGGTGCGTAAATGTCTGGCGGAAACCAAGCCCTGCATTCCATAAGGCAAGCTGCCTCATATCAGGTACCAAATGTCTGGAGGTGGTAATTGCCATTATTAAAAGAAGCACAAACTCTGATCTGAATCAGAGAATTCTTCAGGAGAACAACAGATCAAATACATACTATATTTCACGAAACCAGCAAGATCTACAAAAGAAAAAATGCCAAGATTTGGAATGAATAAGGCAAAATTCAGATTTAAAGACCATAAAAATGGGCTGGCATAACCTGAACAAGCAGTTCCCTTCCCTTTCCTCTGGATCAGTTTTCAAGGGAAGAATGGGTGCAGCAGAGCTTGTGAGAGGCTGATCTCCAGGTGCCAGAACTGTTAGCTGCCAGGATTGCAGCTAAAAGGAGGGCCAGGTCTGTTACTGAATTTAAAGTGTTGCAGCAGGTGAGCCGTGTTAGTTTCAGGAGGTAAAAATGCAGCAGGAGTCTAGTTCCACCTTTTCCAACTAACCCATTTTATTCAGAGCCTCATCTGATGAAGGGAGCTACAGCTCACAAAACGTACATCTTTTCATACAATTTGTTAATTGGAAATGGGGCCAACAGATTCCTCCTGAATCTACTTTTTCATACCATGCCATGACATGATGGATGACTAAATGGTATTGACAGTGGGCTGGCTACAAGCATCCTCCCCTCCAGCATTTCCCCCATGGCAGGAAGTCAGCAGGGTCCTGGGATTGGGGGAGAGGGGTCAGACGACTCCCTTTACACATTGGTAGGACTGACATTAAGTTCTGATAATATTCATGCAAAGATAAGCAAACATTCAGAAAATGTGGAACGGTATATCTGTTAAGAACATTGGTTTCCAGGTGTTTAGGAAGGGAGGTTTAAGAAGAAAGATTGTTTTCTTTCATTTGGGGCAATGGATTAAGCGAGGGGTTCCAGAGGGCCATGAGGAGTGGAACCCAGGGGCCCCTGGTGCTCTATGCCAAGAGAGGTGGGTCGGATTGTGCTGGAGAAGACTTCTGACCCTGGGCAGCTCCACGTGAAAGGCAGGCTTTCCTGTTCAAGTAAAGTGGCAAAGCCTTTTCCTTGAAGAGAAAATCGCACCCTGGGCCTTAGCTTGGATTTGTGAGCTGCACCCAGTGGATGGCTTGTTAACCCACGTGATGCCCTTGTGCTGACCTTGCAGCGTCTGCAGCACTTGCTTTCTGGGTGCCAAGAGGCTCGTCTGTTCCTCAAAGAGGCGGTAGAAGCAGTGGAGTCCAGTAGATGGCCGGAGAAACCCCAGGTGAGTCTCTGGTGCCATTCTGGTAAGAAGCAAAAGTTTCCTGGGCCGAGAGCCTGCAGTAATGTGGCATAATGTTTTTTAAAAAACCTCCAACCTTTGGGGTGGGTCAAAGGCCCTGGAGGTGCCACCCACTCTCTTGCCCAGCGGCCATGAAGATTCCTGGGGCGTGGCTGGTTGGCCTCCCTCAGGTCAGAAGGCCAGTCGTCTCCATCCCAGAGCCTTAAGCAGAGCACCCAGTCTTTCCTTGACCATAGGACGCCGGTGCCCTGTTGAAGAACTCCAGACAAATGATGACAATGGTTCTGGACGACACAAGGCTGGCCAGGCTGCGGCTGGAAGGGGGCACCCTCCTGGCCAACCTCAAGAAGGAGGGATCCTGTGTGATGCTGTCCGAGGACTGCAGGTGAGCCTGCTGATGGGAATGTTGAGCAGGGGGACCAAGGGAGGGGACAGGAGATGCAGAGGCTCCAGCTGTGCAGTCTCCATCTGGAAGTCCAAGTCCGTGGCTATTCCCATCTAATACTTAAGCTGCCTTCAACCAAAAGCGAGATTCTCCCTGGGAATCTTGCAATAAAATGTATTTAAAACAATTGGATATAGAGATCTCAGTAACCAGATAGTGTTCACTTTTAGAATCCATGCTTTTTTCATCTTCTACTAAAGTTGCAAGCTATGTTCATCAGGAACCTGTTTGATCTTCCACTCACAAAATTTTACTCCCAGTTGATATCCGACTAGTTAAAGATTATTGCCGTGTGCTTTCTGCACGCCTTAGCTAATTGATTAGCAAAAAGTAAACCAAGTAAGCCTGCAGGGATGCAACTTGGGGAATCCTAAAGCCTTTCAATGAGTTGTGAGTAGTGGTAAGGCTCACTGCAGTGCTCCATAGTGTCAGTTTGTTGCAGAAATCAGATCCAGAAAGCACACACAGGTAATTGATGCAGCAGGATTCATTAAATAAGAAACTTCTTTATGTACATAATAATACATGAGACGTATATACAATACCAAGAGCAGTTCTCAGAATCAGAAGCATAATCACAGAAGCACAGTTAACAAAAGGAAGGACAATAATAGCCCACAATTTACATTTATACATACCAGTTGACCTAAACCACGCCCAGGCTCCAAGCTGTTTCAGCTCCCAAACAGCCCTCATTGGCTGACCTGTTGCCATGCCTATTCATTGGCTGACCTGTTGCCTATTCCAGTCTATGAATATACTCTGACACGTAGCACCTCTAAATTGTATTCTGTCTACAGAATTCAGAGAGCCATTTTATGAAGCGTCTGCTGTAATCGGAGGTCTTCCTTCTGATGGGTATGTGGGGCTGAGCACCTGGCATGCATCTTGAGATTCAGCGGTTGCAATAGGAATGTTCCAATAAAACTTAATACAGGCCACTGTGAGCTACACATTGCAAGGTCACTGTGATTCATTAGGAAAGAAAGACCTCTGGTTCATTTCTTTTTCCAAGAATATACTTTACTGAGAACGAAGAGGCTACAGATTAAAGGAGGCAGAATCTGTTGGTGTCAGGGCTCCGATCAATTCCTAGGAACGAAAAAAAATAGATTCAGAGAAAAGATACTTTTATTAAGAAGAAAGTGAATGCAGCCAAAGTCAGGCAAGATCTGAGTCCAAGCCTCCCATTGGTTTTCAGCAATTCCACTTTCATCCCACCTGAATGCTTCCCCTCCCAAATGCCCATTGCTCCTGCCCAGCGGTGAAATGTTGCCGGTTCGCACTGCTTCGGGCAAATTGGTAGTAAAAGAAAGGTGTGAACCAGTATTTCCAACGATCAGCTGTGCCGCACAATTTAAAATGGCTAAAATCTAAATTGCGCGGCACAGCTGTTCCCCCCCTCGCTGTTCTACTTACCTTCCCAAACCTTTTTCTGCGTGAAGCACATGTTTTATGCGCATTGTGCATGCGTGCACGCTCAGCGTGCGTTTGGCATGCCCTGTGCATGTGCGCACATAGGGTGCTCTTGGCACACAGCGCGCATTCGCGGGCAGCGAACCGGTGGCAAACCGGGGAGGATTTCACCATTGCTCCCGCCCTCCCTGTTTCCATGGCAGCTGGCAGCAAGCTTAAAGGAAAGCGATGATGATCAAGCTGACAGTTGGCTTGGCATGAAAACAATGCAATTTTCCCTGTTATCAGTCAATGTCCAGTTAAAAGTTCTCAGGTTGTTTTGGAAACGGACCCTGTGAGGCTTGGCCTTCCTTTTGCTGACCTTGTTCTGATTGCTGCTCTTCATAGTCAGGGCCAGCTCTGCTTCAGTCCCCCAACCCACCACCCACATTCCAATCTCCCCCCCTTCTGCCACTGGTAAGGTCAGGCTGACAAGATGCAATGTGAAGCAAGCAGCAGAATGGCAGCCACAATCTTCCTGTCTTAAACTGTTCCGTATGGTCCTTGCCGGCTGAGAGCAGTTCAGTCTTGCTCAGGAAGGGCTCTGTCTGGAATACTTCATCTTGGACTTGCCAGTATTAATTTTTGATGCATCTCACTAAGATGCATGGTAAAGATACCTACTCTCTTTCTTTTTATCATACTTCTCAAGATTTGCATACTTCCCCAGAGTGATCTGATCTGCCAGGCTTGCCTGCCTTGGCAAGCTCACCATTGATAGTAGGCACCATCTAGAACAGTGGTTCTCAACCTTCCTAATGCCGCGACCCTTTAATACAGTTCCTCATGTTGTGGTGACCCCCAACCAGGGGTGTGTTCTAAATTTTTTTACTACTGGTTCTGTGGGCGTGGCTTGGAGGTCATGTGACTGGGTGGGCATGGCTATGTGTATAGGGACTACTCAGAGGGCTGAAAAAAGTCATTTCTGACAGGTCCTCGCACTTTTGACTGGTCCTCACACTTATGACCATCTTCACATTTATGCCCGTGCAGCATTCTTAACAACCATGTCACTCATTTCCCAACTGCTTCTCTTCACCATGGTGATAAGATAGGGCAAAAAACGTAAAATGTGAGGATAGTCGTAAATTCGAGGACTGGTCAAAAGTGCGAGGACCAGTCAAAAATAACTTTTTCAGCCCTCTGAGTAGCCCATGTGCACAAAAGGACTACCCAGAGGGCTGAAAAAAGTGATTTCTGACAGGTCCTCGCACTTTTGACCGGTCTTCGCACTTATGACTGGTCATCATTTATGCCCATTGTAGCATTCTTAACAACCGTGTCACTCATTTCACAACTGCTTCTCTTCACCATGGTGACAAGATAGGGCAAAAACGTAAAATGTGAGGACAGTGGTAAGTTTGAGGACTGGTCAAAAGTGCGAGGACCAGTCAAAAATAACTTTTTCAGCCCTCTGAGTAGCCAGCAATTTAACAAACGGTTCGGCAGAATCCCACCACTGGCTATAGGGTGGCCCTTTGAAGCCCCGCTAAGAATTTAAACACTTTTTTCCCTCTAGCCATCAGCTGGGACTCAGGAGGCAGCAATAGATTGGGAGCGGGTGGGGTAAGCGACCGGCGACTGGTGATCCAACAGAGGCAGAGGGTGAGGGTGAGTGAAGGTGTGTGTGGGGGGGGCGAGAGAGGGCTTTGGTGACCCCTGTGAAATGGCCGTTCGACCCCGAAAGGGGTCGCGATCCCCAGGTTGAGAACCGCTGATCTAGAACTTGATTTCTCAGATCCTTCCATTGTTGGTGTTCTGTCAGCTTTTTGATCCAGCATGATGTCAACAGCCAGGTCTGATGTTGACCACAAACCATAAAACAAGTAGATATTTTGAGTCACACAAAATTAATCTCAGGGACTTTTGAGAATGTAGCAACTGTGCTTCCTTCTTCACCTAGATCAGTTCCCAAACTAACTTCAAACAGGTACTGACCTGTTCAACCCTTCCATCTGGCCATTGGCCCCCTCATCTGTTCTTCCCTTCCCATGATTTATTTCACTTCCAGGCTATTTTAATAGTGATGTGACATGATAATTCTCCACAAGGGTTTCTGGCATCCAAATAGCCCTGACAGGTGGGGTCGGAGCTTCATTGATCAACCACCTTTGCTTTTCTCTCAGAGATGCCATGAAAATGGCTGGCATGCTTTACAACGAAGTGGACGAAGGAATCCACCAGCTGGTGCTGGTTTCCAACAGGCGCATCCAAGCCCTGGAGCTGCTGATGGAATTTGAAGCTGTGGAGCGATGCTTTCAAGAGGTCGGTGCCAGATGTTTTGCAGGGTTATCAGATGGCACCTTTGGGCTATTGGGCTCCTCTGAATTTGGGGGAATGAAGAATAAGCAGCTAGACCTCACATTTTCAGTGGACTTTCTTCTGACTTCCAAGGTCCCTTCCAACTCTGTTATCCTGATAATGTGGAGGTGTTATTGGGTAACTCCATGAAATTACTGCAAATTTGCAGTGACAAAAACAACATGAAAATAAATATCTCCCCCCCCCCCCCTCCATCATGAATAATAGCTGTGGCATACATGGACTGAGCTAGGGAATCCTAGCAACCTCGGCTGTTTGCTGGGTGGTTTTAGAGAAGTGTCCAGATAGTGGACCTGCTGCCTGGGTACTCTAAGGCCAGATTGATAAATTGAACATTATTGAAGTCCTTGTTGAACATTGCAAAGTCCCAGGCCTGAGGTTGGTGTGTTAGTGGAGCTACTGTTGTGTTTTTTGACTTGTAGCTGTTTTTGTCTGGGGTATTGTACTTTGTTGTTGTGTTTTTAATTGTTTTAAATTTTACTGAATGTTGTAAACTGCCCTCATTTGCAGTGGGCATCTATAAATCATCATCCCCATGACCATTCTCATTCTTCAGACTGTGTGCCACTGAAATGGTCCTGACCTATCTTGCTGGACCCAGCAGCCTTGGGCAATTTTAGCCAACTAAAAAGTTGTATTTTTTTTTAAAAAAAATTGATTTATATGCCACCCTTCTCCGGAGACTCAGGGCGGCTTACAAAGCGTTAAGCAATAGCCTTCATACTTTTTGTATGTTTATACAAAGTCAGCTTATTGCCCCCACAAACTGGGTCCTCATTTTACCTACCTTAGAAAGGATGGAAGGCTGAGTCAACCTTGAGCCTTGGAGAGATTCGAACCAGCAGTAATTGCAGGCAGCTGTGTTAATAACAGGGTGCTTAGACCACTGTACTATCAAGGGAAGATTGTTGAGAAGGCAGTTGGACTTCAAAAGAGGAAATGAATAATCTCAAGCATTTTTAGGCTTCAGCCTGGATATAATACTGAGGGAGTGCTGACCTTGCTTGGGGATAGCCTCTTGTGAAGCCTTGATGAGGGTGATGCAACGGTCCCAGTTCGGAGGAGGGGAGCAACTGTCTGAGATGTTTTCTCAAACTACCTTTTGGAATAACAACTATAATAAAAAACCAAGTCATTAGGCCACATCGGAATACAAAATATAGAACAATAATAAAACTAGAGGCAGCACTAAAAGGGATGCCAATTCTATTTCTGTGATAGCCCTACAATTTACCCCAATCAAATCCGCCCATGCGGTTCTCCATTGTATTGATATGTTCAGATCAACAGCCATGTCATATGAAATATTTGGGTTCTGAGCTTTAATGTATGGATCTCTATGTGATCCAAGATGTTCTCTGTCTTGTGCAGTTGACTCTCAAAGAATATATATGTGCTCTGTGCTGATTTCTGGATGGATTCAGGCTCTGTTTGTCTGATCATGGCCTTAAGGGTGGCTCTTTCCCTGGGCTTCACGGCCATTACCTAGCAATTAATAGCCCACAGCTTGAGCCAGAGGGGCCATTCTTGTCATTGACCTACCTGAGCCAGCATTTTTTGCCTCTTTTTCTCAGATCTGCAACTGGATCAAGAATGTTGGTGAAAAGTGCCTCTTGGAGCTGAACAGCCTGGACGATTCTCTGGATGGGTTGCTTCAGGCCAAGAGGCAGTTCCAGGACTTGGCACTTATGGCGGATGTGAGTTCTACATTCCATGCATTCTCCCTCCCTCTTATATAGTGTTCCCTATATTAAATGTAACAATATAATACAACAGGACATTAAAATGGTATAAAACTCTTGAATAAAAATAATATTCATAAAAAAGGAAGGAAGGAGGGAGGGAGGGAAAGTTCCTGTTAGGAAGGCTGGGTGCAGAGGTGAGGTTCAGTAGATGCCTTCAAGTGCTGCTTCTAGGGACCTCCCAACTTTCTGGGGAGAGCGTCGTAGAGCCCCCCGCCAGCAGAGGCACCATGTGACTCCCTGGGGTCTGTAACAGGGCCTCATTGTTGAGCTCAGGAACAGGGAACCTGGTCGTAGCTTGTTTAGGATCTTTGAGTTCATAACCAAAATCTTGAGCCTGGCTGGATGGCTGACTGGTGGCTTCAGCTGTCCTGCCCCCTGCCTGCCGCATTCTGCAGTTTGGACCCAAGCACATTACAGTCATCTAAACACAAGATTTACCACATGTGAGCGTCGACAGCTAGGCTGTTCCTGTCCAGTCATAGTTGGTGTCAGAGTTCCAGAAAGCCCCAACTCCAATTAAAAACTCTGAGGCAAGCATTTCTCTAAGTTCCATTTATTAGAGTAGGTATACTGGCACATCTGGGAAAACCCGAATCTGGGGTTTCCCTCAGCAAATCAAAACCCCAAATACACTTCTTCCTTCTATTTTCTTCATAACAACAGTCCTGTGAGGTAGGTTGGGCTGAGAGAGAGAGACTGACCAAACTCACCCAACCAGTTTTTACGGCTAAGGTTGGACGAATTCACCATTTCCTGCTTTCTAACCTGGTGCCTTCACCACTAGACCAGACTGGCTTTCTTTTCCATACCCCCTCTGGATTTAGCTAATCTTTCTAGAAAATTACAAATTGGCCTCTGGAGGCCTTCTCAGGATTGGAATCCAGAGCAGGGCAGGCTGAGGCATTTCACAATTGTTGCCTAGCCTCTTGTCCGTGTGGAATTTCATGCTTGGCTAAGGAGCCTGCTCTGCTTTGCTTTCAGGAATATTGCCAGAGGGGATGGGAAGCGCTGAGGAGGTGGGACGGGGAGGAAGATCCACTGGCCATGGGACACCAGGCAGGCTGCAGAGCTCAGCTGCAGGAGTACAAGATCCAGCTGCAGGGATTCTGTAGAGAGTTGGAGGCCAGCAGGAGCCGGATAGAGCAGGCGGTTGAGCTCTACAGATTCTTGGAAGAGGTAGGTTCTTCTGAAGAGATGCAGCCGGTACTTTTCTCTGCCTGCCCTTTTCTACCCTCTCCTGGGGCTGGCAATTAGCCGCCCCTCTTGGCTGGTGAGACCCTCCTGGCTCTGACCAAGTTTCCAAACTCTTGAGTCCCATAAAGAAAATGTGGCGTGACCTGGAATCCAGCTCCACCAGCAGCAGAGAAATTGAGGCCTTGAGGAGGCCCGGGGTTGCCTGTTGAGCTGGGAAAAGCCAAAAGTCCCTTTGCCCTGGCACTGAGTGCTCCTTCCTGGGCCACAAGATAGGGCTTGAGAGTCTCTTCTTTGGTTTTGACCGTAGACTTGGAATTGCCTTGAGATGTCCCACTTGGGTCTCAAGCAAGCCTTCATCCATGGTCCCAGAAGCCTCCCAGGACAACCAGGTCTAGCTTGACAGGCTTCTTTCAGCTCCAAGCACTTTTTCATTTCCTTTGAGCTTTTGTTTCTCTTCCTCCCTTGCAGGCGCACAGGTGGGCAGAGGACGGGATGCAGTTCCTTGCCAGCCTCAGTGGGGACAATGGTTCTGCTACTGTTGGGTGTCTGCAGAACTACTGGGAGCAGCACCCAGGCATGAGTGACACCCAGTTCCAAAATATGAAGAAGCTGGCCTGTCTGCTGCCAAGCACTGATCCTCTTAAGAAGTGGCAGCTCGTCTGGTCCAAGTGTCAAAGGACCAAGCTTGGCTTGGAGATGAGGCTAGAAGCCGCACTGAGGATCCAGGAACCACCGAGTCCCCCCAACCTGAAGCCCTCAGAAGAGGGAAAGTCCTGCTTGGCCAATCCAGATAACAAGACTCCTCTGGCCAAAGTCCCCAACATGGCACCTCTACCTGACAAGCCAAGTCTACTTCCCAGATGGCCCAGGGGCAACACAGTGGACCCTTGCAATCGAGCTGGAGAGGGCCTGTTCCAGGCTGCTTGCAGCCACTCTTGTCAGCTGACTGTTGATACTCAGAAGCCATCATGCCGTCTCTGTGATGGGGGAACCCCTCTGGAAGCCCCTTCCTCTGCACAGCTCGTCTCCAGAAGGAGACTGAGGAAGGCCCGGAGTGTTGATCTCCCCAGCTCAGAGGGACCTCGGACTTGGGCTGACCCCAGCCATTGTGGCAGCAGCAGAGTCTGGATTAAAGGCTTGGAAGTCAGCAGTATGGAGTGGGTGGGTGGGCCCTGGGAAGGCCAGCAGCCCCTCCACTCAGCTGCCTCAGCTGCCTGCCGTCCACAAGATGATCAGAGACAGAGGGGCTTCGTGCCAGAGGCAAGGAGCTGGAGCAGGTGGGTTTGGACTGTCTTCCCCAGTCATGGCAGTTGGTCTGTGGCTGTGGATGGACATGCACAACAGCAGGAACCTGGTCTCAGAGTCATCCCGACTGCAGAGCATGCTGGCCCTGGTTTCTCAGCACAGCCGCTGACTGAAGGGGGAGGAAGACTGCGGCCCTTAATGCAAGAGTCTGTGAGGAACCATTTGGAAGAGTTTAGGGGGAAAGAACAAGGGTCTAGCATAGATGGGTAGGGCATCTGGCAGCTTTAACATGGGGGAGAGCCTCTGTGTCTTGTTCAAGAAGTTCGGTTCTTTATTTGTATGGTATCTATTGATGTCAGCATCTTTGTGTCTTGCCAAAGTCTCATGCAGTTCATGGTACCCAAGTAGGTGAACTTGTTCTTCCAGGGACAACTGTTGGCCTCTTCTTTGTATTACATTGTCCACATCTTGCTGAGCCCTGAGCACTTCCTGAGAAATGCAAAAGACCCCCAAGAACAGAGCTGCCTCCGGTCCATGGAAAGGATTACAGCAGATGCCAGTCTGGGAATGTGTCTTTCCCCCGTTTCTCCCATAACGAAGGCTGGCTGGCTCCAGTGTTTGACGTTGGCTGCCAGCTTGTGACTCCATGATGGCTCTTCAGCTTTACGGCTCTTTTCTCTTGACCCCTGGAGGTGCAGATGACCCACGCAAAGGTCGGATACAGCGCTTTGATAGGCCTCATGCCAAAGTACACTCTTCTTCTTTTTCTGTATTGCAGCAAATCGCAGCATATCATGGAGGAGATGGTGATGACAGAGCAGGAGTATGTGCGATCTTTGCGCTACATCCTTGACAACTATTTTCCTGAAATGGAGCAGGTGGACCTGCCACAAGAGCTGAGGGGAAAGCGAGGCGTCATTTTTGGGAATTTGGAGAAGATGTACGACTTCCACAGCCAGTATTTCTTGAGGGAATTGGAGCACTGTTGCAGCCATCCTCTGCGCGTCAGCCATTGCTTCCTGAGACATGTAAGAAGGGAAGGGGGTCTTGGGTGGAGCAGGTCTGGCCCATCACGGTGTAGAGGAGAAGGTGAGCTGGCGGCTGTTCCAGATGGCCCAATCTAGAGCAAATTTGCAGCCCAGGAATGTCCCTGAAGCATGCCAATAAAATTGATTTTGAGCATAAAAGATTGACCCCTCATGTTATTCTTGCCACAGAACAAATGAATTATGCAGAGAATATCTGGTTTCCATTACTAGAATGTTAATAGGTATTCATAATTATTAAAGTTCAACCTTCCCACAGGAGTGTCTCTGTCAGGCCTATCATAATAGTTACAAGGATTTTTGTGGGGTTGGAGGCAGGTTGGAGCAAGTCAGTAATCCTGGTAGAGTTAAACATGTATCTTTTTGTCTATCCCCTACCCACCTCTGTTCTTTTGCTGGGACACAGAGTGATGGTAGTTGCCTTTTCCTCCTACTGCCTGAAAAGGTGTCTTGGTACCTGGAGGTGGAGAGAAGATCCTTGCTTAGTCTGTGTTTCTGTCCTTTCTTGTAGAAAGACCAGTTTGGGATGTATGCCTTGTATAGTAAAAACAAGCCCAAGTCTGACTCATTGCTGGCCAGTCAGGGGAATGCTTTCTTCCGGGTAAGTTGGTCAAATTCCTCCCTGAGAGAACGATGGCTGCCCTGCCCATTGTTCTGGGGGCCTGGGGGCCACTTCCTGCTGAGACCATTCTCCTTGGCTGTCAGTTCAAGCAGATGCAGCTGGGAGATAAAATGGACCTGGCCTCCTACCTCCTGAAGCCCATCCAGCGCATGAGCAAGTATGCGTTACTCCTCAAAGATCTCATCGGGACATGTGGGGAGGCCCAAGAGCAGGAGTTGGCATACCTGCGAGCAGCGGAGCAGATGGTGCGCTTCCAGTTGCGGCATGGAAATGACCTCCTGGCCATGGATGCCATCCGCAACTGTGACGTATGTATTGACCAAGCGGATGTGTGCACAGGGCTGTTGTGTGAGGCAGCTGCTGCCAGGCTTCTGCCTCCACAAGCCAGGGGCCAGGAATTCCCCTCTCAGGTGGGGAGCTGTTGGCAGCAGCAGTCCCATGAAGGCCATCCCTCGCCAGCATGTGGAATTGGGCCTGGTTAGGACCTCTGGCTTCATCTTGCTCATCTTCAGTGGCACCTTTGGGGTCTGGCTGATTGGGCACCTGCCTTCTGTGGCTCCCAAAGAATAACTGACCTCCTGGCTCCTCTGCCTAGGTGAACCTCAAGGAGCAGGGACAGCTGATGCGCCAGGACGAGTTTAGCATTTCTCTGGGCCGAAGGAAGTACCAGCGCCACGTCTTCCTCTTTGAAGACCTGATTCTCTTCAGCAAGCCTAAGCGAGTTGGGGGCGCCCTGGATGTCTACATCTACAAGCGTTCCTTTAAGGCAAGGACTTCTCCAGGGGGTCTGCCACAGTGGGTGTAGCTGAACGCAGTTGGTAGGGTGGGCTGCACAAGAGACAGGCAAGAGAAGGCATTGTTGTCTCCAGCCCCTTGTGCTTGGGTCACCAATTAAGACACACTGTCTTGCCCTGGATGTGCGGGATTTCCCACGGCCAGCTTTTCTGTGATTTTCTAGGTGGATCTTCATATTTTCTGACCTTTTGAGGGAAAGATTTTCTACCTTGTCAAATGGGCTGGAGCTGACTTTCTCAGAGCACTTTGCCTGGCTCACAGCTGCTCAGTGCACAGCCTGTCAGGCTTGCTGAGGGGATTAAGGCAGGGGTTGCCTCACAGACGTCATGGCTGCCTTGTCCTAGACCCCCAACTCCGTTCCCCCATGGAAGTTGTCCCTGGCCCCACAGGCAGCCTCAGCTACATCATGCACAATGGATTCTCATCTTTATCCCCGCAGATGGCAGAAATTGGCCTAACGGAGAACTCGGGGGAGAGTGGCCTGTGCTTTGAGATCTGGTTTAGAAGGTGGAAATCCAGGGACACCTACATCCTGCAAGCCAGCAGCCCAGAGGCCAAGCAGGCCTGGACAAGTGACATCACCAGGATCCTCTGGGAACAAGCTACCCGCAACAAAGGCCAGTTCCCACACAGCCTCTCCATTTGGGTCCCCATAAGGAGTGGGGCTCATGAGAGGAGTCCTAGGGAGCGGATGGGGGTCCCATTAGTAAGATCCTTAGCCAGAGCTTGCTAGGGCCTGGGGGGAGGGGATGTGAGATAGCAGGGTGGGTGTCCTGTGCCTTGGCCGGGTGAAGGAGAGTTTCTCATGCCAACAGGTACCAAAAGGAGAGCGTCCACCTCCAGATTCGCCTCTTCTGTTGAAGGCAAAAGTGCTGCCCTTGCCATATTTAGGCATCCCCAGGACTGCTAGAGAAACCTTTACAGATGGTTTTCTGACTTGTGGAAGCACCTGGGACGGTTTTCACAGGGGAGAGAGAAGAGGCTATTCTGGAGGACAAGGCTGTATGTCCTGGGACTAGGACCAGTGTGCAGGAGGGAGAGGCATCCAGTACAATCCAGGGATTGTAGTTGCTTTGCACAGGATACAGGGAACGAACAGGAAACATTAGAAAGTCTTTATATAGAAATAGATTTAGTAGCACTACAGGTCCTCAGGTTCTGCCACACATTCAGCAACTGTTCAAAGTTACAACAGCACTGAACCCTCCTTGGAGTTCTGGTCGCTCTCAGTGCTGGGGCGCCTGGCTTACAGTTACGATGTTGCAGTGAGAGATGCTCCATGGTGGTTCTCTCCAATGTTCCCTTACCAGCTTCCCACACACAAAATTAGTGAGAAGCCGGAAATTGCTCCTGCTGCTTTTGCGCCCACCCCTGCTCTGTAGCACCCGTTTGTGGCATGCCTACCTTTCATGGGGAATGTGTTGCCACGAGTAAGGCTGGTGAGCTAGACTACATCGAGACTGGACTAGACTACTAATGCTCCCTATAGGTCTACCTGGTAATGGCCACAGCATAATAGAGAAGGCCAGCTGGATGCAAGAGGGTAAATTGTAAGGATCACAGAGGAATGAGAGATAAATTGTCTGTAAGTGGAACTAAAGCAAAAGAGGACGGGATCATAGAGCAGAATGAAGATGGTCTGATTATGTGGATGGCAGCTGATGAGATCCTACCTAGAAGCGAAGGTGTAAATTATAAACAAAAGGGCCGTGTGACTCTCCTTATTTTTTTAATTTTTTTAAAAATTTGATTTATATGCCGCCCTTCTCCGGAGACTCAGGGCGGCTTACAATGCGCTAAGCAATAGCCTTCATCCTTTTGTATATTTATACAAAGTCAGCTTATTGCCCCCACAACTAGGTCCTCAATTTACCTACCTTAGAAAGGATGGAAGGCTGAGTCAACCGTGAGCCTGGCGAGATTCGAACCTGCAGTAATTGCAGGGTGCTTTAGACCACTGGACCACTGTACTACCAAGGCTACTTATTTGTCCCCCAGTTCACCTGACTTTCCTTTGGAGTTGCTTGTCCTCTGGAATCTTTGCCAAGCTTTTGTGGTTACCCAAAAGCTAATTGCTTGAGGTGGGGGGGAGGGCTTGTTAAGGGCTCTGGATTTATTTTTTTATTTGTTTGTTTGTTTTACTTGCAGTTTTTCTTTAACAACCTTATTTAACAATATTTTTTTGTGGATAGTGTAATGACTGGGTTAACATATTTTTCACACAGTGCTCACAGTAATAATACAATTACATATACAGGATTTTTATCTTCCAACTTCTAACCTTAATGTGCTCATTATAATTATAATATATTCTTTTATATACTTATTAACTCCTAGCATTTTAATATCACTCCAATGTGCGTTCTACCACATTTTCAAAATATCAACTTTCTAAATACCAATGAAACCAGTTGTCAATAAAATTTAATCAGCCCCAAGATTATATCTCTAAGTCCCCGGAATTTATAGTCTTTGAAAACTATATTTTCCAATATATTTTTTCATCCTGTTAATCATACCTTTAGAAATACCTAGTCTTAGTCTTCCACCTCCTAATCTTAATATATCTATATTTATAATAAATTATATTATATATCTCATATATATTATAAATATGCTACTATTTTTCCAATTTAAACTTTCCACTTATTTCTATTGGTTTTCAATATTGTTACTATATTGCAACATATTTCTATCCATCATCTCTCAGCCTTTTTAGAATTTCATCATTTATTGATTTTTTTGGTGATTCTTTTATGTTTCTCTTTTGGAATTCTATATGTCTTTCTAGCATTTTTAAACAAACTGATTATTCCCTCTGTCTTATCCTTTATCTCCTTCTGCTGCATCTTTTGAACATCCATCCATAACCTTTTCATTATTTTTGAAAGATCTTCCTTTTCCCACTCTATTCTATTATAAACTCTTAAGGGATTGTCTATTTGATTTTTAGTATTTATCATTGCTGTCTTTTCAGTATTTTTATCTACTTTTAACTTATTTTTATCTTTTGGTAGTTTATTTTGCATTATCCCCTCCACCACTCCTTCTAATTTCTCAGCTATCTTCTGTGTGTTATATTCATCTTTTCCCACCATTTGTTGAGAGCCTGCTCTCATCTTTAACTTTAAATATTCCCATCAACTTCTTACAATTCATTGTCACTATTTTGAACATTTCTTCATAAAACTTAGTTGTCTCCTGCTGGGTCATTTTGTAACAAGTTAATATACCTCTAATATCCCAATATCTAAAAACTAAAAAAAAACCCTAGTTGTTAATAAGATTTGGTCAATCCCAAAGTTATTCCTCCAAGTCCCCCAAATATCTATAAATCTGTGCTTTTCAGTCTTTAAAATTTCCAATTTACACCTTCCCAATTGTCCAGATTTAAAAATCTTATTTATCTTTTCTTCTTTTTCTTTTTTCTTCCCCGCCCTTCTGTCGCTTTTCTTCTTTTGCTTCGTAAGATCACGTAATGCTAATAACCAAAATCCAATTTAGCCCACCAAGTTTCTTCAAATCTGCTTTCCAGTATACTGTTCCAATGTAGAGTTTTAGTGTTTAGTTTAATTTGCCTTCTGAATCTTCAAAGAGCTCAGTAAATATTTCCGAGCATCCAAATTGCCTACTGAAATAAAGTCAAGGTCAGGTAGCTTTCCAGATGTTTACTTTCTCATCACTTTCCTTTGAATTTTACACATTGCAGTAATTTTACTCCTCCAGTGGATGGCTCCCCTGCTCCCTATTCCAGCATTTCACAGAATGTAAAAATCAGAAACAGCTGATTGTCGTCCAGTCAGGGGAGTTAGAGATAGAGTTTAGAAAAGCAATTTCCCAATAGTCACTTTTCACAATGTTATTTAGCTTTTCCAGGCTTTCCATGTTTTAAATAATCCTTTAGGTTTTTCTTTTACTTCTAAATCTTTAATCTTCCTCTTTCAACATAACATAACGATTTTAAATTGGGGTATTTTAAATTTTTGGGATTTTAATTGGAGCCTAATTATTTAATGATTTTAAATTTTAATCGTTTTGTTCTGTTTTTTTTTTTTTTTTTATTGAAAAAGTTTTCAAATACAAGTTTTTCCCCCTTTTTCCCCCCCCCTCTTCCCTAACCCACCCTTTCCACCCAACCCCCCCTGTGACTTCTTCACAACAATAGGCTATTTCATAACTAGTTACATACATAATATCTTCCCTTTCCCTTAATCCCTTCTCGGAATACTGACCCTTAACTTGTTAATCTTATAACTCCCATTTTTACGGTAATCTGCCCTTTTTCTCCTCCCCTAAACTTATTGAGTATTATTACAAATTAACCTTTAATCTTTTATATATATTAATATAACATTTTAAATCGGCCTTCTCCCTGCAACCAAATTTATTCAATTCTGTCCACTTCCTCCACTCCTCTAAATATATGACTTGAAATCAGACAATACAATTCTAAATATAATCCACTACCCACTTTACTAGAATATACACATATCTATATATGCATCCCATTTTATAACAATCAGTAAACTAACCTATTTCAGCCCTTCAATTCCTACAAAATCATGCAATACGATTCTAAATATAATCAACTGCCCACTTTACTAAGATATACACATATCTATATATGCATTTCATTATGTAAAAAGAGAAAAGACAATAACTTTAAGTTTATGATCCATATAATATCTTCTTTGATGTCTTTCCACTAGATTGTTAAATCCATCACCCATAATAGGGTAAAATAACATGCTGGTGCAACAGTTTGTTCAAAATCTTCAGTCATCTTCTGCCCCCATCAGTAGTAGATATCCTCACACCTGTATAAAAGTAAAAACAACCACCCGAGTGACATTATAATTATGAATATATCCGTATGGTTATAGTTGTGGTATTCATCAGGATTGTTAATTCCCGACATCCTACTGAGTAACATCCAGATCTTCTGCATGCCCCAGCAAAACTCTCCTGCCTTATAACTCAAAGTAGTTATAATATATTTCCAAGAGAAAAAAAAAGTAAATAAGAAAAAATTAGATGATTCAAATCCAACAAAGTGAGGCTCTTTCCACTTCCCAAAATCATGGCCTTGCAGAGATCTGCCACAATCCTCAGGATAGTATCAGACAATTGTTCGCCACCACTGTCTTTTCTAATATTCATTCATTTTTTAAAGCGCCTGGCTTCACTGTTGCTTAGTTTGGAAATTGCTGTTTCTATAAGATCTGTTTCTTTTCTTTTTCTTTTTCGGGTTGAATTTCCATCCTCTTTTCTTGCTTACCAATTGTATATCTGCTTGTTGATTTTCATTCTGCTTTGTGGATTGTTCTTGTTGGGTTAATTTTATCATCTCATCTTTCTTCTCCATCACTTGTATATCAACTGATTGATTTGCGCACTTGTCTGTGACTTGATGATTCATCACCTTGGGTTCGGATGACACTGCTCTCTTATTTATAAACAGTCCAGCTGGGGTCTCCAAGGAGTCCAAAGACAATTTATCCATCACAGCCTCTGTAATTTGATGTTTTCCTTTTATTTCCAACTCCTTTTGCTTATCCTGTATTATGCCTAAAGGTGTTAAATTCATTTTTAGAATTTTTTGATAAAAATCTTCCGCTTTTTCAACAGTGTGCAATTGATATCTTACGCCTTGATATCTCAATATTAAACCAACTGGGATGTCCCACCTGAATAGGATATTTCTTTTTTTTAATTCAGTCACTAAAAAGCCAAATTTCTTCCTCTCCATTAACATCTTGGGCGGGAGCTCCTTGAAAATCCAAATCTTTCTTCCATAAAATTGCAAATTGGAATTAAAAGAGTTCTGCACAATATTATTCCTAATTTCTTTATCTGTAAAATAGATCACCACATCTCTAGGCAGTTGCCTTTGCTTTGCCCACCAGGAGTTTATTCTATAAATTCTATCAATCCTGCAATACACTTCATCAGGTTGAACCTTTAAGATCCCAGCCAGAATTTCAGAAGATACTTTCCTTAAATCATCTCTATTATTTTCCTGCAGACCTCTCAATCTAATTGCATATTCTGTCAAATTATATTGAATCATTAAAACTTCTCTTTCAATCCTCTGTTGTATATTTTCCTCATTACCAATCTTTTGGTCAGTCTCCATTTTAGATTTGTCTTCCAAGCTATTATCCTGAATGTTTATCAAATCCTTTTTAATTTTTTGAGTCATGTCATCCAAATTCTCCTCGACTTCCTTCATTTTAGTCTCTAATAATTCAGTCTTTGCCTCCATCCGAATCAGAAAGCCTGATAAACCATTAGCAACTTTTGAAATCTTTTTATTCAAGAAGTCAGACTCTGATTTCACCAATTCACCAATTTCTTTAATTTCCTGCTTAAATTTTTCAAGTTGCTGATTCACAATCTCATCCCTTCTTACAATCTCTTCAAGGATAAATTCTAATATATTAAAATCGGGTTTCTGACGCTGGAGAGTTGAAATTTGTTGGCGCAATTTCTTAAGGGGGGAAATTCCCCCCCCCTGTTTGTCCAGCTGTATAAGTCCTGATGCCATTTCCCACACAGACAAGATTTAGCAAAAATAAGAGAAGAAATAGAAAACAAAAAGACTTTCCCTCATTAAAAAAAACTTCTGAGCAGCACAGGAGCGAGGTTTCTCTAGAAATGTAGCCAATGATATTTATTCCGCTACATTGTAATAATGAAAAACGGAAGGACTTTCCCTTTTAGCCCTTCTCCAGCCACAGCAGACGCCATTTTAGAAGGCTCTTTTTCCCTCTTTTCCTCTGCTCTTTTCTTTTAAATGGTTTTTGAAAGGGTGAGATACCTGCGGTTCAGTATTAAGGGTCCAGTTCTTCATTTCTTTAATTATTCTTTTAGATTCACAGGCTTGCTCTTGACGCCTGGCTCTGCATAGGCAGAGGTCTCCCAAAGCCCGGAGCAGCGGCAGGGGATATGGGGCTTCTCATCCGCTCCGTCCCAAAAGTTAAAAAAAAAACTTTTGGGACTCTGCGGGGAGTTCTACCCACCCCTGCCGGCTCTCTCTCCGTTTCCTCTTGGAAACGGAGTTTTTTCGAGCCGCCATCCGCTGTAACGGCGGCTCTATACAGGCAGAGGGAGCTGACGATCCCAGAGGAACGTCTGGCGGCGGCCAGCAGCAAACCGGAAGTCCCGTTTTGTTCTGTTTTTTTAAATAGGCTGTACACCGCCCTGAGTCCTTCGGGAGAAGGGCGGTATAGAAATAAAATATTATTATTATTATTATTATTATTATTATTATTATTATTATTATTATTATTATTATTATTATTATTTAGTTTTTAGTCTTTAATCTTTCTCCATAGATCCAATTGCAGCTTTTTTAGCATTTGGAGATCATTTTTGGAACTTCTAACTTAGGTTAAATCTCTGAGGTAACAGTTGGATATTTTCTCACCCAGTTTCTTTTTTTTTATTATTTTTAAAAAGTTTTTTATTAATAATACAAAATTAAAAAAACATTGGACATAGATATGACATCACTGGTTCCAAACATCTTCCGTCACTTTACAATAATATTAATACTCATATAAACATATTGTTCTTATGCTTTCTTCACTGTTTAAACATAATATGATATGATATTAATACTTTTCCCCTTATTTCTGTATATTTATTTATCTCTTAAACATACATTTATCTATAATAACATCTATATTTTTGTTCTAACACTATACATTTGTCTTGGCTACCCTCTTGTTATCTATCCAATCATAAATTTGTTCCCAGATTTTGTAGTACTTAGTTTTGTTTTTATCCTTGAGTTCCAAAGTGAGTCTGTCCATTTCTGCGCAGTTAAAGATTTTCAGTAATATTTCCTCTTCAGTTGGAATATCTTTCTCTTTCCATTTTTGAGCGAAGGCTATTCGTGCCACTGGGAGTATATGCAGTAGTAACTAATTTGTATCTTTCTTATATTTTCTTTCTATAATTCCCAGTAGGAAAAATTCCAGTTTGACTTCTATATTTGTTGACAAAATTTCTTCCAGCCAGTTCTTAAGTAAATTCCAAAATTTTTGCACCTTTGGGCATTCCCACCACATGTGGTAGTAATTCCCAACGGTCTCTCCACACTTCCAGCATATTGAGGATTTACCCTTATTCATTTGTGCTAATCTTGTGGGGTGGGGAGGTGCCACCTATAGAACATCTTATAGAAGTTTTCCTTGTGGGAAGTTGCTAGTGTGATTTTTAATTTTTTTCCCCATAAACTTTGCCAATTGTCCAAACCAATATTGTGCCCAAAATATTTACATCAAATTATCATTTCTTTCACCTATTCCTCAATCATATCTTGTTCTAATAAATATCGATATAGTTTACTTATATCTTGTCTTCCCTGCTAAATAAAATTTTATATAATTCTGATGATTCTTGCTTTATGCCCCATTCCTTTTATCTTTGCTAAATTTATTTTTCTCACCGTTTCATTGCTCTGTCCACACATTGCTCCAGCACAAAATCTTAGTATCCCAGTTGTCCTAGCTTGTGACTGACCAAAAATGGCCATCGTCCCTGCTGCTGTTCAGGAGAGTTTTCTTCAGATCAACGAGGAAATTGCTGTTTCCTCGCAATCGACCAAGCGCCTCTCCTTTCTTCACCATCCCTCCAGGGTGGCTTAACTCCGTAGGTCTCCCAGCAAGCAGTTGCCAGCTGCATTTCACAGAGCCCAGAGGAGCTCCACTATTTTATTTATTTATTAGTTAGATTTATATGCCGCCCTTCTCCGGAGACTCAGGGCGGCTTACAATGCATTAAGCAATAGCCTTTTGTATATACCTGCTTAGTAGGGCTTTCGGGCCTCCCTAAGCGGTGTTCTTTTTTATACAAAGTCAGCTTATTGCCCCCACAATCTGGGTCCTCATTTTACCTATCTCGGAAGGATGGAAGCTGAGTCAACCATTTTCCAGCTGTTCTCGCCGCAACGTCAGCCAGAAGTCTCCAAGGGCTCTGAATTTGATCAGGAGCCTCAACCCAACTCTACTTTTCTCAAAAATCAGCCTTCATCCCACCACCACTGTCCTGAGCCCTCAAGCCTTCAGGCCGCCACCACTGTCCTGAGCCCTCAAGCTTGATCAGACAAGGCACAGCTTTACATTGGCCTTATTTTCTTTATTTTGGCTTTCTTTCTTGATATTGTAGATGTATCAAGGAGAAACAGACATTAATTTCTCTGTGAAATTAACTATTTTAGCCTGATAATGATGCAGGTGGCCCTCAGCTAAGCTCTACCCCAGCCCTCTTGGCATCTGCCTAGTCATCTAATTGTTCTCCTGCTTCTTGGCTTAATTATCTCCATATTGCTTTTGATAATGTGGCTGTGTATCTTTCCAAAAGTGTTGCTAGGTATGTATAACTGTTGCTAAATTCCCCTGAAAGTGAATTAAGGCCCACCAAACTCCCAGGGCTTCTGCAACTGCCACCTTCTTTCTCGTGCATTCAGATCATCTCCTTCTAGAAGTATGCTCTTAGTCGACCAATATTATGCACGCCTCCCCCTCTCCCTCTCTTTTCCGTGGCAGCCTTGATCCCCTGGGCCTGCATCTCTTCAGCAACCCCCGACAGCCCCTTCCCCCTTTTCTCTGTGGTTCTGTAGCTTCTAAGGCCATTTCTGCTTCCTTTCCCACATGACAGGATAACAGAATTCTCCATTCTTGCAGACTAAGAAAATATTCACTGCTGTCATCTAGATAGTTCTGGGTGTGTAGGAAATTCATAGATTGGGACAGTTGCGTGTTGCATTCCAGTGGAGGAGCAAAACGGAAGAATCAGTTGGAGAATTTGGAGGGAGGCTGCACTCCCTGGAAGGATTGTGATGGAGTGGGGGAAAGATAATTTAGTTTGATGTGGAGGGGCATGGACACTTCTTAATGATTGGCATTTCTCCCCATCAGAGGTCCGCATGCAGGAGATGTTGTCCATGGGGATTGGGAACAAGCCTTTTCTAGATATCAAGCCTAGCAAAGCTGCCATCCACGACCGAGCCATCAATTACATTATGAAAGGCAGAGGTGGGTCCCTCCCCAACGTGCTCCTGCCGTGTCCTTTGGCTGCCCAAGGCTGCACTGGTCTACATGATTAATTCCTCTCTTTGCGGCAGGCGCCAGGACCCGGGCTTCCATTGCGGTGTCTCTCTTTGACCATACCAACCCTTACAAGAGATCTCCAACCACTCTGTCCGCTGGCAGCCCATCCTCCTGCTCAGGGATTGGGCCTCTCAACCTACACATGTACTTGGATCAGACCTTGCTGCCTACAGTGCTACCCACCAACCTTCCTTTAAGGGCTGGGGTCTGCACTGAGGAAGATGAGATTGAGAACGAGACAAGCAGTCAGCCCTCTCTGAGTATGTATGATCCATCTTTTTCTAGCACTATCTCAGAAAGTATTGTCCACCAGGAGATTTCCTGGAACGTTAGCCTAATCTTCAGTTAGCCTAATCGTGCAACTCCACCAGCTGAAAGGAACTGCCAGGTGCTGTGGTCAACCAAGGCCCGGTCACTCAGCCCCCTGTGAAGCAAACCATCTCAGTTCCCAATTGCGGCCTTGGAAGCCGCAATCTCCCTGAGCACCTTCTGAGCAGCCACTTCTCAAAAGAGCAGGAAAGAGATACTGGGTGACTTATTAGCTGATTGGACGCCTTGGGGTAAAACTTAAACATGGGTTAATAAATGTTCATCTAACGTCGTGTGCCCCAGATTCTAGTTTTATGTCATGGCCTGGTTCCAACATGCTGATCCATTTAGTCCCATGTGATAAGCCCAGGGAGGACTTCTGGGTGAGTTGCTTTCCTCCAGGCCCTTCAGGTGTATCCGCCAAGGTCACATCACATGTAGCCAGAACAGAATCCAAGTGACTTGCAAAGCCCAGGGCTGGGACAGGAAGGTTATCGAGACCCTCTGGCAGAATTGATACCAAAGACCTGGCACTTATTTTGACTTGTGAGGTGCCAGCAAACTGACTGGGCAGCCCTTGTCTGCAACCCTCAGTTCCTAATAGGAGAGCTAATTTTGTTCCCCACTTGCCACCGACTCACCAGAGAGGCACTAGGTGCATAGATGAGCAAGCCTGGCTGAAGGGAGATCAGCAGAGATTTCACAAGGGAACAAAGTCAGAAGCCACATGGGTGGAGGTGACCAGGTTGGTGCTGCATTTTTAAAAGCCTTCGAGAAAACTCATTGCCCAAAGTCTGTGGATTGAGCAATTGTGGCATAAGATTGCTTCCTTTTACACTGCTAAGAACAGAAACAAAGCCTAGGAATAAACATGGCACTTTCTCAGTGGAGGGAAATGGAAAGTGGATGAGCAGTGGGCGACACTGCTTTTCTGACTAGTTGATAAATGACCCTGGGAGAAAGCAGCAGCTGGCCACAGAGGAGGCGGCGCTGATCCATTTCAGATGGTCAAAAGGCCAAGCTGAGCTTTTTGAGCTGGGAAGCTGAGACATTTTTCCTTCACGCTCAGTGCAGTTCAGTTTAAGAGAGCACGGGGCGGGGGGGGGGGGAACCAACCTTGACTGCGGATGAAACCTCTCTGGGCACGAAGACTGTTTGGGAGGAGAAGGTGGCTGAGGAGGGAGGAGTGTAGGCGCAAAGGAAGGCGCAAGGACGGGGGGACTGCAGGAGAAGCAGCCCTTCTTCCAGCAACTGGAGTGTGTGTCTTCTCAACGTGCCCTGAGTTTTCTTCTTTCCCTTTAGCCACCGAGAGCTCCGAGTCCTCCCAGGGCCTGCCTGGAAGCAGCTCCAGCAGTTCTGACGGCTGCCTTCACAACTTGTGCGAGGACTGGAGATCCCCACTCCCTACAGCAGCAGACTTCTCCTTAACCTCCACAGATATGGAGAAAGGCTGTTTCCCCAACAACCAGTATGTTTCAGCGGTAAGCAAACGGGACTTGGCAGGCCAAGCCAGCCCTCCTCCCAAGAATTCTGCCCCCATGGCTGCTGCGCGGCATAGGGTGAGGGTGGTCCGTGCAGACCACCTGCAGGCTTCTGGTGTGCTGAGTGGGCTTGCATCTTCAAGGAACTGGTGCCTTGCTGGCCAATGCCGACAAACTAGGGCAGCCCAGGCATTTCCCTGTGCAACTCCCAGATGCTGCTGTCTTGCAGGTTTGAACACAGCCAGAAAAGAAGGAACCCGATTGCTGGGCAGACCCCTGGACGCAGATGCTACGAGGGCCCCTTATCCTCCTGACAAGCTCTACAGGAGGGAACTGGGGTCCTGTCCGCCTCTTCTGGTAGTCTGAGAGCTGGCACAGGGAAGCAGCAGCAGCTGAGAAAGGCGGGTTGGCGGCTCGAATGGGACCCAAAGGCCAACTGGGGTGGCAGAGAGTGGGGAGAAGTGCAAGCAGGAGAATGATCCCAGCGCTCATTGGCTGGCTTGGTTTCCACGCCTGACAGGTTTTGTTCACACAAAATTTTCAGTAATTATATAAATATATATATAATTATTTCTGTATGAACCTTAAATTTTGTAATCTAGCTTTCTTTCTTGCCTGGTGCTTACTAATGATTTCAAAAGCAACTTCCACAGAAAGCGAAGTGCCAGGTCACCCCACTTGCCTTCCTGTGAGGTAAAAAAGCAGCTTGCATTCTTCTGCTTGGCAAGATGAGATCTTCATCCTGCACTTGAAGAAAGGTTCATTTGTTTCCTCCATTTCTCTGAATCGGGAGCTGCCCCTTTGGGAGTTTTCTGTGATCCTCTAGTTCAATAAAGGCACCTCTGACTCAGCCCGTTGAGCTGATTTTTTTGAGAGTTCAGTTGATGCACCTTCTCTAAACACTGTTAGGTTGTTTGTTGAGCATACAGAAATCTAGGAGACAACTAGAAATGCCTGCTGTAGCCCCTCCTTCCCGCGCATCTCCTGTCTTTTTGTTAATCACAACTTTGTTCCATTCACATGCTATGAATATTGCTTTTATTTTATAGATTTATTTAAGAATTAACATTTGACATTAACATCTGAGAACAGATATCACAGGTATTTGGTGCAATATAGCACGGAGAGCCTCTGTACGGGATTTAGAAACATCAGAAATATTTTCTTCTTAATCTGTTACTGGCTTTTATAGAGAGTTTACAAAAAAAAACTGAAGAAAGCTTAGACTAAATTTTGCAGGAACACACCATCTCACATATTTCTGGAACTCCTTGATTTTGGTTATTTTTTAATTATTGTTACTGCTAGAAGTAAAGTCCTAATATATAGTTGCCACCAATATTATTTTTAAATCTCAATAAAACGTTGTTTCTTCCAGTTGTTTGACTGCATGTTTATTGCTAAGATTAGAATCAGAGTAGAGGTGGAAGGGACCTAAGAGGTCTTCTAGCCCAACCCCCTGCTCTGACAGAAGACCCTGGCCTATTTCAGACAAGTGACTGCCCAGTCTCTTCTTAAAACCTCCAGTGAGGAAGGACCCACAACTTCTGAAAGCAAGCTGTTCCACTGGTTAATTGTCCTCACTTTTAGGGAGTTTCTCCTTAATTCCAAGTTGCTTCTCTCCTTGATTAGTTTCCATCGTTTCTTGTTTTGCCTTCTGGTGCTTTCAAAAATAAGTTGACTCCCTCTTTGTGGTAGCCCCTCAGAAGTGGAAGACTCTTTTCTCTAGACTCCCCATACCCAAATCCTGCAATCATTCTTCATATACATTAGACTCCAAGCCTTTAATCATCTTAGTTGGTCTTCTTCATCACTGTCTTCCCTATTTTGAAGTGTGTCTCTTTTTTCATGCTTTTTATTTGTTTTCCTCTTAGAGCATTAAGAATTTAAAAATTTCTAAAGAATTAAAATGTGTTTTTTATTTTTTTAATTGAAAATAAATTTTTAAAAATTGAAAAAAGTTTTAAATTGAAAACAAATTGAAAATTGAAAAGATTTAAAAATTGAAAAAATTTAAAATTGCTTAGCGCATTGTAAGCCGCCCTGAGTCTCCAGAGAAGGGCGGCATATAAATCAAATAAAAAAAATAAAAAATAAAAATAAAAAAGTTGAAAAAAGCTTTTAAAAAGTTTAAAAATTGAAAGAAAATGAAAAATGAAAAATTGAAAAAAGAAATTGAAAATTGAAAAAAAAATCATTACAGTCTTCATGACATCCAGATAGATGCTGTGTGGGATAAAGTTGTTGAAAAAGCTTTGCCTGCTTCAGCTGCCATAAGAAACGGGGGAGGGATTAGTTATGGGGCGAAGGGTGGGGGAAGATGCAGGAGGTGTTTTTTTTTCCATTGTAGGACGTGTCTTCCAAGGAATCGAAAGTGGATCTTCAAAGGGAACGGCTGACCAACTGCCCTACATTCCTGATGAATGACGCTGCCAGACGTGATGCCACCTGACCTTTAGGAGCCCTTTGGATTGGCTGATGACCAATGGTCACGGGGTGGGGGGGAGAAGCTTAGTAGATGCTATTTTGCGCGTTTTGCTCACTTCCACCTTTACCTGGGTTGCGATCATTTCATATTCAGTAAAAGTACTAAATTCTTCAAAATGTTTGAGTTTGGGTTTTTCTTTACTGGATATTGAAGGAAGCATACCTGACATTAAGCTGGAAGTCACATCCAGTCATCCCGGACAAAAACCGAGGGGACTGTAAATCCAAAATATGTCAGATTGAGGGAGTGACGGAGAAGAGAAGATGGGGGCAGCGAGTTCAACCGCCCTCCAGTCGGAAAAGAAGACTGCAGAATGGTTGGAAAGACTCCGTTTGGAGCCGGAGGAAGCTAGATGGTCGAAAGGAGTGGGGAGACTGCCAGACTGGGGGGAAGACCCCCGCGGAGTGATGACTTCCAGACCCCGTAAAAAGGAGGCGGTGTGGATGCAAGAGCAAAAGGAACGTCTCATGATAGAACAAGCCTTGCAGCTTATCCGTGATGTAGAAGAAAGCAGAAAAAATCATGAGTCTTTTGGAATTCCTGTGGAGAAGGGGGGAGCAAGCCCCAGGGGGAAGCCAGAAGAGACAGCCTGCGGGGGAGAGGAAGAGTTTGAGGAGGGAACGTCCCAGACTTCGGCAGCTCAAGGGAGAGATGCAGCCAGCCAGAGAACCCCAGCCTTGCAGCCCCCCCCCCGCAGACAAAAAAAGCCAAAAATCCCCCCCCTTCCTGGGAAGTTTGATGGAAATCCTAAAGCATTGGGATTTTTCCTGACCCAAGTGTGGAACCACATGCAGGACTGGGGGGAGGACTACGAAACAGAGGCGGCTAAAGTCAGAAGCGTCGCGAATGCCCTAGAGGGAGTAGCTGCTGAGTGGATGGTGGTTCTCAACAATAACAACTCCCTCTTGCTGAGAAATTACAACCAGTTCATGAGGGCCCTTAGGAGGTGTTTTGAAGACCATTTAGCTGAACGAAAGGCGAGACTCAGAATGAAGAGCATTCAGCAGGGCCGGTGGCCGGTGGCAGAGTATATCCAAGAGTTTCGTGAACTGGCACCCTATGTGACAGGCTGGTCAGAAATGGCTCTTTTGGAGAGTTTCAAGGATGGATTGAATGAAGAGATATATCGAGACTGCAGAAGCATGGGGGTCCCCGATGATTTGGATAGATGGTACATAGTAGCTGAGGATGTAGAGATCGAGCTGAGACGGAGCGAACTCCGAGGAAGGCGGATGGGGGACCAGTCATCCTCTTTCCACCGTAAGGGGGCACCCAAGATGACTGGTGGGAAGACCGAATTCAAACCCAAGTCAAAGCCCTTCACATGTTTCAAATGTGGGAAGGAGGGTCACCGGGCTGCCAAATGTTTCTCCAAGCCACCGCCAAAAGCTACCGGGACCGGCCAAAAGAAAGGCGACAAAATACCCGCCAAAACCCGCGGCACCGCCCTGAAAGGAGAAGTCGTTGAGTTCACTCCCCGAAACCAGGGTGAGTTGGGAACTCCGACCAACGATGACAGCGAGACGGACTCCGACTCCGACACCGACGATCGGGTGAGTCACACAGAAGAACCCTTACTCATCCTCGTAGAAATAAGGGTGCCCTCCACAGGAGCTCACGCGCAATTGTTAGCCCTGTTGGACTCGGGGTATACTAGGTGCATAATTAGCCCCAAAGTAGTGGAGGAAATGGGACTGAGACTAAAAACTTTAAAAAGACCCATTGCATTTTGTCAATTAGACTGGTCAATTGCAGGAGGGGGCCCAGCTAGCTTTATGACCGAACCCCTTGAACTGCAGTTGGGGAATCATGTAGAGAATCTCAGATTTATTGTAGCCCCTGGTATGGAAAGACCCCTCATTCTAGGACTGCCCTGGCTTCGCAAATGGAACCCACGAGTAAATTGGAAGACGGGGGTCCTGCGCATCCGCACGGCAGAACCAACTCCGGAAAAGGAAGGACCCCCCCTGAGGGACGACATAAGACCAGAAAGGGTGGCGGTAGCCATTAACTATATTGAGGGAGAAGAGAAAATTCCAAAGGAATATTGGGATCTCAAGGAAGTGTTTAACGAAAAAGCATCGGATGCTCTGCCTCCCCACAGGGCCACTGAGTGCACCATTGAAATGCTCCCTGGGGTGAAGCTTCCCAAACCAAAAATTTACCCTATGACACCTCAAGAATTGGGGGAATTGCAAAATTTTATTGACAAAAACTTAGAACGGGGATTCATCGAACGAGCCAAACCCAAGGTGGTGGCGCCAGAAATGTTCCGCGAAAAGAAAGATGGATCCTTCCATTTAGTAGTTGATTATAGAAACATGAACGCGATTTGCATAGAAAATGTATATCCCCTCCCACTCATGAAGGACATGTTAGCCCATTTAGGGAAGGGAAAAATTTTCACCAAACTTGATTTAAGAGAGGCATACTACCGAGTGAGAATAAAAGAGGGAGATGAATGGAAGACAGCATTTAATTGCCCACTGGGATGTTTCCAGTTTAGAGTACTCCCTTTTGGACTACAGGGAGCCCCGGCTGTATTCATGCAGTTGATCAACGAAGTATTGCACGAGCACCTGTATAAGGGGGTGTTGGTCTATCTGGATGACATTCTGATTTATTCTAACAACATGGCCGACCATGTAAGATTGGTTCGAGCGGTCTTGAAGAAACTCAGAGCAGCTGAACTCTATGCCAAACTTTCTAAATGTGAATTTCACCAAGACAAAATCGACTATCTTGGATATCGTATATCACATGAGGGAATAGAGATGGACCTTGAAAAGGTCCGAGCAGTACTGGAATGGGCCGCACTGCGCACCCGTAAACAGCTACAGAGTTTCTTAGGGTTTGCTAACTTTTATAAACAATTTATCCCACGATAAATCCCACAATTTATCGCACTACCAATTACAGACTTGCTAAAAACCAAACGGGATGTAAGCCCCAAACCTTCGAAACCACTAGAATGGACTATGGACTGTCAAGATGCTTTCGAAAAATTAAAACGGCTGTTTGCGGCTGAATCTGTCCTCAAACACCCCGACATGGAACAACCTTTTGTAGTACAAGCTGACGCTAGCGACGTAGCTGTAGGAGCAATACTCTTGCAAAAGAATGAAAACGGGATATTACAACCCTGTGCTTACACGTCCCGTAAACTATCAGACACGGAAAGGAGATGGGCCATATGGGAGAAAGAGGCATTTGCAGTTAGATGAGCACTGTTAACATGGAGACATTTTTTAGAAGGGGCGAAACATCCTTTCGAAGTGTGGACTGATCATAAGAATCTAGAAGCATTAAAAACACCACGCAAACTATCACCAAAACAGGCTCGTTGGGCCCAACATTTCAAGCGTTTCAATTTCACTTTATGTTACCTTCCTGGTGGGAAAAACTTCATGGCGGACGCACTTTCCAGATTGCCGCAGTACAACAGCATCAAAAAGGAACTGGTTCAACCAATGATCCCATTGACACAATTGGCAACACCTGTCACTACCAGGGCGCAGTGTAAAGCCGAACCAGAACTCTTGGGGGATTTACTCGGAAAATTGCGAGAAGCGCTAAAAACTGACGAGTGGTTTAAGAACCACTCGAATGAATGCACACTTCGTGACGGACTAGCTTGGGTTGGATCGAAATTGTATGTTCCAACCACTTTAAGGACAACCGTATTGACATATGTTCATGATGCTAAGGCCTCAGGACACTTTGCGTTTGTCAAGACTCTACATCTTATTAAGAGACAATTTTGGTGGCCTGCACTTAAAAAGGACATAGAGGCATATGTGGCTAGCTGTCCAGTATGTGCCTTGGCTAAAAGACCTCCAGGAAAATCCCCTGGATTACTGCAAAGTGTAGCTAGACCGAACGCCCCATGGAAGGAAATATCTATGGATTTTATTGTGGACTTACCAGACAGTGAGGGATGCACTGTCATTTGGGTAGTAACTGATTTGTTTTCCAAACAAGTACATTTCATCCCTTGCTCAAAGATCCCTTCAGCAAAAACCCTCGCAAAACTGTTTATTCGGCAGATTTACCAACTACATGGATCTCCGAAAAGAATAATTTCTGACAGGGGTGTGCAATTTACTTCGTTTCTGGAATGAGTTTTTGAAACTGATAGGCTCCGCACAGGGGTTAAGTTCCAGTCACCACCCTCAGACAAATGGGGCCTGTGAAAGAACCAATGGGGTGCTCGAACAATACATGAGGTGTTACGTAAATTACCAGCAAGACAATTGGGTAGACTTGTTGCCATTTGCAGAAGTGGCATATAACAATTCTGTACACAGTAGCACCGGATTCACCCCTTTTAAGGTCACATCGGGCCAGGATTTTGTACCCATTCTCGAGCTACCACAAGATGATCCCCAAAATCCCTCCTTGATGGATTGGATTGAACAATTAAAGAGCACATGGGCAGTGATTCGGAAGGCATTAGATGAGGCACACCGGGCTCATAAGGCGCAAGCCGATAAGAAAAGGTCCCCAGCTCACATTTATAAAGTGGGGGATAAAGTCTATTTATCTACCAAATACTTACAGACCACCCAGAAGTCCAAAAAGCTGGGGCCTAAGTATGTGGGATGATTCCGTGTGATTAGACTGATTAATCCAGTAACAGTTGAATTGGAATTGCCAAAAACGTTGAGACGTATACATCCTGTATTTCATGTTAGTTTATTAAAACCTGAACACTCGTCTCCCCTAAGGGCTGACCAAAGCACCCCTCCCATTCCCATTCTCATAGAGGGGGAGCAACATTTTGAAGTTAAAGAAATCTTGGACTCTAGAAAACACCATGGTAAAGTCCAATATCTGATTGCCTGGAAACATTTCCCTTTGTCTCAAGCTGAATGGGTGAATAAACGGGATTTCCGAGCTCGCAAGAAAGTACAGCAATTCTATACTAAATATCCAGACAAACCTTAATTATTGTATATATTCTGTTTCTCTCTCTCTTCTTTCCTCTTATTTAGGAATAACGTCCCTTCTGCAAGAGGGGCCGAATGTCAGCCTCAGCTTTGCCTGCTTCAGCTGCCATAAGAAACGGGGGAGGGATTAGTTATGGGGCGAAGGGTGGGGGAAGATGCAGGAGATGTTTTTTTTTTCCATTGTAGGACGTGTCTTCCAAGGAATCGAAAGTGGATCTTCAAAGGGAACAGCTGACCAACTGCCCTACATTCCTGATGAATGACGCTGCCAGACGTGATGCCACCTGACCTTTGGGAGCCCTTTGGATTGGCTGATGACCAATGGTCACGGGGGGGGGAGAAGCTTAGTAGATGCTATTTCGCGCGTTTTGCTCACTTCCAACTGGGTTGCGATCATTTCATATTCAGTAAAAGTACTAAATTCTTCAAAATGTTTGAGTTTGGGTTTTTCTTTCCTGGATATTGAAGGAAGCATACCTGACAGATACCTTCATCTTGGGGCAGATTTGTAAACCCACAAGATGTAGAAAGATATTCCAGGTGCTTTAGGGCCTCGGGTGCCCTCATCAGGAGGATGGGCTCCAGGGTGTGTGCCAGAGAATCCACTGGGGGGCAAGGGGGGGCCTTACGTGCAAATGGAAATTCACAGAGACCTGTTCTAAATCATACAGGGGAGAAGATGCAAGTCCTCTGAAATGGAGGCTGCTGAATAACAACCAGTTTATGGATTTAAAAAGTGACATACCCTACATGCTCAATCACAGGCAAAAAATACACATCACACATTTGTTACAACCCCTCTTTCTTCCCTCCACCATTCAGTTACTTCCCTGAGGATGTTTTGAGTCATTTGAGGCGATAGGCAAACAGAAGTGTAGAGCTCATCCTGAGGGTGGGCTTTACGTTCTTGGGAGGAAGATCGTCCTCAAAGATTGGGAAATCCCACAAACGTGAAGCTGAAAACATAACTGCAAATAATTTTCACAAGAAGTAAAATGGGAGAAATCTAAAGAGGCCAGTATGAGGCAGAGCTCCCGTGAATGTTGAAGAGATGGAACAAGGAAAAGGAGTCCCTAGAAATTGAAGGAACTGGCTGAAAAAATAAAGCTCAAAATAAGTCAAGATCAGGGGTTTCAAACTGGCGGCCCGCGGACCAAATGCAGCACACACAGGCAACGCTCACCCCAGCTCCGCGAATGGGAAAAATGTTGTGAAACGTGATGACAACGTGACGCAGCGAGTTTGACACCCATGGTCAAGATTGTCAACAAAAGTAAAATTTAAAAATGTAGTATTTTAAAAAATGACGTTCCGTAGATTAGAAAGTCAAAGACAGTGCAGGTCTGCTGGAAGTGGAGAGAGGTGATGTTGAGAAGGCAGAACCCAGAGATTCAGCATCTGTTTTTTCCAGTGAGGAAAACGAAGCTGTGGCTGATTGTGGTTGTGGTTGTGCCACTGGGGGGAGGAGAGAGCTGGCTGCTGAGGACAGACCGGGGGGGGGGGGGTGGGTGAGAGAATTTCACTATAGGAACCGGGTTTGGGTCTCCAAGGCAAAGGGATTGTCTCCCATGCAGTTGCTCAGGAAGGCAGTGGTAGAACCTATCCCAGTCAACTTGGGGCAGTCCTGGAGAAGGCCTGGAAGACTGGGGAACAGTTCACCTCACCCCCATCCTCAAAAAGCAGATGAAGGGGGACTTCCTGTTGGCTCCGCGAGCTTCGCTGACGCTCTTTCATGAGCGCCCGATCCCCGGCACTGTAAATGCCGCCAGAACAGCTGAAAAACAACTGTCTGGCGGCGAAAAACCCTCTCCCTGGGCAAAGGGGAGAGAGAAGAGCCGACAGGCGGAGGTAGAGCCCCCAAAATGCGCTAGGAGAAATCCTGGGGCGCGAAGGGTGTGGGCTCTCTATTGAAGCCTGTCAAGCTGCTCCGGACCAGGGACGACTGCTAAAGCGGAGCTAGAAGCCGCAACCAAAATCTGCTGAAAACAACTGGGGGGACTTTTAACATCTTTACTTTGATTGCAGACAGAGCAAATCAGGAGAAAAAAGGTATAAATTGCAAGTAATACTTTAACTCCGTTTTAAAATGCAGAAAATGGCGTCTGAGAGCGGGAGGAGGAAGCAACTAGGGAAAGTGCTTGTTAACGCTTGTTAACGTTTGCAACAGTGAAACAGCTACTGGATTACACCTTAAGAGAAAGTTTTAAAGTGGAAGCGTCCAGGAAAAGAATTTGGTATCGAGGAAAAGAATTTAGTACTGACTTTAATTAAAAGCTTGCTTTTATACTGTGTGGAAAATAGTTGGAATTGTCGTCCTGATAGCTGGATGAATACAAAGTGGCTGAAATATGGCTGATATCAGGGCTGGTGAATCAGCAAATTCTCAAGCTGTGACTGTTCAGGTTTTTCAAGAACTCAGACTCCTTTAATTCTGCTCTTTTGGATACAATTGAAAGAGCTTTTTCAAAAAACAGCTTGGGAAAACATAAGCAGTTGTTGGATGGCCAGCAGGAAATTACTCAGAGGAGTTTGTTTTTGGAAAAACAAGAGGCTGTCAGGATTGAAAGGCAGGCTGGCACAGTCGAAACAATGGTTTTGGAGGACGTTTCCATTCAATTGATAAAAAAGCAACAAATAAACTCTTTATGGCAAGCTGACAATCTTTATGACAACAAATTTTGGCTATATGGACAAAGGAATGGACTGAATGATTATACAAGCAAGAAGAGTCGAAATGGGGATTTCAAATTAGAAAACGTGACCTCAAGAAGAGAGCAAATATTTCAGAAACATTAACCTCAAATCAACATTTTAAAATTTTCAAAAATAAAATTGGGACTGTTGAAAGAATTTATAAAAAAAAGGATTGGAAAAAATATAGAAAGAAGAGAAGAACAGAAGATTAAGAAAGATATCTTCCTGTAGATTTTGGAATTTGCATTTGGCAAATATGTGTTTTAATGGTATTAAGAGATTTTTAAAATGTTTAACATAAGATTATATTATTTTAAAAGATATATGAGATAAATTGTGTAAGCTTTCAGGATGCCCAACTTTTTGAAACAAAGAGGATTAATGTTAAATTCAGAATCCTATTACAAAATGATAATTAGTTTTGGATAAGTAAAAGGGCTGCTTTTTAAAAAGTTAGAAGTATAAAAATGGTTAATTGAAAATCTGAAAGATATCCTCCTGCAGATTTTGAAATTCATATTTGGTAAATAAGTGTTTAATGGTATTAAGAGATTTTTAGAATGTTTAACATAAGATTATATTATTTTAAAAGATATATGAGATAAAATGTGTAAGATTTCAAGATGCCCAATTTTTCTGAAGGAAAGAGGATTAATGTTAAATTCAGAATTTCATTAGGTAGTAATGTTCAAAAGAATGATGTTTGAGGGTATGGAAATGGAATTTATTCATGATTTTTACTGTTTGTAATACTGTTAAAGTATTGGATTAATACATCAAGAAAAAGTTTTTTTATAATTAGGAAGAATGAATTTAACTTAATTGGTTGTGAGAATTTATAAAATTTATAAAAATTTATAAAATGAATTGGAGCAAGGGAAGTTAAAGAACGTGTGGGAGTTTTGAATTTTATAAAGTTTATTTTAGCATATGGTTGTTAGATGCTATACCTGTTTTTTGCTCTGGGAAGTCGGGGGGGTTGGGGAGGGTGGGATAAGGGTTGGGGTGGGAAAAAGGTGGTGAATAGAGAAATGTTTTAACAGAAGAAAGTATCTACGATTAGAATACAGGAGTTGCTCAGATACTAAAGGAGGAGAATATTTCACAGGAAAGAAGTTAGAAAGGAGAGAGGAGGAGAGGGTAAGAAGAGGAGAGGGAGGGAGAGGAATGGAAGAAAGGAGAGGAGGAAGGGAAGGGGACAGGAGTAGGAGTGAAGGTGAGAAGGAAAAGAAGAGAGAAGTGGGGGAAAGGAAAAGGAACTAGCATGAGGTAGGAGAGGAGGTAGGAGAAAGTAGGAGAGAAGAGGGAGGGAAGGGAAAGAAAGGAGAAGAAGGTGGTTGTGGAATGAGGGAAGAAAGAGAAGAAGAGCAACTCCGAATGTAATTAAAATGTTTTGTTTTAATGCTTTCTTTAAGAGAAACATGTATATGTAGGATTTATTATGTATAAGAAAATGTATATTTTCTATTATGTGGGGAGGGGGAAAGGGTGGGGGGGAGAAAATTGTTTGTATTTCTTATAAAACTTTTCAATTAAAAAAAAAAAAGCAGACGAAGGGAGGACCTGGAAAACTACAGAGCCACAACTTGGTTTCTGTCCTCTGCAAAGGTCTTCAAACAGTCCATCGACACCATGTTTGTGAGCACTCGGATAAGAACGTTGGAATCGATAGGAGCCAGCATGGACACCTCGCAAACAAATTGTGCCAGATTAACCAGCTTCTTCTTGCTATACCTTGGTAGGGTCTAAACTCCCACTAGGGCTCCCAGTTGGCTTAATGAGTGCACCCAATAGCGCTCATTAATAGCTTCAGTTCAGCTGGGAAGGAAATACCAGTAGAGTGCCTCACAGCTCTGCCCTTGGTGCTATAGTTTTATCAAGGGCCTTGCAATAGTGCATAGCCAGAACTGAGACTTGTATGCCCAAATCCCAAGTTCAACATTTCCCTCCCATCCCTCCCCCCTCCCCCACCCTCCAAGGTTCAAGATGTTTTGAGAATGGTCACTTCAAGTGTAGGTTGGTATGCAGCTGCCGCCTTCTCCCAGCTGGATGACCTTGAAACTGCGTTCTGGGGAGATACAGCAAGTGGGTGGGGGTACAGCTCTTCACAACAGCAATCACTTTCACTTTGCCCCAAGTAGCCCCACTCCCATCCACCCTCCCCATAGTTCATGGCAGACTCACCGCATGGTATCGAAGCACAAGCAAGAGTGAGATGGCAGCTGACACATGTGTTCTGCCCCATGCAGGATAGTGGCCCTTGTCTACTGTCTTGCAGAAGTCTCAAGCGAAGTCATGGCCATGCTCCTTCTTGGCCTTGACTTGCTGCTACTGAAGGACCCGAAAGGCAGATAAGCTGGTTTCTCATACATCCATGCCACTATTCAAGCAGGTCTCAATAACACAGGCCAGGTCTTTACACTTGTCCACCCCCATAGACCTGAACTTTACCAGCAGCAGGAGGAGACCGAGGCACCCAATGATGTGGTCATCTGGGCTCAGGACCTGGGCCACTGGCTTAGAAGGGACAAGCCTGTTTTGTAGAAACCAGCAACTTAAGAAGCCCTAGTTGGTTGGTCCCCTTATCCCCCCTTCTCCCACTGTGGGACACCTGGGGCACTCTCTGGCTCGTCTCCAACCTCATCCTGGCATACTGAATCAACTGATCTTCTGATCCAGCTTCCAAAGAGATCTGAAACCTCTAAGAGTTGAACCCCATAGTGGGAAAAAGCCAGAGCAGTGGTCCTCCAATCTCCTGTTCCTCATTGTTAGTGCTTTCATATACGTATTTTATCATTTTAATTTTATTAGGTTAATTTCAAAATGAAAAAGAAACTTCTAACAAACTGCAGCCAAAGACTTCAGTTTTATTAAGGGTTCTGTAAATATTTTTCAATAACAAAATGTGAGAGTGATTTAAAGTATCCTTTTTTAATAAGCAAGTTAACGCAGCAGCTGTATTTCCAGGCAAAAGGCAGAGTGAACTGAAAGGAAACGGAGAGGCTCGCTTAGCAATTTCTGCTGGGTCAAAGGCCACACCTCAGCCTCCCCCCTTGGCAACAGCCACACAGATGACCTCCTGGGGGGGGGCAGGGATGTTCATTCCCTTTTCAGGGGAAGGTGTCTAGAATCACAGCGGGCGGGGTTGCTTCCCAGATGCATGCTCATTGGAGCAAAAGGCCCACCAAATGACATCTCTTGGTGAACTTTGGGTTGCCAATGGGGTGATGGGGTGTCCAGCCTGGGCATCCCTGATCTGAGATCTGGATGTCAGATCCCTCACGCATGCCTGTGGCTGTTCTCAGGAAAGGAGGGGAGGGGGTCTCACAATGAAAAAAAGGCCTGCACTGCAAATGTGCATTTATCTGCCCCCTGCATGTGGAAGGCCATGATAGAGGATGAAAGCACCACTATCATTCGCACTTACTTCAACCCACTTCAGCAACTTCTCATAAGAATGACCATCAGCTTTAAAGGGCGCTGAACTCAGGAGTTCAGCCACAAATTCCTTCGCCGTGATCTGCAGGTGCTGTAACAAATGAGGGGACTCAAAACTCCAGAGCTAAAGCCTTGCCAGGCCGAATGGCGCTGAAAGAGCCCTTGGGAAGGAGTGGCTCGAGTGCCGGAAAGGGCAAAGCTTGCTCGCCAGCCCAACCAAAGCATCTCTGGGCTGGAGGCAGCAGATCCCTTCTTACCCACAACTGCCGGACCAGAAGCTCTACTTTGGCAGTGGTTTCTTTAGGATCCTTTTGTCTTATAGAATCCAAGATGACATCTGTGAGGAAACCATGGCACTTCTGGGCATAAAAAATTTCTTCTTGTGTTAATGGAAAGTTCAGAAAAACGACATCTGCAAGAGGAAAGAGACTGAGACCCTCAACTCCTGCCTTCTTACCCAGCTCTGAACTCTGCCTTCTTCACCCCTTTCAGCCTTTGAGCTGGGAACAAAGCCCATGGCATCCTTCCTCCTCTCCTGGAGCAGGGTGGCTTCCTTCACTCAGAATAACTTGGCCCCAGGCGAGCTGCTATTCTAGGTAACATGCTCAAAGGACAAGTGGGATCCAAATTACTAGTTTTGTATTGGATAATCAGTTTCTCTCCCTTGAGAGAAAGCACTACTGCCGATAACTTCAGGTTGGGGAAAAAAGGTTGAAATGGGACAATAACCCAAAAGAACATCAGGACCGAATGTCTGGATCATTCCTGGAATGTGTCTGGAAAAATGTGTCCTGCTCTCCTCCTGATCTTTTGACCCTTCTCAGAATGGACTCACAGCGTAACAACCAAGAAGTCCAAGGCATAGTAGCATGAGATTTTAGCATGATGTCTTGCTGGGGCGGGCAGAAAATGAGATTTCCAAATTTCTTTTGGGATGTTAAGTGTGTACAGTCTGCCCTAGGATGTTACCCACACACGCAACTGCAGTCAAGGGCCTACCTTTGTCCACTGGGGGTGCCAGGGCACAGGCCAGAGTAAGGTCTTCAGTGCCCGTGCTGTAGAGAATGCTGCCTTCGTGAAAAACGCAGGAACCGTCGCACGGCACAATGGGAGGGTGCTCAACCTTAAGAATCAAGCCCCTCACATCAAGGGCTTGGCAAGGAGCAGTTTCTTCAAGAGCTGTTCCTGCAGAGCATGAACAAAATAATTCCATGGGTGATTTGAGCAAGGCAATATCTCTATGACTACAGTACAAAATCTCAGCCATTGCCATTGCCTGGTAGCTCAGCAGACTAAAAGCATTATGATTAACACCAGCTGCCTGCAATTACTGTAAATTCGAATCTCACCAGGCTCAAAGTTGACTCAGCCTTCCATCCTTTCTAAGGTAGGTAAAATGAGGACCCAGTTTGTGGGGGCAATAAACTGACTTGTATAAACATACAAAAAGTATGAAGGCTATTGCTTAACGCATTCATTGTAAGCCACCCTGAGTCTCCGGGGAAAGGCGGCATATAAATCAAATTAAAAAAATAAAAAAGAATGCCCCCACTGTGAGAGCCTAACCAGGTTAATCCCATTTCACTCTGCTTCTGCAACAAGATTTTAAACAGCTAACAGCTAACAATTCATAAAATATTTCACAGATAGGTCCCCTGATGGCTTACACTTACTAAAATATACATGGCAGTAACATTGATATTACAATTTAAAAAAACACGTTAAAAGCCTAATTTGTTTACAGAAGCAGAAAGCCAGAAAACAATAAAAGTGTCTCTCCTAGTGGGGTGCTAAGAAGGAAAAGTGAAATTCCTTGGGCCAAAGTCTGCAGTTGTGACATGCAAGGCTTTCTACTTGGAAACCATCTGGTCTACTTTTGCAGCAAATGCGAGGCATTCAGAAGGATCCTCAAAGGGAATGGTTGGGAGGAGTGAAGCAGCAGATCCTGAAAAAGGACCATGGACATTTCCATGCATGACAGTGGCAGCAACTCTCCAAATGCAGGAAGGAGCCCAGTTTTCCAGAAATCAAAGGCAGAGCAGATCATCTGCACCAACAGAACCCAGAGACAGTTTCTAGGCTCTTATAGATGAAGCAGGTTGTGAGGGTTAGGGGAAGAGAAGCAGACAGGAGGATGGGGAAAAAGATCCTGAAGTCACAATCTCAAATAAGACTTGTGCACTATAGAAACTAGGTGTGTTACTGAAATTAGTCCTCTAAACATGCTCAGTGAAAAACCAGAAAAAATATTGGCCTTTGTTGTGGTAGACACTTATGTTCAGAACATGAGAATTAAAAAACCCAAGAAGAGCTTTAACTCTGTGGTAAATATGATTCAATGAGCATAATGCAGACATGATGGAATGTTACCCATCACTGATAGGAACGGAGTGAAACCACTGATTCAAAAGGATAGCAATCAAAGAAAAGAGCAGTTGCACTGCATATTAAAAATGTGTGTTGTTCTTTGGAAATCCAAGTGAATAAACTTGGCAATGCCACAGATAGAATCGGATGGAAAACAAGTGAAAGAATGAATAAAAGCAGTATCAACCTTGCAATCTGCTATCACTCACCTACCCACCCACAGAAATATGAATTATAACAAGCAAAATAAGATTCTTTGTCTTAAGTGATATAGATTTAATTGCTCTGACAGCTGTCGGGACACAAACTCTGCCAAGCATGATCCTTTCAGGAAATTCGTCAGTTGTTTTGCTGATAGAATTAATTATTTAATTAATTAATTGCTCATAGAATTATTTCAGGAACGCTTGGTTTATTATCCAACTTTTCTTATACTAGAAATCTCTTTTTCACTTTCACTTAGAAACTGCCTTCCGGTGACTAAAAGCCATTATTTTGTCCTCATTTTAGAATGATGGAAAGATGTCTTCATCTTCTTCTGCATCCTTTTAGAAATGGGAGGACTACATGAGGCCGCTCCCTTGGTATTATTTTCTGAAGGCTAAATATACCCAAGTCCTTCCATCTCAATTGTCCTTAGTGCCTTTCACTGAGCAGGTTCCTTAGATCTTCTTAAAAATGTGTTTAGTTTAAATTTTTTTAGTTTTGTAGAACCTGCTTCTTCTTTTCTTAACTTGTGGTTTAGATCTCCATCCTGGTTGCCTTTCTTGGACTTGTATATCAGCTGATTGAATTACATGCTGGTCTGTAACTTGATAAGACATCAAATCAAAATCCAAAGCCGTCTCTCTTATATTTATAGGTGATCCAGCTATAGCCTCTGGAGGAGAATCCAGAAGGGGCTCATCCAAAAAGGCCTCTATAACTTGTTGTTTTTCCATTACCTCCATCTCCATCTGCTTAGCCTGAGTTTCAATCTCTTGTTCATTTTGCTTTTCTTTATCCCCCTCCTGTGTTCCTAACACTGATGACATACGTGGAGATGTTAGGTCCATTTTAAAAACCTTGTAGTAAAATTCTTCCGCTTTTTCAACAGTATTTAGTTGATATCTTTCTCCTTGATATCTCAATATTATACCAACTGGAGCATCCCACCTAAATGGGATGTTTTGTTTCTTTAGCTCAGTCACCAAAAATCCAAAGTCCTTTCTATCTTTTAACATCTTGGATGACAGCTCTTTATATATCCAAATCTTCCTTCCATTCATTTCTAGAGTGGAGTTAAAAGACTTTTGCACAATATCGTTTCTTATTCCTTTATCAGTAAAGTAAATCACCACATCTCTAGGCAACTGCCTTTGCTTTGCCACCCAAGAATTTGCTCTGTAGGCCTTATCAATCTTACAGGATACCTCTTCAGGACTAACCTTTAAAATCACAGCCAGAACTTCAGCAGACATTTTTCTCAAGTCTTCTCTGTTATTTTCCTGTATTCCCCTGATTCTGACCGCAAATTCCATGGATCTAAATTGCATCATTGTGACTTCATTTTCAATCCTTTGTTTTATATTATCTGCATTGTAAGTCTTGTGATCAGCTTCCTTTATTTTAGACTACTTCTGAGCTATTTTCTTGAATCATTGTCAAGTCATTTTCAATTCTTTGTATTTTATTATCCAGATTATGAATCTTATAATCAGCTTCCTTCATTTTAGACTCTATTTCTAAGTTGATATCTTTATCCATCTTTATAATTATTTCTGAAAAGCTTTTCAAAGCTGTTGCAATATATCGTTTCAGGTTATCATACTTTTGTTGTACCAACTCTTTAATTTCCTGTCTAAATTTTTCAAGATTCTGGTTCACAATCTCATCATGTCTTGCCATCTCCTCCAAAACAAATTCCTTTTTTTTTTCTTTAGCCAACAGACTAATGCCAGTTATTTAAGAGACGATTAAATATAATAAGCGGGATTTATAGAAGGCTGATACTTGAAAATATAACTGAGGCATATTACAGACTTATACTATTTTGAGAAGAATAACAGATCTCTGCAGTGCTGGTGTTTTTGGGATGTGGAAGATGGCCTTTGATTGAGCGGATTGGAACTTTCTATTTTGGACTCTTTGAAAAATGGATTACATATATGTTGAGTTATAAGGCAAGAGAACTATGGAATTGGGGCATGCAGAAGATCTGGTTGTTACCCTAATGTGGTGGTTGGAATTAATAATCTAGGCAAAAGACATTACAGAAGATACTATATGGAATATAAATATAAAGTCACTCGGGTGGTTTTTTATATACAGAAACACTTATTATTGATGGGGGCAGATGGTAATTGAAGATACTGAATATACTGTTGGAAGCAGAACTTGATGTTACCCTAACATGGGCGATGGAATTAATAATCTAGTTGAAAGACATTACAGAAGATACTATATGGATTACAAATTTAAAGTCATTTGAGGATTTTATTTATATATGGAAATATCTTTTAGTGGTGTGGGCAGAAGAACAAAGATATTAAAAATATTATGTATGGTAGACCTGTAGGAAAGTGGGTGGAGATAGATTAGGTTACTGATTGTTTAGTTTAGGAAAAGGGATGTTATGTTCAGATATTAATATACGTAAAAGATTCGAATTAAGAGATATATGTATGGGGGTGGAGGAAATGGGTAGATTATGAGTTGAATAAATGCCAAATTAGGATTTATTATATAATTTTACAGCTGAATGTTGCTCTGAAATGTATAGTATAGGGGGGATATAATAATAATGTTAGAAAGAAATGGTTAGCATATGGGGGGGTGTAAAGGGATGGTAATCACATATAATGTGATATCAATTTGGATTTTATTTTGGAGAAGCCATGGGGGGAGGGGGGGAGGGGGGGTTAGGGAGGAGGGGGGGAAAAAGGGGGAAAAAATCTGTATTTGAAAAACTTTTTCAACTAAAAAAAAATGTGGTACCCAGACCTGAACATGATATTTGACCAGAGCAGAATACAGTAGTAGAATGACTGATTCCTGAAATTTGGAAATTTCAAATCTTATTTCTGTTGCCTAGTGTGACAATAGGTTGTCTACTTATTTCTCACAGAGCAGCATCTGCCGGGAAGGAGGGAGGTCAACAACAAAGGCAAAGGGCCAAGGACACTTCCATGATTGCCCCCCCCCCACACACACACCTCGGGCACAAGATTCCCCAAACCAAAGAAAGAAGGAACACAGCCAGCCTGCTTCAGGGGAGGAGCCAAGGATCTGTCCTGAGTCGGCAATGTTATCTACCAGTCGGCAAGACGGCTTCCATCTAAAGGCCATTCCGCCAAACATGACTGTGGTGGAGATGCCTGGATGATGGCTACTTCACTTTCTTCAGTCAATATGTCTCTGGGTCTCTCGGGAGCTTGCCTCACCTCAGTGGACCCAGGTCTGACGCTGAACCCACTTTGTTAATACCTGCAATGTTGTTTGCGAGTCCTCATAAAAATGACAAATGAAAGTGTTGTAAAGCATCCAGGAGAGATCTGAATAGCATCTCACTTCATCTCTCCAATTTCATGAGGAACTGCTGGCAGCAGAGCATTCTCTCCGAGATGGATCCCAACCCAGAGGTTCATCCATTGGGGATCCCACTGCAGTCTAAGGAACAGGGCTCAGACTATTTTTGAGAATAATTTGCAAGAACAATTAATCCATGGAACAGTTTGCATCCTGGAGTTGTGGGTACTCCATTGCTGGAGGTTTTCAAGAAAGAATTGGACAAGCATTTGTCTGTAATATCTTCTGGAGTTGAAGACAAGGTTAGTAGAAACCCACAGGGGAATTAATTATAACCTTCTCAAAACAACAAGGGTGAAATTAAACACACGCATCCCAAAGAGGCTTTGAAATAGTTGATAATTCTTCTTATGAATTCAAATTCTCTTCAGGGAAAGTTTAATAACAGAAAACAAAAGTCCTTTTTCCACCACAGGGCTTCCTTATGATGCAGTCAGAAGCCATGTGGGAATTGAATGAAGGAGCACCCAAATGGTTGTTGACATAAATATCGATCATACTATTCCCATTCGGGATAAGGATGCTTTGTGAAGCATAAAGAAACTTTAAGAAGCTTGAGTAGAGAGAAAACAAACTCCTGTAAAATGCAGAGTATATGAACATAATTCGCTGTCCCTCTCTACTTCTCTAGCCTTCCTTATGTCTATGGAGTCTCTGTGCTGCTTCGTGCTTTAAACTTCTTACTCATTTTGTTCTTTAAACTTCTTACTCATCTTTCAGAGCCTTTCAACTCTATCTAACCATTAATTTTTGATCTTTACCAACCCATCATTCTCATTTCATATATTTATTTTGCAAGGCAATCATTATTCATTCACAAGATGGCATCAAAGCATTTGAGTTTCATGTATCCTTGGCTTCTTGTTCCACTGTTTACTAGACTTACAAGCTGACCCCTGATGAAACAAACAAAACCCTAAGAAACATACATAGCAACCCAAAGAATTGAGTTTTTTAGTTGTAGTTATGAAACTGGTGTGTGTGTGTGTGTGTGTCACTGTTACAGCACATGCTCTGCACAATGACTGGATGACAGCTTACAAAGGAAGGAAAGGCTGCCTGTCCCCACTGCAGCCAGGAGAAGAGGACAGAAGGCAGGTGAAGAGGTCTGGGCAGGACAGGGCAGCCCCACAGCAAACCCAAAAATCAGCTGGAGCCACCTGATGGCCATGGCAGCACCCGGGACTTGGTCCACACCCCTGGTGCACATCGAGGCACCTCTCATTGCCCACCTGCATGTCTTCAAGTGAAACATTGGAGCAGATCAGTTCTGGAGTGCCACACCTTGGGCACAATCTCCCTGCCTTGGGGATCAAAATCCGTTCCTTTAGCTAAATTCTCTCTCAACCTCCTAGTCTGTATTAAGCAGCCACCTCTCTTCTCCCCCCACATGAAACCACAATAGTTTCATTTTCCTATTGGGAGAAAACAGATACAGAATCTCTGGGTTCTGCCTTCTCAGCATCATTTTTTCCAACAGATCATCTTCGGCTTTCTAAGTACCAAAGGTCATTTTTTAAAATATTATATCTTTAAAAAACAATATATATACGTCTGTCTGTCTGTCTGTCTATCATATCTCTCTCTCTAATCTATTATTTGTTAAATTTATTTGCCACCTATCTCACCCACTTACTATAATAAAAAGGAACAAATGAAGAGAGTGTAAAGAGTACAGAAGTAAAATAGTAGAACAATAAAATAAACAATGAAAAAGAACACAACGAGAATACATTAATAGGACAACAAAAATATGTAGAGAGCAAGGGCAGGGAGGTGGAATCGGCCATCAATCAATTTGCAAAATGATAACCGTCCAATGAGAAAACATAGAAGCATGGACGTCAACCACTGGTTTAGGGGATGTGCCATCGAGAGAACTTCCAATTCCTAGACCACCTCCACAATATCTGCATGGGGGATGGCTACACCTCACAATAACTGGAAAGAACATCTTTGGAAGCCAACTGGTTCCCCTTATCCACAGGGCTTTAAACTAACACTGGAGAAGGAGAGAGATGAACTTTTGGAAGGTAATTCCAAGGATAAATCTCATGGCAATCAACCAAGTGGCAAGGAAGAAAGGAAATACAGACAAAAACAGGAGATGTAGAAAGCACCTACAAGGTCAGTCAAAAAGGACTCAAACCCCAAAGTACGAAGAACTAAAAGCTGAGCTGAAACTCCCAGTACATGAAGGCAGATATGACATTGTTGCCTTTACCAAAACTTGTGAGATGTGACTGTATGACTGTGACTGTGACCTTCTAGCTGTATGACTGGAGCATACGGCTAGAAGGATTTAAATTGTTCAAAAGAAACAAGATGTAACAAAAGAGGAGGTGGAGTTGCATTATGTATAAAAATCGTTACACCTCTACAGAAATGCAAAACAAAGGATGAAAGTCTCCTAGAATGCATTTAGGTTTATTTATTATTATTATTTATTATTTATTAATCAAATTTCTATACCGCCCTACTCCCGAAGGACTCAGGGCGGTGAACAGCCAAGATAAAATACAGATAATACAAATATTAAAAAATCCCTTAAAATTATTAAATATTTTGGCTGAAACACAGATTAAAACACCCAATTTATAAAATCACGAATTAAAAATTTAAAAGAGGAGAGTTAGGCCAGGCCAGCCTGCTGAAATAAAAAAGTTTTGAGAGCATGACGAAACGTGCGCAGGTCCGGGATCCTCCGTATCTCTGGGGGGAGCTCGTTCCAGATGATAGGTGCCCCCACAGAGAAGGCTCTCCCCCTGGGGGCCACCAATCGACACTGTTTGGCCGACGGCACCCTGAGAAGCCCCTCTCTATGGGAGCGTACTGGTCGGTGAGAGGCTATTGGTAGCAGAAGGCGGTCTCATAAATACCCCGGTCCGATGCCATGGAGCGCTCTAAAGGTGGTAACCAAAACCTTGAAGCACACCCGGAAGACCACCAGGAGCCAGTGCAGCTTGCGCAGGAGGGGGGGTCACATGGGAGCGCCACGTCGCTCCCATAACCACCCATGCGGCCGCGTTCTGGACCAGCTGGAGCCTCCGGGTGCTCCTCAAGGGGAGCCCCATGTAGAGAGCATTGCAGTAGTCCAGGCAGGAAGTAACGAAAGCATGAGTGAATGTATTTAACGAGTCCTGATCCAGAAAGGGACGCAACTGGCGAATCAGGCGGACCTGATAAAAAGTCCCCCTGGCCACGGCCGTCATGTGCTCTTCCAAAGACAGCTGTGAGTCCAGGAGGACACCCAAGTTTGCAAACCCTCTCCATGGGGGCCAATGACTCACCCCCAATAGTCAGTGATGGCACCAACTGACTATATTGGGATGTCGGAAACCACAGCCACTCGGTCTTGGATGGGTTGAGCCTGAGTCTCTTTCTCCCCATCCAGATCCACACAGCCTCCAGGCACCAGGACATCACTTCAAGGGCATCATTGGGGTGGTCCGGGGTGGAGATGTACAGCTGAGTGTCATCAGGTTACTGATGGTACTTCACCCCGAAACCACAGATGATCTCACCCAGCGGCTTCACATAAATGTTGAACAGAAGGGGCGAGAGGACTGACCCTTGTGGCACCCCACATACAAGGGGCCTCGGGGTCGACCTCTGCCCCCGTCAACACGGACTGCGACTGGTCAGAGAGAAAGGAGGAGAACCACCGTAGGACGGTGCCCCCCACCCCTAACTCCTCTAGCCTGTGCAGCATGATACCATGGTCGATGGTATCAAAAGCCGCTGAGAGGTCTAATAGGACTAGGACAGAGGAACAACCCCTGTCCCTAGCCCTCCAGAGATCATCAACCAACGCGACCAATGCCGTTTCCGTGCTGTACCCAGGCCTGAAGCCTGACTGGAACGGATCCAGATACTACGATTCATCCAGGTACTGGGGGAGCTGTCGCGCTACCACACTCTCAACAACCTTCACAATGAAGCGAAGGTTGGAGACTGGACGATAATTTGCCAACACTGCCGGGTCCAGGGAAGGCTTCTTGAGGAGAGGCCTCACCACCGCCTCTTTCAAGGCGGCAGGGAAGACACCATCACTCAAAGAAGCATTTATAATCCCCTGGAGCCAGCCTCGTGTAACCTCCCGAGAGGCCAGCACCAACCAGGAGGGACACGGATCCAGTAAACATGTGGCTGCGCTCAGTCTGCCCAGTATCCTGTCCACGTCTTCGGGCGTCACAGAATCAAACTCTTCCCAGATAATACTCACAAGACCTGCCTCTGTCCTTCCCCCGAATCTACCCAGTCAGAGTCCAGGTGTTCCCGAATCTGAGCAATTTTGTCATACAGATACTGTACAAAATCCTCGGCTCTACCCTCCAAGGGGTCCTCCCGCGCTTCCTGGTGGAGCAGGGAGCGGGTCACCCTAAACAGGGCGGCCGGGCGATTATCTGATGACGCAATAAGAGCGGCAAAATAGTTATACTTCGCCGCTTTTATCGCCACCAGGTAGGTCTTAATATGAGATCTTACCAGTGTTCGGTCAGATTCAGAATGGCTGGCCCTCCAACCATTCTCCAGGCATCTTTTCCGGTGCTTCATCTCCCTCAGCTCCTCGGTGAACCAAGGAGCCAGGCGAGATCGACGCCGGGTCAGAGGCCGCAAAGGCACGACCCGATCCAAAGCTCCAGCAGCCGCCCTATCCCAGGTGGCCACCAGCTCCTCAGTCAAGCCGTGTGCCAGAGCCTCAGGAAATGGCCCAAGCTCCGTCTGGAACCTATCAGGATCCATCAGGTGCCTGGGGCGGTACCACCTCAATGGTTCCGCCAACCTGCGGCGGCGTGCGGCGGTTCGAAGGTCAAAGCGAAGGAGGGAGTGATTTGACCATGACAAGGGCTCAATCACTATATCCCCTATCTCAAGATCACTCAACCACTGACCAGAGACAAAAACCAGGTCTAGCGTGTTTCCCCCCCGTGTGAGTAGGGCCATGAACTAACTGGGTCAGGTCCATGGCCGTCATGGAAGCCATGAACTCCCGAGCCACCTAAGACGCCTCACCGATGGATGGCAGGTTAAAATCCCCCATGACCATAAGCCTGGGGCTATCAACCGCCACCACGGCTATAACGTTGAGCAGCTCGGGCAGGGCTGCCGTCACGTGGCAGGGAGCCAGGTACGTAACCAGCACGCCCATGTGCACCCCATGACCCCACTTCACAAGGAGGGACTCACATCCAGCCGTCTGAGGAACAGTGGCCTCCCTCGGACCAAGACCTTCTCTAATGACAACCGCCACCCCCCCGCCCCTCCCCTGTGTCCTCGGCTGATGGAATGCGCGGAAACCGGGTGGGCACATCTCAACGAGGGGGACCCCCTCTCCTGGCCCAACCAGGTCTCCGTAATACCCGCCAGGTCCGTTCCCCCCTCCTGAACAAGATCACAAATGAGGGGGGCTTTATTTACCAAGGACCGGGCATTGCACAGCATCAGCCGAAGGCCCAGGGCCTGAGGGTCTGTGCAACCTGGGGAACGAGAGGAGCATTGGAGGCCGGAGCGCGCCCCAGCTTGGAGCCAGCGGGCGCGCGCTCCCACAACCTGATGTGGCCCCCTGCTCCCCCCATATCTGCCCCTCCCACCCACAGTACTGATGTAATGTCCATCCACAACACAAGCTCTAACCCCCTCCTTGACCCCGGTTCCCGCACCTCTTGTGCTGTGCTCTTCAGCCGGCTCTGGTCTCCTCCCCGACAGGTTCTCCCCCAAACCCACCGAGCCCACCCCCCTCTCAGAAACCTTTAAAACCTTATCTAAAAATTTCCCCCAAAAACCCCACAACCCCCTCCTCGCCGCATGCCACCTCTCGGGATTCCAAAATCCGTCATCAAGGTAGGCCCTCGATAGTGAGGAGGGCCAAACCTGCGAGAGGGGGGAGTCTCGCAGCGCAAGCAGGTCAGCAGCCGTAAACATCGCACAAAACAGAGATGGAGAGTCAACTGGTCAGGGCTTCACCAGATCGACCAATAATACTGGGTCAAAGTAAATCTTCATATCAGGAGCTGGTTCACTGCCCTCTCATGGCAGTGAAAGGGGCCAGTGGCATCCCCCCACATCTGGTTACTCTAAAAGGAAAAAGGAATGACTACAGGCCACCCAACCAACCAGAGGAAATGGATGAACATTTGCTAATCAGTTAGCTAAGGTGTGCAGAAAGCATTTAATTATCCTGACATCAACTGGGAGAGAAACTCTGCACTAAGTGGGAGATCAAACAGATTCCTGACGAATGTAGCGGACAACTTTGTCACCCAAAAGGTAAAGGAGGGAATCAGAGGGTCAGCTATATTGAACTTAATTCTCACCACTAGATGAAAGGGGTTGAAGTTGTGGGAACTTTGAGGGAGAGTGACCATGTCATATTGGAATTCAACCTAGTGCAGTCACACAAGTAATAGAACCAAGTCAAACTAGTGTCTTAGACTTAGACTCTAAGAGAGCTGATTTCATCAAAATTGGAGCTTGGAAAGGATTCCATGGATGAAAATCTTAAAGGGAAAAACAACTCCCGAAACTGGGGAAAATCTGGAAAAACGAGATTGTAAAATACCACTCAAAAAGATTTTGAATACTCTGTTGCAACTGGGATGCTATGTTACCCTAATCCAGATGATGGAGTCGGCAATCCAGTGGAAAGACATCAAAGAAGATATTATATGGATTATAAATTTAAAGTCATTGATTTTGTTTATATAAGGGAATATTTTTTTAGTAGGATGGGCAGAAGAATAAAGATATTAAGAATTGTTGTACACAGTAATCTTGTAGGAAAGTGGGTGGAGACAGGCTAGTGTATTGATTGTATAGATTAAAAAAAGGGATGTTTAAGAGATATATATATGGGAGTGGAGGAAATGGATAGAGTAGAACAAATGTAAAACTAGAATTCATGGGGAAGGCTGCTTTGAAATGTTATATTAATATACGCAAAAGATTAAATGTTAAAGTAGGATTTATTATATAGTTTTAAAGTGGAAGGTTGTTTTGAAATGTTATATTAATATATAGATATAAGTATGGGGAAGGGGGAAAAAAAAGGGCAGACTATCGATAAATTGAGAGTTATAACAATATTACTGTGTTAGATCAGAAGTTATCATATAGTGTTGTAATGGAATGCTATTTTGAAGTGTTTGGTAAGAGGGGGAAGTAATAATATTAATAATATTACTAGAAGTAAGGGTCAGTATTTGGAGGGGGGAGTAAAGGGATGGTAAAATATTATATAATCTGTTATGTATTAGGTTTTTATTTTGAAGAAGTCACAGGGGGGAAGGGGTGGTGAGGGGGGGTTAGGGAGGAGGGGGGGAAAAGGGGGGGGAAATTTGTAATTGAAAACTTTTTCAATTAAAAAAAAAACATGTAAAAAAGAAGAAAAAAGTCAATCGGTCCACTAAAGAGAGATGGCAAGGACATGACAGGCAGCAGGGAGAAAGTCGAACTGCTTAATTCATTCTTTACATCTTTCTTTACATAAAAGGAAAAAAAAAGAGTCCAACCTACCAAAAGCAGAACTGTAAAAGATAAATTAGGAATACAAGTCAAAATAGGCAACATGGTAAGACAACCCCTGTCCAGTCTAGAACAAGTTCAAATTGCAGGACCAGATGGATTACATCCCAAAGTTCTGAAGGCACTGGCAGCTGTTTATCTTGGAACCATTGAACCATATTTTTCACAGTTCCTGGAATATCGGGGAACTACCAGAGGACTGGAAAAGAGCTGATGTAGTTCCCACCTTCAAAAAAATGGGGGGGAGGATTGATCCAAGAAACTATAGACCAATCAGCCTGGGAAGATCCTGGAAAAGTTAATCAAGCAACACATCTACAAACATTTAGAAATGAGGAAAGCTATTACTAGAAGCCAGCATGGCTTTGTCAAAAACCATGCCAGACAAATCTTATTGCATTCTTTGACAAAGTGACTAAATTAGCGGACCAGCGAAATGCTATGACATAGTATACTTGGACTTCAGTAAGGCATTTGATAAAGTAGATCACAACCTACTATTTGATAAGATAGAAAATGTGGAATAGACAGCATCACCATTAGATGGATTAGTAACTTGTTGACAAATCACTCAACATGTAGTCCTTAATGGAACTACATCTACATGGATGGAAGTATGCCATGAGATACCCCAAGGTTCTGACTTAGGCCCAGTACTCTTCAAAGGCATTTAACCATGTAGACCATAGCCTACTTCTGGATAAGGTAGAAAAAATGTGGCATAGAATAGCAGTTTCTCAAGGTCTGCCTTGGGCACAATATTCTTCAACATCTTCATAAGCAATTTAGATGAAGGAACAGAGGGGTTCCTTTGCAGACAACACCAAGCTAGGAGGAATAGCCAACACTTTAGAACAGGGCTGTCAAACTCCTGGCCCACGGGCCGGATGCCTCACGTGCTGGCCACGCCCACACCCAGTTTAGCAAAGGGGAAAAAAGGCCCAATACGTCATGTGACACCCGTTATACCGCTATGACAATGTGAGTTTGACACCCCTGCTTTAGAAGATAAACTCAAGATTCAGAAGGATCTTTACAGACTTGAACACTGGGCCCTATCCAAGAAGGGGAATTCAGTGGTGAGAAAAGTAAGGTTTTACACTTAGGAAAGAAAAACCAAATGCTTTAACTACTCCAAAGATCATGACTATCTTATCAAGAAGTTGATCACTAAGCCTCCTCCTAAACAGGATGCAATTAAAAATACAAGGCTCAGGGACAAAATAAATGTTATCAAGCTCTACCTGTAATTTCTAAGGAACCTCTAATTTCTAGAATAAATAAGCCATGGAGAGCAACCCCTTATTCCCAATCAAACCCAGAAGTCATTTACAAGCAGCAAGTGAAAGAGTTCCACTTACCCTTTTCTTTCTGTCCACTCTGTTCCTGAGAGCAAGTACTTTTTCCTGAGAAGGGCACCTCCTCCAAACAGCTTGGCTCATCCGCCTTTGCCAGACAGCCCTGGGGAGGCAGAGGTCCCTGCTTGCATAGTCCAGCCTTGGAGAGATTTCCTGGTGTTCTTGGTGTCCCTTGTATGTCCAGCTCATTACCGGATAGCTCAGAGCTGGAGATTCTGGAGCAGCTGACAGGGGGGGTCTTCACCAATGCTCTCCATTTAGATTCTTCACCAGATCCTGGTCCCTGGGGAGCCCCACAGCATCTGCAGTGAGCCATATCCCAGCCTTGCACCAGGGAAATGAGCTTCTGAATGGGGGGGTCACTGTTCTCCAGGGGTTTGGTTAAGCTTCCTTTTGCTCCTCTTTTCTTGGGGGGGCTTCCTTCCTGTCGGAAAAGGCAAGAGTTTCCCCAGTCCTCGGAGGACTTGGACATTTCCCAGGGATGTTTTCGCTTTGCTCCCTTATTGGAGGAAATGCTGGTGTACTTGGTGTTCTCTCTATCACTCCCTTCCATAGATTGTGGTTCTCTAGCTATATTCCAATTATTGGCACACTGATCTAAATCCACAGCAAAATGTAGATGCTTCAAAAAAGGAAGAGAAAAAAATCCATTAAAGCATAATTAATAATGTATTAATTGTATTGTAGCAAGAGCTGCGGTGGCGCAGTGGTTAGAGTGCAGTACTGCAGGCTACTTCTGCTGACTGCCATCTGCCTGCAATTTGGCAGTTCAAATCTCACCAGGCTCAAGGTTGACTCAACCTTCCATCCTTCCGAGGTCAGTAAAATGAGGACCCAGATTGTTGGAGGCAATACGCTGGCTATGTAAACTGCTTAGAGAGGGCTGGAAAGCACTGTGAAGCGGTATATAAGTCTAAGTGCTATTGCTATTGCTATTCTTTCTTATAAAAATCCAAAGATGTTTTTTGCTGTGTGTATCTGCCATCAGAGAATAACCAAGTAGAGCTAAATGCAGCAATGTTGCTCCAATAAGAAAGACTGAAAGGCCATACAGGTCGTCCTCAATTTACAACCATGAGAGCGACTAGAAATCCGGTCAGAGGTCACTGAATAGTATAGCCTTTATTGTCATTGTACATCATGTATATAACGAAATTGATTTTAGCCTCACGGGTGCAATCCATGACAAAAAACATGAACAACATAAATAGTATAAAAGAATAATCCCTATGCAAGTAATTAGGGGGAAAAAGAAAAACTAGTCATACATTTCCACGTGTGCGTGGAGTGATTGTGGTTGTGTTTAAGAGTCTGACTGTAGTCAGTACACTGCAGCCAAGTTGAGGCACCCACATGACCAAACCTGCTTTTTGGACATTTTTCACTGGGGTCATGAAGCAAATCACCACAGTTGTTAAGCAAACCAGATTTTTTTTTGCCAGAAACCATCAAAAACACCAGAAGACAGCAAGAAATATTGCAAAATGTGATCATGTGACAATGGGATGCTGAGTTGGTCAGGTGAGCCAGTTACCAAGTGCCTGACATGTAGTCACGTGACAGAAATGTAGTCAGTTTTGTTAGATCGGCGCAGGGAAGCAAGACGCGACCAGCTCTGGTCCAATTCACTACTTTATTTAGCACAAGAAAAAGACGAGCGGCTGGGCTGCCGGGGCTCTTTAAATACGCTCCAGCAGGCTCAGCCGCCCAATGACAGCTCTTTGAATTTCCCGCCGGAGGATTAGCCAATCCCCGGCGGATGCCCATATAAGGACATAACACTCCTCCCCCCTTAGTCCGAAAAATGTCCATCACAATCGATGTACGTGACGAAGTCACGCAAGTAGGCGGGACGCCTGCTTGCCCAAGATGACCTGCGCAGTTCAGTCTGAGCTTCGCCGCCGGCCTGTGCAGGCGAAACTCCTGTCTCTCCCGGCTCCCCGGTAGGGGTGGCCGGGGCTCCGTCCGTCGAGTGTGTGGGATTCGTCCCAGCACCTCCGGCCGCAACATCTGGAAGTTCGTGCTGGAGTCGCCGGTCCTTCCCTCGCCCGGAATCTCTGGAACCTCGCGGCTGGACATCGCTGCTGTCCGGTGGGTGCCGTCCGAAGCCCGGTAAGTCCATTGGTGTTTCTTTTGACTTCTGTGGCTCCCATTGCTGTCGCTGTCCGGTGTGGTCAACCTCGCCGGGGTGGTGTTCGTCTCCGCGGCTGGGTTGGTGCCGGTTGGCTTCGCAGGGTTGGTGCTGGCCGACCTCGCCGGAGTGGTGCTGTTCGACCTGGTCGGGGTGGTGCGCGCCACCCCTGCCGGAGTGGTGCTGGCCGACCTTGCAGGGTTGGCGCTGGTCGACCCGGCCCGGATGCTGGTTGGGGTCTCCCTCGCCGGTCGGTCGCTGGCCGGCTCGGGTTGTGTGTAGTGCGCCTCCCTCGTCTGGTTGTCCCCGGTCTACTTGCCTGGAGTGGAGGTCTCCCTGGCAGGGTTGTCGTTGGTTGCCTTTGCTGGAGGGGTGCGATTCTTCCTCCCTGGGTAGGTTCCGGTCTACCCCTTGGCTGTTGTGGCGGTCCCTCTCCCTAGAGTGACGGGTGCCCACCTCATCGGGTTGGTGTTGCCATCCCTCATGCTGCAGGTCCCGGTCTACCGCTCTGGATCGCCGATGGGTTAGCGCATGGTAATGTGCTTGGCCGGCCTCGTCGGGATGTCGGTGGTCTGCCTCGCCTGGGTGTTGTAGGCCTGCCTCGCCGGGGTGTTGCAGGCCTACCTCGTCGGGGTGTTGCAGGCCTACCTCGTCAGGCTGGTTTCCTTCCGATCCCCTCCACCTTTTCCGGAGCTGGTCGATGTGACGTCTACAGACCTGTCCATCTTCCAGCTTGACTCGGTAGGACTTCGGGCCGGTTGTGCTCTCTATTCTCCCCTTTAGCCACTTCGGAACACCATTGAAGTTTAGCGCAAACACCGGGTCTCCTATGGCGAAGGCGCGGAGCGGCCGGCTGGCCGTTGCTGTCACCTCGGGGTTGTACTGGGGGTGCAGCCGGTCCAGGGGTGACCTCAGGCGTCTGCCCATCAGTAGCTCAGCTGGACTCTTCCTGGTGGTGGCATGCGGGGTGATGTGCTGTGTTAGGAGGAAGTTGTCGATCCTCTCTTGCCAGTCGCCCGGACCCATCTTGGTGAGCGTCTCCTTGGTGAGTTTCACCATGCGTTCCACTTGACCATTTCCGGCTGGCCTGTAAAATGCAGTGAGGGCATGGCGGATTCCCTGTCCCGCCAGGAACTCTTCCATGGCCTTGGAAGTTAGTTGTGGGCCATTGTCTGAGACCAGGACATCTGGCAGCCCGTGTGTTGCGAATAGGCGCCTGAGTGCCCTGATGGTGGCTTCGGAAGTGATAGATGCCATGGGGATGACTTCTAGCCACTTGGAGAAGGCATCCACGACAATTAGGAGGTAGTGCCCCTGCATCGGACCCGCGAAGTCAATGTGGATCCGTGCCCATGGGCTGCTGGGCGTCTCCCACTCTGACACTGGGGCTTGGGCAGGAGTGGGACGTACCTCTTGGCACGGGTCACATCTGGCGACCCACTCTTCAATGTCCTTGTCCAGGGATGGCCACCAGACGTAACTCTGTGCCAGTCCTTTCATTCGTATGATGCCAGGGTGTCCATTGTGGAGCGTTTCAAGTGTCTTCTTCTGTAAGGCGCTGGGGATCAGCACCCGGTCTCCCCATAGGATACAGCCTTTCATGGTGGACAGCTCCTGCTGCTTCCGTGTGAAAGGGCTGAACTTTTCTGCTGGTTTCTCTGCTGGCCAGCCTCGCAGGATCCAGGATCTCACTTGCCTGAGTATGGGGTCCCTCTGGGTGTGGGTGGCCACATCTCTGACGTCACTGGGCAGTCTCTGTCGGCGTCGATGTGGAGGAGGCTTACAGTGGGTGCGGGGTCTTCTACTGGCTCCTTGGATGGGCACCTGCTCAGGGCATCTGCGTTCTTGATGGTTTTGCCGGGCTTGTGAATGAGTCTGTACGAATACCCGGCAAGGAAGATGGCCCAGCGTGTCATCCTGGGCAACATGTAATCGGGTGTGGGCTTGTCACCCGCTAACAGTCCCAATAGTGGCTGATGGTCTGTGATGACCGTGAAGTTCCGGCCATATAGGTACTCATGGAAACGCTTGACTCCAGCCACAATGGCCAAGGCTTCCTTGTCCAGCTGGCTGTAATTCCTTTCGGTGCTGGACATCGTTTTAGAGAAGTAGGCGATGGGTGCCTCTGATCCGTTGGGGAGCTGGTGGCTGAGGACTGCGCCAATCCCGTATGGTGAAGCGTCGCAGGTCAGCAGCAGGGGAAGCGTCTCATGGTACTGGATGAGCACGCTGTCTGATGATAGGAGTCCCTTAATGGTCTTGAAGGCGGCTTCCTCTTCTGTCCCCCATCTCCATGGAACCGCTTTCCCCAGCAATCGATGGAGTGGCTCAGCGGCTGTTGCTTTCTGTTTAAGGAACACCGCATAAAAATTTAGCAATCCCAAAAATGCTTGAAGCTCGGCTTTGTTTTTGGGGGCTGGAGCTTCATGGATTGCCCTGACTTTAGCTTTGGTGGGGTGGATACCGGTGCCATCTATGAGATAGCCCAGGAACTCGACCTCCTGGACCCCAATGATGCATTTGTCTCTCCTAACCATCAAACCCTTCTCCTTGAAGCGCTGCAAAACTTGTTTAAGTCGCTCAAGCAGCTGGGTTTTAGAGTGCCCGGAGATCAACACATCATCAAAGTACGGCACCACCCCTGGAATGCCTTGGAGAAGGCGTTCCATCATCGATTGGAAAATGCCTGGGGCTGCGCTGATTCCAAATTGGAGGCAGTTGCACTTAAATGCGCCCCTATGGGTGATAATAGTTTGTGCCTCCACAGTTTTTTCATCCACTGGCAATTGCTGGTAAGCCTGGGCCAGGTCCAGTTTGCAAATATTGTCCCACTCCCAAGTGAATGCAGCAGATGTTGCACCACTGGAACTGGGTATGTGCTCTGCGATAGGGCCTTATTGATCGAACATTTATAGTCGGTGCAGATGCGCACAGATCCATCATGCTTCATGGGGGTCACGATGGGCGTCTCCCATGCTGCATGATCGATCGGTTCCAACACGCCTTGGGCTATCAGCTTATCTAGCTGAGCATCTTCTTTGGGCCTCAGGGCAAACGGAACTCTGCGGGGCTTAAGCCTAATGGGGGTAATTGCTTTATCAAGATTAAAGGAAATGGGCTTTCCCACAAATTTCCCCAGCTTACCCTCGAAGACTTCCTTGAACTCTTCGAGGAGGGTGTCGATTCGTCCTGGCGAATTTGGTTAACCCCTACTATCCTGAGCCTAGTGGCTTGAACCACTCCATGCCTAGCAGGGTCGGGCGGCTGTGCTCGACGATGGTGATGGGGAGGTCGCCTTGGAATTCTCGGTAAGACACATGGAGTGAGGCTCTTCCCAGGACTCCGATGTGGTTCCCTCCGAAATCCACCAGCCTGGAGCGCAGGGGTTTCAGGTCCTTCTTGCGGACGTCTGGCTTGATGCGCTTTAAGTTTTTCCAGTCCATGATGGAGTAGATGGAGCCAGAATCTACTTCCATGGAGCATGGGGTTCCTTCCAGCAGCATGGTCACTTGGTGGCGGTGTCATCGTCGTCAGAGAGGTGTATTGTAGTTTGGTGCACTGCTCTCCTCTGGTTTCCGTCGCTCTCACCCCGTCTGGATTGGTAGGAGGACCGTTTGGATGCCCTCGCGTTGTCCTCCCGATTTTCACGAGGTCGGTGGCTGGAAGGCTCTGGGGCTGGTTCCTCGGCTCTGCACGCCTCTGCGATGTGCCCCCTTCTATTGCAACGCCTGCAGGTTGCGTCTCTCCATTTGCAGCTGGCTCTGGCGTGGTCCCCTCTGCAGCTGGCGCAGCACTCCCCCTTGTAGCTTCTTTGTGCGGTTTCCCGCCTTGGGGGTCTGGACACTTTGTGGACGGTGGATTCTTCCTCCGATTCCGAGCCAGCTGTGGAATCCTCAGTCGATGACTGTGTGGCACTGCAAATCTTGTGGATTCCCTTTGCCCGGATCACTGCGGCTGCTGCTTGCTCGGAGATTTCGGATGCGGTGGCTTCTTCCACCACGTCCTTGAGCACGAGCTTTTTCCTGCTCAGGAACTTCTTCTGCAGGCCTCTGTCCCTCATGCCGAAAACCACGCGGTCAGCAATGGCATTGTCCACATTGTCGAACTCACAGCTGGCTGCGATTTGGCGCAGGGCGGCCACGAACTCTTTGATGGTTTCCCCTTCCTTCTGGTCCCTCTGATGGAAGGTGAAACGGTTTGCCACTGGTGTTCCCGTTGGGGCGTAGTGGTCCTGCAAAATCTGCAGCAGATCGGTCCATGGCACTTCCTCGATGTCCCGTGGGGCCACCAGGTCGATGGCCATGTCGAGGACTTCTGAGCCGCAGTTGGACAGGAAGATGCCCTTCTTTTGGTCGTCGTCGGCATCCCTGATGTTGTTGCCTCTCAGGTATTGCCGGAATTTGACTACGTAGGATTTCCACTTGTCCTTCCCTGGGCGGAAAGGAGCAAGGGGTGGCAATGTGACTTCAGCTGCTGCCATGCCTCTGGAAATGCCTACAAGTGACTCAGCTGCTAAGTGACTTAGCTCTTGAGGTTGGCTTCGCGCCACGAGGTTCATTGCTTGGTTCTAGTCCTTCGTCGCCAGTGTTAGATCGGCGCAAGGAAGCAAGACGCAACCAGCTCTGGTCCAATTCAGTACTTTATTTAGCACAAGAAAAAGATGAGCGGCTGGGCTGCCGGGGCTCTTTACGCTCCGGCAGGCTCAGCCGCCCAATGACAGCTCTTTGAATTTCCCGCCGGAGGATTAGCCAATCCCCAGCGGATGCCCATATAAGGACATAACAAGTTTGCCATAGCTGGAAGTGCTGCAGGAGTCATAAAGCCCCCACTCAGAGGCTGTAGTAAAAGGCTGGTCTTACGTTGATGACTATGAATTCATATCTATGAATATTATTAAAGGTGATGGGAAGTGTAGAAACTTGCTCTGTCTTGCTATCCATTATACTGCTATGTTTTGATTAGGAAAAAAAAACTGTTTCTCCCCCTATTTGTTTTCTGAGCCTGGTAATAACTTTTCTTTTGACCCATGTTTAAAAAGGCAGACTTTTTCACCCTATCATTGGAAGGATACCTTTTTCTGCAGTGCTCAAAAATGAGGAAGAAGAAAACCAGCGTGACAGTAGTAATAACAGCAGAATAAAAGAGAAAGAGCTGGGGGAAAAAAATCACAAAATACAAATAGAAATGGAACAACTGTGGCAAAACAAAGCATTAATCAGAGGCTCCTTGAGTGCAATCTCAAAAATCTGGAGCACCTCTTGACAA